>CM032637.1:6182289-6782289 GCA_019097785.1 Fraxinus excelsior | reverse complement strand
AGTCTCAAACCCCTCAATTACTCGGATTACATGAGATTTGGGTCTATCAAGGCTGTGCAGTAATTCCTATACAGTGGAGGTCAGTGTAAGACAGTGGAGAAGAATATGTGGACCGAAAAATCAAGATTAAAAACCTCAAGCAACTAGAATTACATTAACAGTGCCACTGGCAGCTTTCCTTTCCTCAAGAGACGTATTTCTCCCCATCCAAACAAAGACTTCTGTCCTGCAGTCAAGAATATAGCATCTATTGGTGTCTAGCAACTCCCTTGTCAAAGATTCAGCTTCAACAGGTTCTGCCTGTCCCTTCTCAACACTTGAAAAGAAAACAAGGGTTGTCAAATTTTACATGTACTAATTTTATTGTTCCTCATTCAGAACAATAATTATCATGGAAATTATATTGCATATCTTGTTGTATAAATCAGGAAATTTCCTTCCAACTCTTTCATAAGGACTTGGGATATCAGTGAAGATGTATATGCAATATGTATCAATGAGTTACAGAAAATATCTATACTACCAATCCAAGAAAGAATACAAACGATATAGTTACGTACTCTTCTGGAACATCTGTGATGAGAACAAATAACATTCAAAGAGAATAAAGAAAAAGGGAATAAATGTCTGTCAACATATTTAGCTTGTAAGTTGGTTGTAATGTTAATATTATTGTATTAAAATCCCAAAAAATCAATATTTTCTGTGCACGACGTCTAGAAAATCTATTGACATAGAATAAACTTCTAATATCTCAATTTGAGTATTTAAATGCAATAAAGCATGAAGAGTATAACTAATCAACTACGTAAGGAAGAGATTAGAGAAAGCAATGTGAATGACAAAAATTAATTACCAGAAAAGCTTAGTAGGAACATCGTCAGTGCTCCTAGGCTCATCAGTTGTTTTCCTTGGAAGTGGAGCAAAACCACCAAACAAACCCCAAAACTCACCAGTGTCAGCATCAGCCATCAATTTTCCATCCTCTGCACAGTAGAAAGAAAGAAGCTATAATGCAATGGTCATTTAGGAATTAACATCTAATCACTCAATTATCAGTATGCTTACCAATGGCTGCTACTTCACACTTCCCATCATGACATGTATCTTTAATGTACTGAACAACTTCCAGTGCTTTAGCCCTTTCTTGAATACATGAGTTGGAGCCGTTGAACTGAAAGATTTTAGACTTCGTATCGAGAATAAAGATGTCATCATGATTGAGTGAAGATCGAGCAAAAGACACCTGTCCAAGATATAAGAAGTTGCTAGTAAAAAGATTTTTATGATGAACCATCACCAGGAAGAGTGGGAAGAACATAAAACTTACCTCTTTCACATGAACAACATGCTTTCCTTTGCATACATACAAGCGGGTTTTATGCTTTTCGGCCTCCACATGCTTGAAGCCTGAAGCAACTCCACCTTCTTGAGGTATTATACATGGCTTAAAATAAGAAAGGAACTTCTCTGTTTCATTTCCTTGTACTTCACGGTATTGAACAGCTCGTCCCCCAAGAGCTGCATCTAATTCAATAGTCTTGATGGTTGCAGTACCAGCTTCATCCTACATACAGCAGCATTTCGAAATCAAATAATAATGTGTACAAATTGTAAATTGATAAATCAGGTTAAAAAAAAACTTACTTGACTAGTATCTTTTCCAAGCCAATAATGAATATCATGATGCAAGGCACCACTCTTCAGGGCAGTGGTCTGCAGAAAGAAGATTCATAGTTTCACTGAAATAAACTTGACCCAATACTGTTGGATCACTGAAATAATTCATGCAGGTGAAAATTCTTAAACAACGAAAAGCAAATTTGATGAGAAGCAATACAGACAGAGATTGATATTATAAATTCTGAATAAGAAATAAAAAAAGGGGCAGCTGAAAATCACTGAAGTAAAAAAGCAAAAACATAACATAATAATTTTTGAAGTGAATCAACACGAACAGAGAAATCCAGGATGGCAAAATGTTACATCTTACTTAAACTCCAAAATTAACTTTTACAGTTCTAACTTAGCCACTACAACAAAATACAAATGGTCAAGTGGTATAATGCAAAAAAAGTCACCAGGAAAAATTACCTTAAGAATCACATAGGAATCGCCTGTAAAAAATTTGCCATATGAAGATTTTGGGACTGGGACTGGTTTGAAATTTTCAATCCGCCATATCTCAATGCCACTATGCAAAGTCAAGAAGCATAAAGGATAACTTTCTCTAAGAATATATACAGATTCATGAAAATGGCAAATGTAACAGCAGTAACATTAGTAACCTTTGCAGATGCGATTGGTTACTTTTTGTAATCCAAAATTTTCTCCTAATAGGAGCTACTTTAAATCTAAAGAAAATTCACAAGGATACGCCTTCTGTCCTGCCCCATGGAAAGCTGGATCCACATCTCTCATTGAGACAGACATGCTGTTTGCCTGACTTCTTCAAAGTTGCCTATATTCAACTTCTACCTGAAACAAGACTGCAAAAACCTTCAATGGTCATTAGCTGAGTACCAAACAACAGAAAAGAAGAAAAAAACGATCGTAGGAAAGGAGCAATAATAATAGTAAACAGGTTTAAGCATCATTCGAGACAACACATTGTCTCATAAACTAACAGGTGTGAACTTATAAATTGAGTAGCCTGAGTAAAACACAAATATAAAGAAATATAAAGAAATATAATAAAGGAATTGAAAATAGAAACAGAAATAATAGTGAGGCTTCCTGTTCAGTAAGATTTCACACTGATCTAGTGTGGATCACCCACAATAAGCAAAATTTAATATTAACGAAAATTACATAAACACTCCCCGATGTAACTGACTATTACACAAATACCCTCTAATCTTTTCAAAGATTACAGATGCTCCTGAGTCCTGAGGTTTGTTTTGCATACTATACTCCCCCTTTACTGTTGTCAAGGCTTTTACCATGAAAATGTTCGAGTCCTTGTAGAAAAAGAAAAAAAAATTCTTAAATAAACCAGTTGTGCAACACAAAGTGTATCTATAATTTTTAGAAAGGTCTAATAAACTAATAAGCAACCACCTTAAAAGCATCTGAATAATTATCTCTTACTATTAATCAACATTTCTTAGCAGAGAGGGAATTCCCGATGTTAGAAAGCAAAAGCTCCATCGATGCTAAAGAGAAAAATCTCCTGCCTAAAGCTTAGTCATAATCAAATTTCCTACTAATCACGAAAAAAAAAAATTGTGGTACATTGCACTCATGTAAACAACTAATAAACTTCTGAAAGAACACTCAGGCCATTTCATTTGTAAGAACCAAAGAAATTTGCTGCTTGTACATCTTCCTTCAAATACATTCTCCATGCTTCAAGTTGTTCTGATATTGTCTCATACGCAATCTCTTCGTAATTCATTCTCCTCTCCCATGTAATGTTCACAATCTATCAAGAGTTAAGCTTCCCTCTATTTATCATCCTTTCATGTCAATTTGGATGGAACATTATGCCCCCACTTCGTTCTTTCCAAGCATGTCCATTATGTGCTTCATATAATGTCCCGCTGCTGCAAAAGTGTAATAAGCTGGTGCAAACTTCACTTTGGGGCAGAATGAACTATCTAATATCACAACTTTCTTTCAGTAATCCCAAATTCTAACTCAACTTCAATAGCTTTGCATTTATTGTCATCAACCTAGATGCATGGAAATCACATTTCACTCCTTACCGTAAACAATTTCTTCCAACTCCTCCCCCAGAGGGGGGGGGGGGGGGAGAGAGAGATTTTTAGTAAACGGGAAATTAGATGACAGTTGTAAATCAGCTGCCATAAAGCAAAATTGTATTCATTTTACATTTCCACCTATCAATATACAAAATAACGCCTCATTCGCAATCTAATAGATAGGCTGATTTACTCAGCTGACAAATATCATTTCAGTTCAGAGATCTCGAAATTCTAAATCCAAAATTCAAACTAATGAAAGAATTACCTGTTCCCCGAATGCAAGAATTAAAAAGTGCATAGGAATTACAAAGTTATAGTATGCAAAGCAACATGCATTAAAATTAAATTAATTCTTCCCAGAACATAGGAATTCATTTCCCAATAGAAAAGAAAAACACTGCGCGGTCCGCACACACCCCAACACAAATATCCATCAAGAAAAGTAAGAATTACAAAGCAAATGGAGAAAAACAGAAACAGAGAGAAAGGTGGTAAATTTTTAGTACGCTAATTACCTTTCTCGATGAAATTAATTGGGAACCAAACCCAAATCGATCCAATCTAATCACAAATTAATCTAATTGTTTACAAAAAAAAAAAAAAAAGGTGGGTTCTGAAGTAGGGAGGAAAAAACGGAGAATTTTGATACAGCGAGAACTGATTTTTCTTATAGAGTGAGTGAGAGAGAGATGGTGATTGGTGAGGGAAGCTTGTGCGGGGTGGAGGGAATGATGGTGAGTTGCCTGACAGGCGTGCCTATCACTAACAGCAGCGCAAAAAGGAACACCGCCTTAACAGAGTAATCACAGATGAACTGGAAAGATTCAATTCAACAAACAAAAAATAATTCGAAATTTTCACAGAATATTAATGTTAATTAGGAATTAACACCTGCATAATTAATTTGCTGTCAGCTTTTAGGGATAAAGTGAAAATTAAAAAATAGAAAGTTCTTGAATGGATACGCTTTTTACGGTGAAAATTAATCGAAATTTTTGAAAGAATATAAATTGTCCCATCAAACTAAAAATAAAACTCTTCAATAAATTAATGAAGAAAAATAATCATGTTGGGCGAAGAAGCTGACTTCCGATTAGAGAGGGAGAAGAAACGGAAAGGTCGGTCACCGGCCATCGTCCATGCATGACCAAAAAGGCGAAATGCCATTCTTATTCTTTTGGCTAATAATAATAGAACGAAATTACGTATAAGTAGATGTCTTTTGAAAGTAAAAAATTATTTACGAGATTAAGTCCCTATTTGGCCGCATTGAAATAATAATTCATTTTCTGTCTTTGTCAGTAGGATTCCACAGAAAACTTGCACATCTTAGTTAATGATTTGATGGAAAAACTGACTGTGTTTTAAACTATCCAATTATAGAATTTCATGTGATATTACGTCAATATTTATATCATCCTTGATATTCATTTAACATGATTGTCTTTAATAAAATAATATTACAAGTAATCAGAAAAAGAATTATTCTTTTTTAACCACACATTTAAAAAAAAAAACATTATTCCAACTATTAAAATTTAAAATTGATGGATAATTTTTTAAAATGATTAATTTGATTAGAAGAACTTTCAGAAAAAATTGAACTAAAATAGTTTTAACAGAAATCCCTCATCTAGTAAAAGAGAGAATCTTCCATTTACTGTTCATTCTGGACGTATTTCTTCTTCCAATTTTATCTCCCTTTTATCCTTCATAAGAAACAAAACGCTAAGGATGAAATTATAAAGATTTTTCCAAAAATGTAGGCGCTGAAAGGAAAACATTGGAACAAATTTTAATTAAAGTGGAGAAGAGAAAAATGAAAATCAAATTATGAATATTTTGTCATTTTATCCCCCTTTCATCCTTTATAAGAAACAAAACGCTAAGGATAAAATTATAAAGATTTTTCCAAAAATGTAGGCACTGAAAGGAAAACACTGGAACAAATTTTAATTAAAGTGAAGAAGAGAAAAATGAAAATCAAATTATGAAGATTTTGTCAAAAATATAGGTGGTGGCTCTATTTTCCTTAGGCGATTGTTGTATTTTTCTTATTCTTTGCATTTATATACAAAAAAAAAAAAAAAAAAATCTCTTCTTCACCGAGAATAGGGGAAAAACGAAAAGTTTGAAAAAAATGAGAAGAAGAGAAAAGGGAGAAGGCCATCAAGTAAAATAAAGATAAGGAACCTGGATTAGTTGTGAATTTGCTTACTGATTACTAATAATAATTCAATCTGAAGTGTAAATTCTTGGAGATTATTGTGATTTTGTAAATAAAATATATGGGTTAACTTTGAGCACGTGGATTTGCTTACTGATTATTGGTAATTCAATATGAAGTATAAATTTTTGAAGATTATTGTGATTTTGTAGATGAAATATATGGGTTAACTGATGGGATTAAACGTGAGTATGTGTTTTTGCTTTTGTTTTAGATATAAATTTCGTATAAAAATCATGATTTTGTTGTAGATTATTTTTAAAAAAATAAAATTTTACGGAGCATTCCGCATGTGGAGCAGTTTTCTTACAATTCCGCATAATGTGGAGCATTGCGCAGACTGCTCTACATAATCTGAAGCATGTGGAGCATTTGCTCCAGACACCATGGAGCAAGCAATTTTTTTTTTATTTTTAAACACGACAATTAAAAATATTATTTTTTCCTACTTTCATCATATTTGGTATTTGATAAAAAAATTATTTCCAACAGATAAACTCTTCAATACATAAAAAAAAATTAGAATTCCTTTTAGGAGCAATATTTTAAGTTTTTTGCTTCATTATATACATGCATAAACTCAAAATTCATTTCGTGTCTCTGCATCCACGCCTTTCATTTATTAATAATTTTACTCAAATAAATTAGAAAATATTCAATGTGATACATGCACAAAAATCAAAATTCCTTTAGGGGGCGTTGCCCCCATGAGGGACACCGTCCCCTCGACCCCTGCGACCTGACCAAACAAGTCGATTCCCGTCGGGGGCAATGTCCCCGAGCCCCTAAAAGTGTGCCACTCGCTAATTCGGTCAAAAAATACTTCAATTTACTTCATATACTTCTAAGATTTATTTTCCTATAGTTTATATTATTCTATTGCATTGGCATTCAATTGTTCGTAGTTATATGCAGTCAGTTGAACAATTATATTTGTTGGGATAATTTAAATTGTCTATATCTAACATTCAAGATATAATTTACAATAATTTAACATATTTAACAAACTAACATTACCTTCAAAATAAATCAATCTGTGCATCGCACGGGCAAAAACTAATTCTTTTAGAAGAAGGAGAAACAAGAGTGTAATCAAGACAAGTGGACCCTAAGGACGTGTTTGGCTTTTGCTTAAATGTTTCATAAGAAATCAAAATTTTGAAATTATTTTGAAGTCGTATATCAAGGATTTACATAAAAAATCGGATCATTGTACAAGCCAGGCTCTCTCAAAAGCAACTGTGTTACATTCACAGATGTAGAGTATCACACAGATACACACATGGGAGGGGCGGGAAAAAGTTCGAATAATTTTTTAATCAGGTGGATCCAGCTCGGGACCAACCTCATGTGACTTGTGAGGGTAGGTAACACTTATGTGAAACCGACCTTCTGTACATCTGCATTAATCGCTCTCAAAGGGTACTATTGCATCTATCAATCATATTCCAAGAAGAATAGTAATATTGTCTCTCGAGAGGCACTATTGCATCTTTTTGAGCATTCGAACAAAATAATATATTTTCTATTTATTTCGAGTTTACCGCTGGAATGCATATTGACTTTCTTTCCTCGCCTTCAAGATTAGGTTATTCTTGACACAAGGAAAGAGTTACTTTTAAGAAGAAGAAAAAAAATTATTCAAGCGTGTTTTTATAAATTTTAAGTAATTATAAACTTAACCAAACATGCGTAAGATACCATTGGCTGGCTGTCCAGATTTCAAAATGGAATTATGAACCCATAGTGGGAAAGGGATGACGAGTAATGGGGACCACGCCTAGGCATTTTGGGGGAGAAGCGTCTCATTAGTAAAAAGGAATATTTTAGCTATTGTTTGGTCCTATTTTTAAAATTTTATATTTTTTAAAAATAAATTCAATTACAGGTTTCATTGTACCCATAATTATTATCAATTTTTTTAACACATATTTTATTAATTTTTGCTAAAATTCATAAAAATTAAATTTTTTTAGCAAAATCAAGGTTAATATTTATATGTTATGTCTAATTTCAATTATGCTATTTTTTGAATATAGTAATTCAAAAACATTTTAGTGCAATCATTCAGTTGGGTTTGTTACCTCTTTTTGTTAGCAGTATATTTGATATTTACTGACTCAGGTACCCAACCAAGTAGAAAGAACAATCTTGTAAGTACTAAGTGACAATTGCGTTTTTATACGTTTATTTTGATTCACAAATATGGATAATTGTCGATAAACATTCGGAATAGAGTTTAATTTGTGTAAATTGGGTTTGTAGGACAACAATGAAGATTATGGTGGAAACTAGAGGAAAATAGAGAAATGGGCTAAAAATGAGGAAATGAAAGTTCGTAGACTAGATTGCAATTATTCAAAAGTTGACCGAATGATGAGTTGAGCATGGAAGTTCGCTAGGAAGCTAATTGTCGATAGCATGGATGGCTAGAAGTGGAATAGAAAAGGAAGCAAAGCCGAAAATGGGATAGAAGGAAGATTGGGGACCAAAATGAACTTGAGGCAAAGTAGAGCTACCAAATTGCCCTTGATAACTTCATGTTGAGGTTTGGGCGATCGCAAGGTAGTTGATCGCATGGTAAACTACCTTGCGATCGCCCAAACCTCAACATGAAGTTAGCAGGGGCAATTCTTCTAGCCCTTGCGATCGCATGGAAATACTCGTTACGGTCGCAAGACATGTTTTATGCGCGAGAAAATTTTATTTCATTTTCCGATCCAACCACTTATGGAATGACATCTTGAGACTCTATTTAACCCTAAACTCGTCCAGAATTAGGATTTATGCCTTTTTAGAGAGAAAAACGACATTTCTGAGCAAGAATGAAGGCAAGGATGAAGATTTTCATTTCAGGATCCAAGATCTCAAGCTTTACATTCAAAATTGGGTGATATCTTCTCCTAAATATTTTCTTTATTGTTTTAATTTATCCATGCTAGGCTAGACTTTTATTGTACTAGATGAACGATGAACCTCGTAATGTGAACTTTTAATTCTTTGTTTTGCAATTTGATTTTAAACACGAATTTTGGATGTTTAATGGTCTATATTCACTTTATCGTCTCCATAATTATATGCGCAATGATCATGTGAGTTTGTGTGGTCTACTTCATGCATTCGAAAGAAGGTGAATAGATTCTACAATGTATAAATCATCGTAAGGTTTGATAGGGGATAGAAATGTACCGCTATACTTTACGCGAGTCTTTAAGTGTTCATAAAACTTTACGCATTCTTGTATATTGGCATTTGTCATAGAAATATAGTCAAATGGTATGCGAGAATAGATTTAACTCTACTCGATGGAGATTGTTGAATATTTTAAGAACATTGACTCGTCAACCGATTCGTCATGCTATCAAATTGTGAAATAAATGTTAAAAGTGAACTTACTTGACGATTTGAGATCCTAGTACGCTTTTCATTCATAAATTTCTTTAAACATTTGCTTTCACATCGCCATTTGCATTTAGTTGTTCATTTTCATTTAACTTGCATTCGTAGTCTAATTTAGATAATTTCATAGTTTAATCATCTCATTTAATTTCCTTAGTTTCGATTAAGGTCGAGATATGTATAACTCAAACTAACTCAATCTCCGTGGAACCGATACTTGGACTTAAAAACACATTTTATTACTTGAACAATCCGTACACTTGCGGTAATCAAAGTCGAATACATTTTCAACGTGTCACTAAGTACGGGAGGGCAAACAACTATATAAGCCTATGTATGCACCCTGCATATAAGATGACTCGAGAGGCATTATCGAATATTGAGGTCATGTTTGAACCCCTTTTTCTGAAGAAGATAAATTTTGGAATAGTGATTTTTAGAGAATGTGTGATTAAAAAAATGAGTTCACGTGTATAATTATTTTATAAAAGAATGTAGTTGAAAATGAGTTTTTGAAAAAATAAAAAATAGAGCTCAAACATAAGCTAAGAAAAAGAGATCAACGAAATATTAATGTCATCATGTCTGTCACATACAAAAATAGTTATGGTCTATGGATGTCACATCACCTTGACATAGGGTCTCTTCATGCTCTCACGTATCAGGAACAAATATTTATGCCTTCATCCTCGAGACAACTTTACAGTCGTAGATGGCCTCGGACACACAATGAAAATATAAGGGCAAACTCGAACAAAATCAATCCGAAAGTTAATGCACTTAAAACTTACATGCAAACAATGGAATTCTATTAACAAAGATCACAAAAGCCCTAAATTGCGGAAAAAATAATACCATTGCACAATAAAAATGGTTCCGAAATCCATTTATAACACCACTAGAGATTTAAAGAATTATGGGCTCGTTTAAGTCCCACTTTTTTTTATTTTATTATTATTATTTTTTTGCAAAAAATGCATTTGTAATAGTGTTATGATGAATAATGTATGGTTAAAAATTAAGAAACAAAATTGAATTTACGTGGAATATTATTTTATTGAAGAATATGGGGTTGTAATGGGATCAAATCACTATTCAAGAATGTATTTTGATATAAAAAAAAATGGGGGCTCGAGCAAGGACTATATCCCCAAAAAAAAAAGAGGCGTCAAATTGAGACAACATATGAGGTTCAAGAAATTGGCTTTAAAACACGCCAAAGTCCTAAAAAGAGGGAAATCCTTGTGAAATTGGGAGGGAAAATTATAGTTATTTTCTAAAAATATAATCCTTTTTTTGAGGTCATGAGTTCAAGACTACGAACAATTAGACTAATTAATTCTAATTAATTATTGGGAAAAGTACATAAATAAAATACTATAAGAATACAAATTCAAATTTAACAAACTTGTAAAAAAATAACTTCCATGTATCTATTACCCACATGCCAATTTATCTCCTATTTACAAATCGGTCATTACCATAGTCACCCCATTTCTCCATCTGTCACCGCTTCACATGCCTTCTCCAATTGTTCCATTCTCCACCTTCGCCTTATCTTCTTCAAAATCCTCGTAGCAACCAAATTATCACACATAATCCACAAATTACTTCTCCATCCCTTTTGAAGCAACAAGTGTATGGTACTGATTCTCAAGCTATCAACTTGACATGGATGATTTTTTCTCTCTGATTCGAATGACTTCTAAGTTGCGACGAAGATGGGGATATATGTGGATTATACCTCGAATCAATTTCATTGCTAATTATCACAGTGGTTGTTTGTGATTATGTCTGTGTAAGCTATTATTATTTGTGATCAGATCTATATTATCTATGACCAAGTTTGTTTTCATTGTAATTATCTGTCACCAAGTCAGCCTTAACTATGATAGTGATTTGGTCACATACCATTAGAGTTAAAATAGATCTAGTTACAAACGATTACTATAAAGACAGACTTGGTCACATTCAATCACAATTAACATGGACTTGTTTACAATGGGTCAACACAAATTGATTCGCGCACACACACAACAGACCAGCACCACAACCCAAAACAATAAGCTAAATAGGCCTAAAGTACAACAAGTATCCAGGTTGATATATTGAACAAAGAACTCCCACCACCTCCTCCTCTAACGTACCACCATCACTACCATCTACAACTCACCACCATAATCCACCACCACCACCTCCAATAATCACCAACATCGATAACAAAACCAGTAGAAAAGCCAACGAACCCACAAGTGAGATCGAAAGAAAGGTGAGCATACCTTTTTTTTTAATGCTATAGAAGTTCTGGTACTAATGAGACTTAGCCTATCACAACAATAATCAATTTATAATTATCCAACACTCCAGCCATAATCATTAGCACAATCAACTTCATCACCAACTTCGGTCGCATCACATCCATGAACATTGCTCTTTGCGGCAGCGTACGCCTCTCTCATACCACACAAAAAAGAATGAAATAAATTCTTTTGTTTCTTATTTAGATATGAAAATTGAATTGGTGAATATTGAAAGGTAAAGCAGCATAGGTGTCGAGAAAACTAAAGAATTTGGATTGGTAGAGAAAACGAGAGACATTAGGTGGAATGATATAGGTGGGGTGAAAATGGTTGTTTCAGATTTGGATGTGCAAAGGAGATGAGGTGGACTAGGGTGGGTGAAGGTGGAAGAGTTGAATGGATATATCTTATTTTCGAATATAGTGGTGCTACACGTACATATAGAAAAACCCAATGTTGTCAAAACCAGCCCGGCCTGACCGGTTCGATCGGTAAAATTGGGAACGGGAAAAAAACGGAGCCAAATCATGTCCGGTTTTTTATTATTCACAAAACCGTTTAAAACTCGCAGAACCAGCAGGTTCAACCGTAACCCGATGAATCGGTCACAGTTTTGAGCGGTTTTCACATTTTTTTTAGATTAAATTTTTTTAACTTCATGAATGGGCTTTATAATTTACAATTTAAAGGCCCATGGAAAATTAATGGATGTCATGCTCATTTTATAGATGCACTTCTCTATAAAGGTTTCATAAACTTCCAACGTGGGATAGTGGCATAACAAAAAAAATATGTTAAAATGTCCATCAAAATCATGTTCAAATGTATGTTTAATTGACTAATTTGATTTTGATTCACAACTAATTAAATTGTAATATTCGCCTTCATTCTTTTATTTATTTAATTTTCAAATTTAACTTAAATTGCACTTGATTATTAATATATTAATGTTAGATATCAATTTCTATAAGTTTAAATTATTTTAATTTAAGAAAGTAAACTATTTTAACATATTGATTTTTAATTTTAGCAGTATCGAGACTAATGAAAGCCCAAGATTGACTAACCAAGAAGGGGGTGAATTGATTATTAAAACATTTTCGTTAATCACTCAAGATTTTAATAAAGTAAACACGCAAATGGTAGAGAATAATCTAAACATAAGTAAGCACGTAAATAGAACAATGTAAATTTGTGCAAAGTAAAAACATTAAGTAAAATGAATAGAGAATGCAAACGATATGGTACGGAGGTTCGATTCGGGGTAATGATCTACGTCCCCCATTACCAAACTATCTGGCACGAGCAATGCTTTTTTCACTATGTTGATTGACTTATGGTGCAATCCAACTCTTTACAACGCTTTTGGTGACTTACAATCAAGGAGCACCGATCATTTTACAATATTGGGCTTTTCGGGACCTCAATACGATCCACAACTCAAAATGAATTTTACAAATGGAAGATTCTCTTCTTAACAAGTGATAAACCTAAAGTTAAGTATAAGAAGAGAAATATGATAACACTTCGATAGATGGTAATGAATGAAGCTCAAGAGTTTGATTTGATGATAATAAATGAGTTGAGATATCAAAGCAACTTTTAGCTCGCAAGAAACTCAATTGAATGTTCTTAAGTGCTTGTAATGAATGAGAATTAAGTTGGTATTTATAGAGATGAAAAGTACCAAAGTTTTCGTCAAGTCGGATGACTGGTTCGGTCGACAGCCAATTTTCGAATGACCAAAATGACCGTTCGTAAGAAAAAATCAGAAGTCAAAACATTCAAAAATTGGACCGTTTGAGGGACATCCAGTCGACCTCCACCGGTTGACCGCCGAAGTGGACAGTCCGTTTTTTTATCTTTTGTTTTGCATTTTGACTTTTTTGAACAGTATGATATTTTGATAAGCATTTTTCACTAACTTTTTAAGATGAAAAATTATTTTAAAATTATTTTGAATGTTTGACTCTCACCTTGATCTTCATTTCGAGTCCGATTTGTGTTGTGTTGATTTTGGTAATGTTTGCTAGATTTTAACATTGAACTATCATCACTCAAAATCAATTGTTAGAAACAATAATAATCTTGTTTGTTATAATCAAAACATTGAGAATGAAATCAACCATAGGTCAACAACTAATTGTAGGATAATGAATCTAATTAATAAAGATAGAATTACTTTGAATTATTAATATGAAAATTTTAAAAAATAATATTGTTTTCATATTATTTTATTATTTTTGTATGTATTTATTGTATCTGGTTCGACCCCGGTTGAACATTTTGACCCTGACCCTTCACCTTTTTCGAGTCAATGACTGGGTCGGTTTTCAAAACATTGGGAAACCAATAGAAACGGGGCAGAATATTCACGCCATGTGGGGCCCGCACATTTTTTTTAAAATACACGGTGGGGCCCACCCATTGTGAGTTTTCTAATGCATTTTGGTGGAGTGGTTTCTGTACAAATGGAAAAATACTTTCGAATAAAGATTCTTTGTGCCTAATTTATGAAATTAAAAGTTGAAATATAGGGCATGAGATTGTTTATCCTTAATTATTCTTGTTGCTAAAAGCTATAAAAAATTATAACAAATAACAAAGTAGGCTATGATATTAATGTAGGAATGACAAAAAAATCCGTTTAACTCGATATTCGTGGGGCTCCGCTCTGAATGTAGCGGGGATTACCCGAGTAAACGGACGGGGATAGGGCGATAGTCATTGCCCCGAAGCGGGTACGAAAAATATAATCCCCACCCCCGTTTAAAGTTAATTTTAAATTTACATTTTTTATCAAACAAAAATAATATATTTATCATAATTTTAAAGAGAACACAAGTTATTTTTAATAAATTGATAAAAAAAATTACTAACGAATACATAAAGAAAATAAAAGCAAAAAAATAAATAAAAATGGAGCAATAAATGGGACGTGGGACTTATCTCGCGCCACCCTGAACATGCCCCATCCCGCGTTAAACGAGTATGGGGATGAGGTAAGGTCAAAAATACTCAACGAGACGAGGATTGGAATGGTTGACCCGTCCCATATCCGCCATGTTATCATCCCTATATTAATGTTGGATATTTACTTAAACACACACAACAAAAATTAAACAATTTTTAATGCCAAAAGGTCAGATTACCCCATGTATGAATTTTCTATAAATCTATAGATATGACTTGTCTAGTTGCAAATTAGTACTATGAAAAAAATTCTAATTTTTGCATTTCGAAAACTTGAAAATTGTACAATTGACTAATGGTAGGAATTATTAAGTAAATATAGTATTTTATAATTTTGGATGTTTGGTATGTATTATTTTCATTATTAAATAATTTCTAAAATGATTAAAAATTTAAAATAATATTAAAATAAGAAAACGTGTTTTCACTGCTGAACCTCGCATATGCTCGCTTAAGCTCGTAAAGTTTAAAACTTCTCCTCCACGCCTAGCCATGTTTTACACTTTTTAGAAAAATTGATAATGAGTGTAAAAACCATAAAAATTAGAGTAATGCTATTTAGTTTCATTGAGGTTATAACACCAATTTAAGTGACGCTAACGCTACATTAAATAATAAATACAATTAAATGAATTATTTAATTTCACATTTCATTTGACGTATTGCATAGCACAACCTAAATTAATGTTATAATCTCAATAGGGTTAAATAACATTACTTCTAAATTTAACTATGTATATATGGGTTATTGCAAACCTCAATCCAACTAGCGTGAGTAAACACAACTCCAATAGGTTCAAAGTCAATTATCCCAACTAATTTACTTCAGCCCACTATGGTTAAACTATCCAAACAATTCAACCTAGTACATTAATGATCGTTGAAATAAATTGTTGACTTTGGCTTCTATTAAAACAAACTGGGGCATAAATATAGTCTACCATTATCTAATATTATTAGATAGCAAGAACTTAAAGAAGTAGACTTCAATAAAATCTTAAGGTTTTGTATATAATTTGAACTTTAAATAGTGGAAATTACAACCACCTAAAATTTGAGAATGCCCAATTCAAAAATCAAATTGAGCCCCTATTTGATGCACATTAAAATGAAAAAAAAATGTATTTTTTTGGTGATGTGATGTTGAATCTGTTGTTGAAAAAGAAGGAAAATTTATTGATGTAATGAAAAATATTATTTTATTAAAGAATGTATAGTTGAAAATGAGTAGACGAGTTAAAATGAAAATTATAACTTGGCTCAAACATGGACTTAAAAGTTTTTCTTTCAAAAATCAAATAAAAATTTAAACATTTTAATATTAATTAAATTAATCTATCCATCATTTTGAACTCCCAAACAGCCAAAAACTTGAGGTCGTTCTCTTTATGTTTCAATTTTGTATTTTGAGTTTTGAATTCATTTTATGTTTTGTATTTTTAGTGTCTGTTTTGAAATTGTTGAAAATGAAAAACGCGTTTACTTTAAAATTTTGAGAATATTTTTTTATAACATTTTATTCAAAAAATCTGATTATTCAATAAATTTTAATAGTTTAATGTTAATATAATATTAAATAACATATAAATTTTGAAGTTGATGAATTTTGAAATATTTTTTTCTAAATATAAAAAACACAACTTAAATTAAATTTCGCAAGTCCTTGTTTTTGTTATTGTACGTAACCTGTGACGATATTTAACTAGTATCAAGTCACAACCAAACATAATCAAGTTGCAAAAAAGGGGATCACTAATCTCATGTTGACATGATAATAAATATTTTGAAATCAATCTTATCGAGTTCATGTTAGTTCTCACAATTCTTGTCAAATACAATTTTAATCGTCTAAATTCGATGACTATCATCGATGATAATAAATAACATTACTCATTGATTATAGATAAACCACTTACAAGTAAAAAGGCATCAAAAGCACATAGACTTTAGAAAATGCAATGATGTATCAAACATCGATCTATTGCAACATATCATTTCAAACTAGAGTTCAAGTCTCAATCCCTCACAAAGTAAATTAACAAAAAAGTAAAGCACAATTACACTAGAATACAAGGATATATGTGGATCCAAATTTACAAACCTCTCATCTTAAATCATGCATAATGTCGACTGTTTTAACTGTCACATTTTGCACTCCCGGTTCTTGCAAATCCCAGCCAAGACTCCCAATGTTGCAAAATTTCACAAAATTTCATTAACTCAGCAGCAAGTAGCAGGCAAATAAATCATTGGGAATGCATATTACATGTAATAAAAAATAGTTTATTTCTTCAGTACCTGATCCCACGCCGGGCCGCAGGAGACGTTTTCGATCCACAAGTTGGAGGTGCCAGGGCTTACGGAGACACAATCATCTCCGGTGCCAATTTTAGAGTTCATAAGCGTGACTCCTAAAGATTTTTCCACGTGAATTCCGTTTGTGTTTGGGCTATTCTCTGCTGCCGAAACCTTCGTTCCAACTAGCTTAGCGTTTTGGCATCCATAAACCAGAATGTGGAATTTCTGGCTATATATTGAAGACAATCCATTGATCATGATGTTTTTTGAATTGTACAAGGCCAGAGTCTGTTTATTGAAGATATAATCAAAAAGTACATTAGAATATATTATAGAATTTCCCAGGAAAATAAAGTAGTATTTCAAATGATAAAAGTTCGTTTCTTGTTAAACATACCGTTGCCCCATTTGGACAATTCTTGTCGGAATTCTTGCAAGCCCACACGTTGCTGCACTTAGTCCTTCATTACTTGACTTCTATTAGTTTTCACATAATTTTGAAAACAAAAAGCTCCTAGATGGAATAAACACTTGGTATGCTGGTTCCCTTGTATGACACAGGACAAGTGCAGCAACTTGTCCGGCAACAGGTTCAATCTGCTGCAATGTTGATAGAACAAAAACAACAGTCTTCCCCATTCCAGATTTTGCTTGGCAAATAACATCCATTCCCAAAATAAAATTGAGGTATACACTCTACAACAACATAATTCATTACAGTCTCAGAAGCTTTCCACAATCTTCCATCCAAGTCACTTGCTCAACATACACTGCCAGCTTCCCCTTCTGTAATAATTTTCAAATTTCCCCTTGTGTTTATTCCTTTAGTAGGCTTGATTTCTGCTGAACACAATAGGAAATACTCTATTGCCTTCCTCTATGAGAAATTAAATGAGGTTCTTATTGTACCAGTGCCATGGCGGGTGGCTGTGGTAATTATGATAAGATACTACAAATGACTATTATCAAATTTTACATTTTATTTGTTGCTATCTCTAAATAAAATTGATTAAACTATGATTTATGTTGATTTTAGATTTTCTTAGCTTAGTATGTACTATATAAATAGACCTAAGAAAACCCATGTATAGCTTCTCAATTTCTCACACTTCTCCACATTATTACCCGATCCTGTAGCCATCTGAATTGGAACAATCGAATTCGAACAGCAACACCCGCACTTCCAAAATCCCATTCTTATCATTCAAAGCCGCCACATCACCTTTCCTCAGCCTCAAGTTAAACGGTGTCATGAATGGCATGAGATTTCGATATGTACAAAGTGAAGTGGTGAGCGGCGTTAATTTGTGAGGTTGGGTGGCATGATATTTCGATATGTATGAGGTATATAGATTCCGATGGCAGTGTTAATTTGAGAGCGACGTAGCTCAATGCCATAACGTCATTGCGTATCGATGATGAAGTTGTTTGCGAGATTCTGAGAGGTGGAGCGGCGCCAAGAGATCCCGACGCTATGCGAGTTAGAACGATGAGCGGTATATATATTTTGATACCATCTTGTTGTTTGTGATGACAGACGGAGTCTATTAGACCCCTAGAGTTTGCGGTGTTTTGCAGTTGGTGGTGTTTGTAGGTGGTTTTTTGTAGTGACGGTCAGGGACGTAGCCAGCTTTTTAATTTTGGGGGGGGCGAAAATACGGGGGGTGGAGGGGGGCGGAGCCCCCGAAATTTTTTTTTTTAACTAAGAGAATTGAAAACGACGATTTTGAATACTAAAATAGTACTGAAATTTAATGTTCGATTCAATCACTACTGACTATTATACTACTTAATTCTTAAATTCAAATATTCAATAACTAACACAATTACACAAATTAACAGCAACTACTCTACTTAATTCTTAAATTCAAATATTCAAGAACAAGTAAACATGCATTATGCATAAACTAGGTTGTGAATTGGGTTTTAATTAGTTGGATTTGGGAATTAAGAACTTAGGTTTTGGATTGGATTTAGGCTATTGATTTATTTAAGTAACTATTGGTTCTTTTGTTTAGATCTAAGATTTTTGTATGGTTGAATTTTAAAATGTAAGTTATTTACTCTATTTATTAACGGAAAAAAAATAAAAAATTTCAAAATTTTGGGGCGAGTCAAAACCTTGGGGGGGGGGCGAAACTGAAAAATACATTACAAATTAACTAGGAACAGTGTACCGCGGACAATGTTGGGGGGGGGTCGCCCCTCCCGCCCCCCTTAGCTCCATCTCTGGTGACGGTGTTTTGCGGTGGGCTAATTGTGCAGTGCTGTTGGGTGGTGGTGGAGCTGTTAGTGGTGGTTTATCTGGCGACAGTGGTAGTTTTAATGGTGGTGCAGTTGTGGCAGTGGAGCCATGGTAGTTTTTTCATTTGATTGATCGTGATGGTGCTCATAGTGGTGGGTGTTAGTTTGTTGGAGATGGTGATCATGGTGGTAGTGCTTTTAGTTGTCTGTGGTTGTGGTGTTGGCTTTGGCGATGGTGGTCACAATTGGTGGCGGTGGTCACACATTATTTGGTTGATCGTGACCAATAAATTGATTAATGTGTGATCAATAAGCAATATATGACTAATACGATAGATAAATTATGACCAATAAATAATGTGTGACCTAAAAACTTGTTAATTTGTGACTAGAAAGTTGATAATTTGTGAGTAAGTTGTGACTTATAAATTTTACGATTTGTGATTGATAAATAAATTGTAATCTATAAATTTTTTGATTTGTGATCGATGAACAAATGATGACCTATAAAATATTTTATTTGTGACAATGAAATAATTTGCGACCTATAAATTTTTTGATTTGTGATCGAAAAATAATTTATGAACAATTAATTTGATAATTGTGACCTCGATATATTTAATTTATAAAAATATATTTAATTAATATCTGATTTTTAAATTTTAAAACTTTGTTTCTTAGTTTTGAAATGAGTGATAATTTTTCTCAAAACTAATAGGGAACAATACATAAATCAGATTTTTAGTAAACACAATTTCAAAACTAAGGGTAGAGGTTCTAAATTTCAAAAATCAGATTTTTATTAAAATTTATTTATGATTTAATTAATTAATTATATATTTTATTAATAAATATATAAAAGTCACAAATTTATGCAATATGGTCACAATTCAAAAATTTTAAGGTCACGTTTCAAAAATTTTATAGGTCACAGTTCGTTCATTGATCACAAATTAAAAATGTAAAGGTCACAATTTGTTTAGCCGCCACAAATCACAAAATTTATAAGTCACAACTTATTTTATGATCACATCACATCAAATTAAATGGTCACAAATTATTTCGAGATCACGAAACATCAAGTTAATTGATCACAAATTATTTCGAGGTCACAATTAAAAATTTTATACGTTACAATTTAATTCATTGATCACAGATCAAAATATTATAAATCATAGTTTATCGATAGGTCACAGTGAACCAAAATGTTGGTCACATACACTGACAATATTTGGTCACAAACCAACCAAACAATTTGTCACAAATACTACCCTACCCCCGTCCTCGCCACAACACCACCCAAACCACCGCCGCCGCCCCGTCATAATACCAACAACACCACAATAACCACCGCCACACCGCCTGCATCACAACCATAGCCAACACTCCTAAACCACCTATCGATCATTGAAGTTCTGCAACCAACAAACATAGCCAACATTCAGCAACCACCGTAACCTCGAAGCCGTCGTCGCCGCCTCCACCACCACCACCACCACCACCACCGTCGTTCACCCCGCCACAACACCATAATAACCACTGCCACACAGCCTGCACCGCAACCATAGCCAACACTTCGTAGCTACTTATCGATCATCGAAGTTCTGACACTAACAAATGTAGCTAACACTCCATAACCACCAAACCAGATCGGCTGCCAACACTTCGCCACAAACATAACCAACACTCCGCCACCAACAAACAACAAACTAGATCCGCTGCCATCAATGTGACCCCCATCAATGCAACCACCAGACTCTGCCACCATCAACGCGACCACCGGATCCGCTACCACCGCGACCGTCCCTCACTGCAACCACCATCTTGCGGGTTCCTGTAACGGCACCTCATTGTGACCAGGCGATGGCGGCGACAACTGACGATGAATTTGAAAAGAGAATGGAGGGGAGGGACGGGGCGACGCTGAAGAGAGAATGGAGGAAAGTGACGGTTTGGTTGAATGGAGGGGAGGGATTTGGTTTGTAATTTAATTTTAGGATTTGTGTGTATTAATTTATAATATTTAAATATTAATTATTAATCAAAACCTGAATTTTGCAATAATAAAATTGATCATGTATTTTTAAAAATGGTAACTTAAATTGAGGTCTAGGTGTAATTTCTGCAAACTAATATCATGCAAGTGGGCCATTAGATATGGCCCATGTGGGGAAGAAGCCCGCTTTTCTTCTCGTTACGGAAGCCATTGCCAGATCCCCAATCGAGAACTTGGCCCCCCTTAAACTTTTAAATTCGGAGATTAAATCCCAATAAATACGCACAAAGTTCAAGCGTGCCGCTTCTTTTCGCTTCCTCTCGAAGGAACGAAGTAGTAGTTATGGAGTCCTCTATGAGTACTACTGTTACTGTACTATATTTTCTGGCGTCTCTGTCCGCTACTCACGTGACTGCACTCATAGGTAACTCCCAAAAGTTCTTATTAATTGCGTCTGTTTTCGTTTTTTGTGGAGAATTTTGACTGAATGTTTGCCCTAAGATTCAGATTTTATTCTAGTAGAACAGAATTGGCGAAAAATGTTTATTTCGAGTATTATGTTTGTGTTTAGCTGTATATTTATTTATATAACAATGTCTGCGTAGAGAATAAGCCGTTAATATGAAGCATTTTCCGTGGTTTTACTTTATGGTTAATTTGATTATATGCGTTGTACCTTTTGGCGTTGCTCTCCACAGCTCCCACGACTGCAGTCGTAGGTATCTCCCATAGTTCCTAAAAAACCATGGCCGTTATTTGGGTAGAATTTTGATTGAGCGTTTTATCAGTAATTATTTGCCCTAGGATTTAGTTTTATTCCGATTGAATAATTCGCTAACTGATTATTGATGTACGTGTATAGAAATATATTTATTCATGTAATAACATTTGCGTAGAGAATGAGCCATTAATATGAAGCATTATTGGCGTTTTTTGTTTATGTTAATTCAAAATATTTTGTTGCTTTCTTGTGAATTTTGTTGTTGATTGTTTGTTGGATACCAAGGAATTGATTCTAACATAGTAACATATGAGATTAAAACTAGGTAAAAGTTTGTGTAATGCACCTTTTGGAACTTTAATGTTTTTTGAATTTTATTCGGTTGACACTTTCCAAGTGGATTTTATTGTTCATTTTATAAAATCTTTTATCAGTCTGATTGAATTTTCTAATCTGTAAAGTATGTAGAAAGCACTAAACCAAAAGTTTGCAATAGTAAAAATTTAAAGAACTAATACGAGGTATTAATTTAAATGCGAAATTAGTTGATTGAACAAAAAGAAATGCACTTTGATACATAATATGAGATGAGGAGGAAAGAGTCTCTATGTATAACACATTTTGTTTTCTAGTGTTGGATAGAAGATACATTCATTAGCTGAATGGTACATGGCATGACTGCATTTTCATGGTAATTGCTGCACAATTTTTACCATTTTTGATAAAAGAGTATTTGGAAAAATTGGAAATTTGGTTGTTACCTGTATAATATCCATCAGTGATATCTAATGTTTCTATCTTTAATATTTTGCAGGTGTTGACGCAGAAAATCAAGCGGTAAATGTGTCTTTAGTCCCTCTTGTAGAATCTCCAAACTATAAGGATGTCGTGCTATGCGAACGAATCCAAGTGTCTGGTCTATCAAGACTAAAACTTGGGAGTTATTCAAGTGCACGCCATGTCACCTTGGTCCCAATTCCGGAAAGGCTTCATAAGAAATTTCAGATTTGTTTTCACAAGTAAGCTAAAACGAAAAAAGATTGCCCTTGAATTTTGGCATTTCGTTTGTTGAAATTTTCTGTCAGCAGACAATTGTACGTCAAGAAGAAGCATTTTGCAGGAATTCTTCTCTTGGACTGTGTCATTGCGAGAATGATAGCTGGAAAAGCATGCAGAATGACGTGTTGAACTCTGTCATTTCACCATACGAGGACAAATACATTGATGTGAAGTTCGTCGGTGGCTTTTCTGCTTCTGAGCCTGTTTCTGTTACTGTAACTGTTGCAGAAGGTCATGCCCATGTCTGCTTATGCTTGAGTTTTGTGCAATCCTATTGTGTCATATATTTTGACATCTCCATCCCTCTCTCTCACTGTTGCAGTGTTTCAGAGGTGGCGTCTGCTTTTTCTTGCTTTTGGTATTGTACTATTGCTGCTTGCACCACTTGTTAGTAGCTGGGTTCCTTTTTATTACGGCAGTTCAATGGCTATTGGAGTTTGCCTTGTCGTCATAATCCTTCTCTTCCAGGTACCTTCATTTATTTTGATTTGATTTGCTGTTACTGGGGTTTCCATTTCAACGATGATACTTCTTCTTTTTTTCTTTTCATATCTCATTTTTTCCTCTAATATTTATTTGGTGTTGATCTCTGTCTTCACTATATAAGTGGCATTCATAATGTACTGTGAAAGAAGTCTCATACATTATGGAATATAAGGCTCTTACAAATTTTTGAGCAGGAGGTTTTACTGAAACTGTAAATGACTATGAGCCGTAGCATCTTTTTTCTTAATAATCGATTGCCTTAAGGTTCCCAAGGAAGAAGAAAAAGGAGGATCTGGACAGGAAATTGATTTTTATGACTTAGACTGGAAGGAAATTGGTCTTTCCCTTTGTTGGATTAATGAATTGGGTGGTATATGGGCTTCTTGGTGGAGAATGTGTGGTTGAAAAAGAAGGAAAAGTTATTGATGTGATGGAAAATATTATTTTATTGAATAATATGTGGTTGAAAATGAGAATAAAATTTTTAATATGGCTCAAACAGAGGCTTAGGTGGAAAAGCTATTGTTGATCTTTTTCTTGGGCTATAGATAGCATATGAGAGTTGGCAAAGAAACATAATATTTATTTGTCATCTCTGTGGGACCACGAGAATGCCCTTAAAACAAATCTCCTTTAACTGTCTTCTTTTCATTTTTACATATCTTTGTCTTCAGTTCTTCTCTGGTATGGTGAGATGTGAAATCTTATTTGTGATACTTAAGTACTCTACACCGTATTGCTCTACATTTTTCTGATTGTTTATGCACATTTTTAGATTTGACGTGGATATAGGATTTTACAAGTTTGTTTGGAATAGCTGAAATTGTGTTGGCCAAATTGGATAAAAGTGGAGCACCTTTCGGAAAATGGAAGAATGACGTACGAAAACCTGTTTAATTATTGTTTTCTCAATTTAATTCTTTACTTCATCTAGAAAATAGTCAAAACATTGGACAACTCCATGCATGCATGCATAATATCGTACCATTTCCATTTATGTGCATTATAAATTTACGTAAAATGCATTACTGGACTTTAAAGAAAGACAATAATCTTAGTCACTAAGTGGTTGACCTTTTTGGAAATCTTAATGCCATCTTTATTGCTTTATATTTACTAGCTTTCATTTGGTGGCTTCAGAGTTTTTCTCATTGTTTTTCAAAGAAATTTTCTTGTCAGGTTGATTTCTGAGCAGGTTTTCCCAACTCATTGTTGCACTCTTAATTCATAATTTATATTTACACTATCTGTGTTGCCTGTTTACCTATAGAGTTAGTATTTTTTAAGTATTTTCTGTATGAGCCAAAAGGTAAACAAGTGTTAAGCTGTTTGTGTCACATTCTAGATGGTCACAGTTCTTACTTCTTATCTTTACAGTTACACTTTTGCAAGTGTATACATCCATTCAGTATGCAGGTCTCCTTGTTGAGTGCTCTGGAATTGCTCTTCTTTTCTTAAGCAGTCAGTGTTGTTGACCTTTGGTCATTTTACCATGCCATTAAAATAGCCATGCCTTTACTTTTGCATTATTGTGCAGGGGATGAAATTGTTGCCAACTGGCAGGAAAAACGCTTTCTACCTCATGATATATGGTTCAGTGGTCAGTATTCATTTGCGCGCTCTTTCTCTGATTGTTGGTCTATATAATATATTATTCGCCTAGCTTAGTTTGAATTGTTTTCCAGCTTGGTGCAGGATCTTTTCTAGTAAATCAATTCTTAGAGTTTGTCAACTCTATTCTTGTCAATTTTGGGATTAGCCACGAGATGCACAACCCTGTAAGTATTTATGCCTTTCATTTTGGATTGTTACTTTATGCAATAAAGACGTGATTGTCGTGGCCGGTAGTTTTGTATCTTTTGTTGACACGGATTTATATCTTTACGATATTTAAATGTAAGTTGGGAAGATTGTCACTTTCTCTTTATGAAAAGAGAAAAAAATTGCCGTAATCCTTATGCATTTTTATTAGTTTCTTTCACTATATGCTGTTGTTCTTTTCTTTCCTTTTGCTTTGATTATATACCCAAGATATTTCTCTACAGGTGGCTGTATTTTTGCTGGTTGGAATTATCCTTGCTGGAGCTGGTTTTGGATATTGGCTTGTACGGAAATTTGTTGTTTCAGAAGATGGGACCATAGATGTTGGCGTAGCTCAATTTGTAAAATGGGGGATACGGATAATTGGCGTGACTTTTATTTTCCAGGTTGGTTTTCAATGCACTTCTGTTACGTGGATAAGTTTATAGGATGGTAGCCTTGCATATTCACTACAATATGGATGAAGAAACTTTTCTGGATAATCACACAAATCTTTGCATTCTGATTTCTTAAGTCTTTTATTGATATGCTCATCACATTTTCTGTTTATCGACCTATGAATAATTCTTGCAGACAAAATACTTGTTATATCACTTTATGAAATGGCAACCCATGTCTCCAATAAGATTCATCTGTTTGCTCATGCCAAGTCAGTTTGATTGTAATGGTGGAATTAATAGTTAAAATGTCCTTTTTCATTTTCTTTTGGAACTTCTGGTGAGCTTTTAGCTAGTGGCGCTACTCTGATTTTTGTAACTTGCAGATTATATCTTTTACATGTATGCCTTTTTTTGTTTATATTGTTTTGACTAATTAATTTCTGTGACATTCAATGCCAGAGCACACTTGATACTCCTTTGGCAGTGGCGCTACTTGGCTCTTCTTTGGCAACTTACTACTCTATTACTTCTATAAAGTGGCTTCGCCCAAGGTAAGCCGCTATGGTTTCTATTTATAACCTTCTTGTGTTATGACTCAATAATTTTTATTCCCTTTATATTTTCACGCGATTTCGTTGTTGAGCCTACTTGAGCAAATTGTGTGGTTAATGGTTTCTGAAAATTGCAGTTTACTTGTCCTTTTAGTGAAATTCTGAGGCATTTCATGGAGCTATCTTGCAGTTATGTTAATCCTATGATGCACCGACACGGACACCCGTGTCCGATACGCCAACACGCTATTTTTAAACAAAGTATAGACACGACACGTTGATTAAATTCTTAAAAAATCTTCATTTATGTAGTATAAATTTAATTTTATACTTGTTATTAATTTTTCTTGTTGAAATCTTTTAAACATGAGTACATATTTGTTACTTGCTAATAATTTTGAATTAAAAATTTATAATAGTTGTAATATAAAACGAAAAATGATTACGGTAGAGTGTCCGAGAAGTGTCGGTATCGATTCGTGTCCGACACGTGTCGGACACGGACACACTACCCTAATTGAAGTGTCCATGCTATAGAGTGTTAATCTATGTTTTTTTTTTTTGAAAGGTAATCAAAAAACAGAGTGTTAATCTATGTAGTCTCTGCATCATGTTGTTAATGGTGTTAATGAGGAGAAAATAAACTCATTTTTAAACAAAATAAATGAGGAACAGATTCAACTTTGAAGAGTTATTTGCTGTAAGTGTAATAATATTATCGTGTTGGTAGAATTTTTTCAAAATTTTTAACACTATTTATTCATTATGGTGCAGAGAATTTACTTATTCTGGAAACAGGAGCTCATGGTCATGGAGTAATGGAAGAGCTAACAAGAACCCTAGGCAACGTGCAGAGTTCTTAAGCAGGTCTGGAGCAATGAAAACTCGAGGAGCTCTATGGAATAGTCCCAACAGTCCATCTACATGGTCTGGTTCACCAGTTAGAGGTACATGTCCGATATCTCTTTCCTTTTCTTTACACTCTTTCTTTACTTCATAGACTACACCAAAATGATATGTTTATTGTATATTGGCGGGCATATATTCACGTAGTGTATGTACAAGTATTGAAAACAGAAAACTTCTATGGATAATATGGTTCAGTAGTAGATTCAATTTTCATGCTATGGTATTATTTTTGGTAAGTAAAGGATACATATTAAAGAGACTGCAAAAATTACTCTGCCCACAGCTTTTAGGTTTTGGGAGATATGTGTACTTCCAAAATCTGTGCTATTAATTGAAGCAAGTCATTCTGAGAAGCATCAAGACTGTTCATACATTGAGAGGCTGAGGATATTTACTTATAAGCATTTTACTTAAAAGTAGCAAATACTTTTTGAATATAAATATATATATACGAGGAAACTATACGTATACTCAATAACATCTTCATGCTTAGCCAAATGGCTACTAGAGTTGAAATGTCAAATTATTGGAAAGGACAAAGCAGTGAAAAACTGTTATAATCTAAATTTTATTCAAATTATATATTTTAATGCATTGGAGTTTTAGTAAAAATTAGCCTTTTCCTTTCTTCCCGCCTCAGAAAAATTCATCTTGGATTGATTTATTGGAGAGTTAAGAAAATAGAGTTGAGAGAGGGATTTTTTTTTTCCTTTTAGAACACGTTACATTCAAGTTTGTCAGCTTGAGATAATATAGCTCAGACGGTGGAGCACAGCTCTTGTCGTTGAATGGTTTTCATGTTGGATGTATAATTGTCCCAGCAATAGTATTTTGTACTCGAACTAGTCTCTTTATTTTTAATAAAGTTTTTATTTACAAACGTAGAGTTTGTGCTTGATCTTGGTTGCTCTAGGTATCTCGTCTACATCTAATCAGAGGGGTACAAGAGATCGCCAGGACTATTATTCAACCTTTCACAGGACACCTAACAAAAAGTTCTCCAAGGAAGAATGGAAGGATTTCACAGAGGAATCTACTCGGCATGCAGTCACGGAGTTGACATCTTCTCCCGAATTCACTGATTGGATAATCGAGCACTCTGATAGGATCCAAGTCCTCCCGAATGATAGTTCTGATTCAAGCGGAAGTGGGTTCGATTCAACAAATGAAAATGTTGCAGAGAGCAGCAGTGGGCTTAGTTTCTTTAATTGGAATATGCATAAGTAGAGATCACATCAACTGGGGTTTATCAATTGGTTCAGAGATGCACTAGTCTCCCTCTCTCTGTACAGGGTAGGGTGTGGGTGGGAGATTTTCATGTTTTTATTATGTTGGAAAGTTATAACCTAGATCCACCAGATTTGTTAGTATTATTCAAACTTGTGTATTTCTTTTGATGTTTATTATCGAGGAAGAGTCATCAATTGACGCAGAGTTGCACGTGTTTCTCAATATGTAGACAAAGAAAGGAAAATAATTGAAGAGTAATAGCACGAGCATTTACCATCTTTAGTTTTTACCTTTTTATTATATTCTTCAATACGATTAATATACCTAGTCGAAATTCTGAACCGACACGATGTAATGAGGTGAAACTTGATTGACATGAGCACTATACAAATCTACTATATTATTTAGTTCTAGGGGCCATGCTATGGTAACATAACCCTTGACATAGGGGGTGACATAATGGCCAAATGTCACCCCCCCCTATTGGTGGGTGACAGTCACCCACCAATATGGGGGGTGATATTTGGCCGCATCTAGCAAAATTCTTAGTTCTAGTCACTCTTATCTCAAATTGATACGAACGTTTATATTTCGAGAAGGACTATGCTACATGCCGCCCCACCAATAGGGGGTGGCCATGTGTCAAGTTGGTAAAAGATTTGGTACAAAAAGATTATTCCTTTCGAGAAATATGTTTTTGAAATGGTATATACCTTTTAAAATTAGTTTTATGAGTTTGTAGTTCTCTTTGTGTAGCATGGTGATACGACTGTCAGCGCCTCGTAAAGAGTATAGTTATTTATATATATAAAAAAACTAATAATCAATATCTAATTCTTTGGTATTTTAGTCAATTGAGAAGAAAGCAGACCAAAAATAAAATAAAATAATAATAAATAAATAAATCACATCTTCCCAATAATGAGGAAATGAATAATAATAATTTGAAGGCCTACTTTTGTTTATAAGAGCAATAGTTATTTGGGGAGCCAACAGTATTGAGCAAAGAAGAAATTTATGTGGGGATAACGTCAAACAGGAATGTTCTATGGGCAGGAGAAAATCTTCCCACCGCTGAGGTGGATTTCCACGTCATCGGTATTTTAATTGTTTTCTCTGTTGGCTTTTCCCCCACCCCCACCTCACCACGTGTCACCTTTTTTATCCAACCCCCTACCCTTTATATATAAATATAAATTATTTTTCTTGTTTTTATCTCAATTTTTGAAATTATTACGGGATATTAAATAAAGTTGAAATATTGCAATTTTTAATACAATTTTGAAGTACTCAAGGTTTAGTTTTCACTTTTCACCATCCTTAACAGTGTGTGAAATGACCAACATAGCAAAAGTTAGCACTCGTTGAAATATACATTTTCAAAATATATAAAAGAAAACCTGGCTAAATACCTGGCTAAATTTGAAGTGCTCACGACTTAATTTTCGACATCTTTAACGAAGCGCGAAACAACCAATCATATAAAAAGTAACTACTCGTCAAAGTAGGTTGTTCTAAAACAGGAACACAAAAATGCAATATTTGCTACGGTTGGAACGACCTACTTCGATGAGTGGTAAATTTCAAATCTTGAAATAAAAACAAGGAAAAAAAAATATTTAAGTGATAAATGGGAGGGTACTAACTGGAGTGGGCGTGGGGTGAGTAAAAGGGAAAGATGGCGGCTACAGGGAGAAATAAATAAATAAAAATTTAATACACCGCTGACATGGCACCACCACATAAGCGGTGGGCAAACTGTTCTCCTGCCCATCATGGGCAAGAGATCAAGTTTGTAACATTAAAACCACCCTACTTTTGTTTATAAAATTGGTTTCTTGTTGCTAAAAACTTCAGATTCTTCTTGAGCTGTCGACGCCACAGAAGGTCTTAGAATATTGTTTTATAATTTTATTTTCCACCGCCTTAAACATCTATATATACGTGTTTTTCGTTTGTTGTATGTACATGTGTGTGATATATTAGAGAAGAATAAATGAATAATGATATATAACATCAATAATGTCGAATACAAATTTAGGTGTCAGTATGAGGCGTCTATCGAGTTGTTACACTTTTGGGAAAACCGCTCGAGTGCATTTTAGGCATATCATATGTTCTATTAAATGAACTATAATTTCTTAACTTATAATTTAATGTCGCTAATATTGTCATCTAAATTGATGTTAAAATCAAGGGAGCATTTGATAAATAGAGAAAGTGAGATGATGAGAGGGAGAGTGGCGTGAGCTATCAATATTTGAGTGAATGAATTGAGATCACTGAATAATAGTCAGTGGATGGTGAGAGAGTTTCGACGATTTGGTATTTAGCCAGGTTTTCGAGACGAAATTTTGACCTTCTAGAGTTCATGCACAAAGTAAGATTGTGAAATATTTGTAAAACTTGTTTAATGACGAAGATGTCATTCAAATCACAATGGAGGACTTACGAGTGATTAGCAAAGTCTAGAAGTTCAATAATCAAAATTTGGGTGGCATATTTTCAAAAGTTAAAAAATATTTTTTATAAAAAAAAGGACAAACGCTACAAAAGTTGAAATTTGGGTGGAAAAAAACCATTTTCCATTAATAATTTTTGTATTTTGGTTTTGGAATGATCAACGATTACTTCTTAAAAAGTTTATAAAATTGTATTTTTAAAATATTATTTGTAAAAAAAAAAAAAGGTATTTTAAAATTTTTAGTATCATCAAACCATTTTATTTATTTACGATCGATCTGGGAATCGTCCCTTAATACTTGAAAATCAGAGAGTAGCAGAACTGATAAATACAAAATGTTGGTGCTACCGGACGAGCTGTGTAGACGAATTCTGGAATTAGGAATCCTATCCAAAACCCTAAATTACAAAGATCTCTGTTGCCTTTCAATCACCTGTCGCCGCCTTTACCGACTCTCCGCCGAAGATTCTCACTGGTCTTCTCTTCTTTTTGCCGATTTCTCCTCATCCCAAAACGATACCAATTCCAATAAAAATGATAATAATTTTAAGCATATTAGGGCTTCATCTTCCACCGCTTCTAGTAAAGCTAAAATCCTCTATAGAATCAGGTACGTTATTATTTCCTCCTGATTTCTTAGAATAATTGAATTATTATCTCTTTCTATTATTTGAATTTCTTAAGGTTAGGTTCTTGGGTTTTTTATACCGATTTTGACGGTGTGGTCGGAATATCTGTGTTGAAAAGTTACGAATTTGTTTAGTGCTCGGAAATGTTAATGCTTAGCAAGAACTACGTATGTTGAAGGAAAGATACAGCTGTTTGGTCTTGTATCGTTCCCTTTTGGTGGTTAAAAATGGAAAAAAAAAAAAAAAAAGATATAAGCGAATATCAGTTACAAGCCACTAATAAGAAATTCTTCGAGGCACTTGTAAGGAAAAGGTTCAACTATTTGACCCATGGATAAACATTGGAATCCTTTATTCTTTCACCTTTTTTTTTATTTTTAGCTTTCTATTGGTAAATAACTGAAGGGGTTGTGGAAAATCTCAAAGGTACGAGAAGAACAGGGAGCAAAAGCGCCTGGCATGTAGAAGGGTTGTTTTGAGAATTGAGAGTCAAATAGATGAGCATTTGAGAAAGATTCGGGAGATAAAGCTTCAATCCTCGGAGGAGAAAGAGAAAATGAATAAGACAGTTGCCGAGTTACTGAATCTGCGCAAGATCAGGTAATAAAGATCCAGATTGTTGAGGTGCTTATTATATTTTGATATGCAGCCTCTGTTGCAATATTTTCCTGTGAACAACCTAGAGATTGTATAACAAGTTCAGCTGTTAGAGATCGTGTAGCTGTTGAAAAACAAGATGGGACATTTGATTGTTATTTCTTATTGTGACATATCACTTTGATGTTCTGAGAAGTGATAATATTCAGGAGGAAATCTCTTTCTAGTTTGGTTACAATTCAACTCTTGGAGTTTAGAATGAAGGCTCTCGTGTGGAATTCGGCACAGGGAATTGGAATTCATGAAAGATCAACGTCATATTTGAACTGACTCTTTCTGATCTGAATGCTGAGGCTGCAATTCGTTGTTGCCGAATGCAAATTTGTACTATCTGGGATTTTATTTGTTTTTATTTGTACACTCTAGTATTCTGTACTTTTCAAGTTATGATTGGCTATTCACTTATGTAAGGTTACTGGTATTTGATACTTTCGACACTGTCAGGCAAGCTTCTGTTGCGTTAAATGTGTGGCAGCCGGAGATTGTTCGGGGGAGGCAAAAACAGATGGTTCAGCAATGCAATGTGCCTGTTGACTCTCGCATCAATGCGCTTGAGATGGATCTTAGACTTTGTGAACAACAAATTGCGGGATATGATAATGCACTCGTAAGTCTAAATCTGCCTTCTATTTTTAATTAGGTGACTAGTGTGGACAGAAAATGCGGAGATGAAAGAGAATGTGGTGCATTTAGAAGTTTTCTATAAACTGAAATGTTCATGCTGAGTATTTATTGATGTTTCTCTATGTATCATTGAAGAGAATTGAAAAACGAAGGCTGGATGCAGCCAAGGGACAGCTGGCTTCAGTGAAATATCACCCATTGCAAGATTTTAACCTGACAAGCGGCCAGCCGGATGAGCACAGGAAAAGAAGGAAAAAGTTGAAGCAATCCTCAGCTTTAAAGGTTAGATTTCCTGTTTGATACTGTCACAACCGGATGAGCACAGGATTTTTGGGCAATTTTTTATTACGTACGGGACCCATCCATGTGAGTTATATGTACACATTTTGTCAATCCCAACCGGTACAAGTGGCTTAATACATTTATATGCGGTGTACCGTGTGCAAATTTGAACAGTACTTGACGGTCGATTTCTTTTGTATGCTTTCCAACAGATGTAAGGGGGATGAAGTGGAAGCATCTGCCAAAAGGACCATATGAGGAAAGTGAGACTGAATTTGTGAAATGGATCTCTAGCTCGTCCATGGCTTTATTGCATGTTTTCATCGAATCTACTACATTGAATTATTTCCATTTTCCGGGGATTTTGATGAAGATAGGGACACTTCTCATGAAGGCATTATTCAGAAAATAATACAGTTGTCGCTTGCTTTTATCAATGACAATGTCATGTTGGCAAATAATCAATATATTTATTAGCTATGTTCTCATGAAGGGTGATTTTCTTGATGTCTCTTCACAAACAATGCTTTTACATCTAGGACTATAACTCCATATCTTCAAAGACAGAAAATCTCACATGCCAAACTCTCTAAAGTTTCCACCATATGATTCAGGAACCGTGCCTGGTTTATTCTTTTCTTATTTGTTCTCACACATCTAACTCTTACCAATTTTTTCTTGTTTACATTACCTTAAATCGCTTCAATCACGTTTTATGATGTACGAGTTCTTGGTAACCTAAAATATCATATTCACATAAGCTAATACTAACATTAATTCAACCACCCCCTTAGCGTTTCTTAGCTAATACTTAGGGCGAACGTGTACTCCACACACATCATCTATGACAAGATAACCACAAACAATTAAAAGAATTTTCAGTGGTGATTAATTATCGCATCGGAAGTCAACATACAAGTTAAGACCAATTAAGGAAATCTCGACACCAAATCAGGCTTATACCAACCCAACAACACTTGTACTGGTTGAAAAATCACTCAGTATTGAGTTAAACGTTGAAAAAAAGTTGAAGTAAATAAACTCTTTAAAAGGTTAAGCTAAATTGTGCCAATGGGCAGGTCTATTTATGAAAAAAATGTGCTGTCTTTGATGTAAGTGCATGGTTAAGAGCGAGACGACAAGTGATATCATACAAATCACACTACCATTTTGTTCAACAACAGTTTGCAATTTCGAAACGGGCCCATAGTCTACAAGAACAGATCTAGGGCCAAAGCTAAAGGGTTCCTCTTCCTCCCCTTCTTTGATTGCCTCAATATGGGATGCCAGCAAAATGTTCCCACCACCACTACCACTACCATCACTAAGCAGCTTTTTGTTTATCAAATTCACGGCAAAACCCGCCTCAGTCTCCGGGGCAAACCGCCGGGTCTTGCCGGAATTCATACATATCACTTCCACAAACTACAAAGCTCGAAACATAGAACGCAAATTAATCGTTATCAACAGATTTAGATACAACATACAACACAAGACCCATGTGGACATCTTAAAGTTTTGTTCTAAAAATCAATCTTTTTGAGTGTCATAAATAAGACTAAATACTGAAACAAGAATTTGAAAATGCTAAACATAAGATTACAATTATGCAGCGCATGAAACACACAGAAGGGGGATTTGGATTCCTTACTGATGGTTTCCGCTGTGGATTGTTGATCTCTGAATTCTCTCTGTCTTCGGCCATAATAGGAGAGGGTTAAGGGTTAAAGATTTTCAATTTCTTACGCTGTTAGTCACTATACTCCATCATTTAAAAATGAAAACTGAACGTGGTAGTCAAAAATCCCTAGTGGATTAATTTCATATGTTAATAACCAATTCTATTTTATTAAAAATATTTTGAATTGCACCACCTTAGTCTATTTCTTTCATGTATGTTATACCATCCTCTCCTTCACTGTCTCACCTTAATCTTTCTAATCCTCCTTATGGGGACTCTGCGTCTGCGCACCTTATTTCCCGTCTAGTTCACGCTCAAGCCTCTCCAACCGATTCTCTCGAACCCCTCTGGTTCTCCCTCACTTCACCTCTAATTCGCTCTCTCTACTACTTTCTCTCGGTGAGGGTAGGACGATAAATTATTATTTTTTTTTCATTTTTTTAGTTTAATTCTTTTCTATTCTAGTTGAAATTATTTAGAAAAATGACATTGACTTTTTAATGCTAATAGAGCAAACTTGCTACAAAGTTAAAAGGCTGGGATTGACCAAAAGAAAAATTTGGAAATTAACTTATTACAACACAAAAGTATGATAATTCTGCTGCTATTTTTCATGCTCAGAAAAGCTATTAAGCTAACTTCTGCATAACTATTTGTTGCTAATATCCTTGGTTCTTTGAGCTTCATCTGACTCTAAAAGGGCTGGAATTTGATGTTCACCAGCACAACAGCCATTAATGGCCATCTGCAGTGTAACAGGAAGATTGCACTTTGTACATACAGTAGGGGCCTGCTGGCCTTTTGCTGATAATAGTTACTTTTCACATTATTGTTCCTCAATTATAGACATAACACAATCAGAGCAAATTTAACATGTCTATTTTCCATCAACAGAAAAAGATGAAATAATTTAACTTTCCTTATGATTTAGTGGTTGGCTACGTGAAATTTTTTGTTCGGTTCATTGCTACATATATTTAGAAGATCATTAGCAACTAGAATAGGTTGAGTCGCTCTTATTAACCTTTAGGTCTCTGCCAGGTCGACGTTTTACTTAATTTAAAGTACATAGGAGAAGCCAAGGCCAGGTGAATACAAGATATATAGCCTTTTGTCTCATAAGAGGCCTTGTATTTAAGGTGACTCATCATGTCATTATAGAGAGGCATTGTGGAAGTTAGTTCTCCCACTCCACTCCCGATCTTTCGAATTTTCCTTTCTGTATTCGAGTATCCCCTTTCTTCCCCTCCTATACACAGAGAGGGAGAAATGGGCAGGCCTCCTTGTTGTGAAAAAGTTGGTATCAAGAAAGGTCCATGGACACCGGAAGAAGACATTATCCTTGTCTCTTACATCCAAGAACATGGCCCCGGAAACTGGCGTGCAGTACCTACAAACACAGGTATCTCAGTCATCCACAATTAGTCCATTTCTTTCATCAAATTTTTATTTTCTTGCTTTGATTCAATTTTCCCTTTTTGTTAAGGTTTGTTGAGGTGTAGCAAAAGTTGCAGGCTTAGATGGACTAATTACCTGAGACCCGGAATCAAGAGGGGAAATTTCACTACGCGTGAAGAGGGAATGATAATCCATCTGCAAGCTTTATTGGGTAACAAGTAATGTTTTCAGAACCCTGAATTGCGTCTGACATAATTCTTTGAAGTGTCAACAAATCTTAGAACCATTATGCCTCATTATAGTAGCCTTCCAAGTAAATATTTCATAGTAGCCTCGTTAACTGGTACATCTTTGTTAGTATAACCCTATTATGCCTTATTTTAACCTGTTCTTTTGGACAGATGGGCAGCTATAGCTTCATATTTTCCGCAAAGAACAGATAACGATATCAAAAACTACTGGAATACCCACCTGAAGAAGAAGATAAACAAATTTCAGGCAAATTTGGATACCAAAATGGCATCTGATTCGACCACTTATCAGCTCATGTCCAAGAATTACACAGAAAACTCTTCGGCATATGCCTCGAGTGCAGAAAATATATCAAGACTCCTAGAAGAATGGATGGGATCATCTGCAAGAACTAGAACTGCCCCTGATGGAAATCACGAAGAATTTCCAAGCATTATGAGCACAAAAATTAATCGCACTGAATGTTCTTCTTCGACTAGACCTTCACTTGAATATTATAGACCACAGATTGATCAAGGAGACAAAAACATGATCCCTACTGATGAATTTGAATCAATTTTGTCATTCAACAACTTAAATGACATGGCCTTTGAAATATCTTCCTGCTATTCAAGTAAAAGAGGTTCTGAAAGCAGTAGCACTGGCATTGATCAGAATGATCCGAGAGCCCGAAACAATCCTCCATTGTCATTTCTTGAGACATGGCTACTGGATGAAGCATCAGGTCAAGAAGTGATGGAACTGCCACAAATATTCTAGTTCAATAAAAAAAAAAAAAAAAGGAAAATCCCATGGAGAAAATTGGATGCAGAAATGGAAAGGACCGGTATCTAATTTTTCAGAAACTAATCTTATGCTAGGGTTCCAAAAAGTTGAAAATATCTACTGTTATTTTTTTTAAAATTCCTCAGCAGTTTTTACTCTAGTGTGTAATGTTTCTTGAAAGAATATTTGAAGCATTTTATCTTCTATTGTCGTCTGTAACTTTCTGATAAAAATGTTCGCGTGAAACTATTAGTCATATTTTATCTGAAATGAATAATTAAATCATTCCTCATACATTGGTTACATTTTGTATATAGGTAAAAATAAGTCAGTTTTAAGTATATTTTTTGGAATTTACTTAAAACTCTGCTCAATAATATCAAAATAATAGATTTGCTTGAAACTTTGATCAATAGTATCAAACATGAATGCCAAGAAGCTTTTTTTACAATATAGAAGTAAGTTATTTCAAATATGTTTAGAGGTAAAATATTATTATAAGTAAATTTTTTAGGTTAGCGAAACATGCTCATATTTTTTGAAGCTCGACTTACAATTTTTTGGAGGGGGCCCCGCAGGCGCCCCCTCCAATAGGCCCCCCTGTTTTTTGATGTGTTCTCTAACCTGGCCAAGAAGATTAATTCTTGTATATAATGGACGGCATAGTGTCACGGAAGTCTTGCAACTGAATATGCAGGTAAATGCTTGCTGCCCTTTCTTTCTTCCTTCCTATCACAATAATAGAAGAGGGAAACATGTGATCACTCCTTTGACGTTTTGGGGTGGGAAACTCAAATTCTTGCTGGATCCACACACACACATATATATATACCATAAGAACAAATTGTAAAATTGGGTCGAAGCCCTTGCCCACCTGAATGAATTCACATCTCCTTCGTCTGGTCGAGAAGGGAATTTAATTTAAGATTTTTGCTGTTCTATTCGTAGCACATTGAAACACTTCATTTAAGAAGTTTGTTTTTATGTATGTCTTTTAACAATTTTTTGAGTTAAGGAAGTGGGAAAAATTTGAATACCCGTAAATAGAACTGTCTACTTATCTAGGCCCAGTCTGGGAGCAATTCTTAAGCAATTTTTATCGTTTTTCTTACTGTTAACATCTGACAAATCCGTGTTCCAAGAAGAGTAAAACATGATTGCCGAGGAAATGTGTACAAATAATGCTAACATTTAACATGTGTAACTATTTCAATAGTTCTTGTCCTTTTTATAAAATAATGAAGTCAACAGTTGCTGCAAAATTTGACCCATTTGTCCACAACAACGATTAATAAAACTCTTCAAAGCATTTCTCCCAGACCAGCACCTGATAATATTCAAGAATTTTATACATATTTTTTATTCTTTTGATCGAAATTTTATACATATTTTTGGTACTAATACGATGTCATTGTCCTATGTACACTTGTGTAGAGGTATTTGACTTGAGCCGATCATTGATTCTAGTTCACAATCTACAAACCTTCAACCTCCATGCATCATTGCTTTATCATTCATTTTTCACTTCCAAACTCATGCCTCGAGCCTCATGCACGCGATATGTAGTCTACTCTATTTATAAACGTTGATGATCAATCAATGGATTTATTGTTGTTAAGTGTGGTCGTGATTCCAATCTTTTTGATCTCCCGGTGCAAGTAAATCTCTTGTGCGCAATAAATTGGACAGTTGTATTCGTCTAACATTAAAAATTACTAAAACCTAACTTCTTTATTTTATCAAAGTCAAAATATTAATTTCAAGCTCACATTTACAACTACAATCCATTTATTAATTATACAATCGTGTGATCCTATATTATTCCTCCCAAAAGATTGAAGAATGCTTCTTGTACATAAAATATTTACATAATGTTTTAACATAATAATGATGTGTCAAAATGTAAGTGAGGAAGTTATTCGATTGATAAGATTTAGATGTCCACATTATTTGTTAGTAAACCATTATATAAATTATTATGTACATGTAACACAATTCTAAAAAATTACTATAATTTTACTTGAACGCTCCAATTTAACTTCTTCCTTTTTTTTTTTTTTTTTTTTTCCTATTTGATATTGTCTAGTTTTATACATTTTACCTTTGGATGGTTCAATTATAATTGTCAATTGTACAAAGCGATTAAAAATAGTAATATACATGACAAAACTTGTAAATTGTCATATTTAATTTTATTAAGTCTTTAACTTAAAAATGTTGAATGAAAATTAAATTGATACAATACATCACTTTCCACATTATTGTTGGAAATGTGTTATTTGATGAATGAGAAATTAAACCAAATTTGATGAAAAGACGTTTCTTTTCATATGGATCATGACTCTTGGAGATCGTGACTTTTGGTATTATTTTCAAAATTGTCTCTTTATGTAGAGATGTAATTGTGTCTCTTTATGAAGAGATATAAATTTCAAGAGATGTGTCTCTTGGTATGGTTATTCCAACTATTATATAAGAATCCATATGTTTGGATTTTATTCAATTCATTCAAATCATAAATCCATATCATTCTTTTCATAGCATGTTGCATAAAATACTTTGTAGAAATAATTATTTATGCAAAAAGTCATGGTAGAGAGGGAATTCCGTTCGAGTTCGTTGGTCTAAGCCATTTGAAGTGCTCATATGGCTAGACGTGGTCGTTGTATCTTGAGAGATGATTGTCAAGAAATCGTTAGCACCGATGCAGGACAAATTCATTTTAAGAACAAAGTGTCAAACACTTGCCTCGACCGATCGCATCACTTGCATCTCCTCTTTCTTTTTTCGATTTCATTCTAATTTAGTATTTTGATTTCGGAAAGTAACTAATATTCTTTTAATTTCATGCAAGGTTTGAAATAAAAGAATGAAACAGATTGAATCCGTCGACACGTATTCAACTTCGATGATTATTGATTGTCTTCACAAATTCTATTTTGGTAAGTCGAATTCTATTTCAATTTCATGAGCATAAAACAGTACATATTGATTTGAATATAATATGCACATTTATCGGTGTAATATCTTCAACACTTATCACTAAAACTACCAAACAATAACCATCAATTGGCATGCATTTGATATAGTAACTACCCCCTAAAAACTTGGACATTTGGTCAAGTGACCACTCCATGCAAAATTACAAACCCTAAATTACTATGGCATAACTACAAATTTAAGTACATGAGATTGAATTTATTTTGATGACACGTGGCATCCAGTGGGGATGTCACGTGGGCAACAAGAGTGCCCCCTTCAAAAGGAAAAGATTAGGTACAAGTACTGGTCAACAAATTCGAGTGATCATACTGTGTGGATTAGTCAAATCAATTATAGATTATTTGGCTTCTAGATATTCTCAACATTAAGTACCCCCATTAATAGCCTTCAAATTAGGGTTAATTAAAGAAATGCACAATTATGAAACCTACCTGTGTCAAAGATACAATGGATCTAGGAAAGTAATTGGACTCGATATTGATTTCAAGAAATTACATTTAAAAAGTGAATTTTACTTGATAGATCGAAATGAATTTTGCTCCCTATTTTTTAAAATTTATTTTTCTTTAAGTCTATTTTGAACCGTACATTTCACGGAGATCACAATTTTTATCAACTTTTTAATTAAAATTTACAAAAAAACTTATTTTTTAGTTAAACCAAACATGGTCTTAGACAACTAATGACGCAATTTGTAAGAAAAATAAAAACAATCTGTATACACGTTTTTGCATTTTTGTGCGCACACAAAAATGGATTTTATTATTATTATTATTATTATAACAGTTAACATTCTACATTCAAGTTTTACTCATAAAGAAGCACGGGCAGAGCAAGAAGAAAATAATCGTGTGGGCAAATTTCATAATATTTAAATTGTGGGGGCAAAAATTAAAAATTATAAGAACGATTTTGAAATTTTTTAAAAAACTTTCGGCAAAATAACATATTTATCGAGTGTGCATGCAAATATAAAAGTTAACATTATTACCCAAATGAATGAAAAGTAACAATCTAAAGGAAGATTTATTGACTTATATATAGGATCTCATAGTCTAGTCCCCTACTTAGATGGCTGAGTAGTTTCAAAAATCATGAAGGGTTGAAATTCATACGATTGAAGGGCAACAAGACATTTTCAATTCTCTAGATAAATTAGTTGTAATTCACTTTTTCAATGATAATTAATAAATAGCACATTGAGAATATTGACAAGAACAAAAATGCTCACAATCCAAAAAAAGAACCATCTCCCGTGCCTAATTTGAGTAAATGATTCCCAATTTTCAAAAATAAGTTATCCAACAACAATTCAAAAATAAGCGAATGGTAGTAGTAGAGCTATCTTGCCTTCCTCCACGTAGTATGACCCTCTAATCTCGTCGCCTACACAAGGCTACACGTAAAATAATATGTGACTAATTTGTGTTTTTCCTTTGGAGCAATTTGAGCTATGCAAATCTATTTACTACCCTAATGCTATAGTATTTACAATTGAATTGATTTCCACAAATTAAATAAATAGCAAAAACAACGTTTAAAGGCAAATTAAACTCCTCAAATCAAGTGGACATATGTCAGCCCCTTAAACATGTGCGATGGCATGAGAACACCTTGTACTCATGCCGGGATATTGCGGGAGATGTGTTGATGGTGCACACTTCAGATTCGAAGCAGAAAAAACGTGGGAAATGTGCTTCAGTATGGTGGTTCACATTGTTGCAGCTTTGCAAGACATGTGCTGATCCAGCTTGCTGTTTATGGACAAAAAGTTGCAGACAGACAAGGCATATGCCGATCCAGCTTGCTGTTAGTGGGTTGAAGTCCACAAATTCGAGTGTCCAATTGGAGCACATGTGTTGGGCGGTTTTCAGAGTTAAGACTAGTAAAAAGTGTGGGTAGTTGCTAAGACTAGTCGAGGGATGCAGTTTCGAGCCAACTAGGTTGCTTTATTCCTTTGGCGGTTGGTGTTAACTCAAGAATAACTAACCAAGAGGGGTGTGAATTAGTTTTTGAAACTTTTCGACAATTAGCCTCAAAACTATTCAAACTTAAAAATTAAGTGCAAAGTGTAATACAAGAAGTAAATATGCAAACTCGATAACTTAATTCAAGTATGAATATAGCACAATATAAATGATAATTTAAAGTAAAGTGTAATAATGTAAAGACAACAAACCAATTTAATGTGATTCGATACACAATATATTCTACGTCCCCGTTACCAAGCTCTTCATCACGAGCAAGACCAAATGTACTATAATGGTAACTTATAACAAGGAGTACCAATCCTTAAGTGACTTACAATAATGAGCATTTATCCTTAGGTGACTTGCAACAAGGAACACCCACCCTTAAATGACTTACAGCAAGGAGCACTTATCCTTAAGTGATTTACAATAATGAGCATTTATCTTTAGGTGACTTACAACAAGTAGCACATATCCTTATAATCGAGTTCTCAAAAAGCTCTCGAAATCACTAAAGTATAAATTATGGTTTTACAATTGAAAGAACTCTCTTAATAAATGATATAATCAAGTCAAGTATATAAAGAGTTAGGATAACACTTCAATAGATAGCAAATAATAAAGCTCTAGTGTTTTTGTTGTAAACTTTAATGAATGATGAATAATGAAATATTTTGTATCTTCATAACGAAATTTTTCAACTAATGATCTCTCTTAACAAATAATACAAGTTAAGTATGAAGATAGATTTTACACTTTAATAAAAATGTTGGCTAAGAAAACCTTTATCAAGAATTGAAAGAAATGAGATTGAAATGTTTCTTTGTAATATAGAATTTTTGATGAAATAGATTAAACTAGTTTTGATTAATCAAGAAATTCTTTGTATCAAAGTTTTTCAACCAATGATTTCTCTTAACAAATAATACAAGTTAAGTATGAAAAAAGATTTTACACTTTAATAAAAGTGTTAACAAAGAAAACTTTTATCAAGAATGAAGAATATATGAGATTATAAAAAGTTCTTTGCAAAATGAAATTCTTGATAAGATGGATGAAATATGTTGGAACAATCAAGAAATTCTTTGTAATAAATGAAATAGAATTTATAATCAAGTAAACTCAATGACTTTCAATAAATAAGCTCTCTAAATATCTCTTGTAAGTTATTGAAATTGAATGCAAAAGAGATGAATATGTATAGAGCAAAAGGGACGTTCTCAGTTACTTTTGGTTGACCAGTTTTGCACGTTCGGTAGGCCGAAATTGTCAATATAGCCGTTGGGAATCAAACCGTTGGAGTTTCGGTTGATCAACTTTTGATCGATCTGAAATTTTCGGTTGACCGAATGTCAACCGAAAGTTGACTTTTTTTTTTTGGAAATTGATTTTTTCAAAATCTATTTCATATTATGAATCAAAATCATTTTTTTTTTTGTAAGTGATGGATTATAAATATAATTTGAGTTTTATGCACTTGGTAAGAATCGATGAGTTAATACATTTACATTTAAGTTTCGATACACAACTTCTAAACTCTATTCTTCAAGATTCTTGTTCTTGTCGTTCTTTTGACTTGTATCTTCATTTGCATCTTTTGCGAATTTTCAAGTTACAATTCGATCATCGCATGCAAATCGTTATCATTTTGAATGCTAACTTTCACTTTGATCTTCATTTCGAGTCCGATTTATGATATGTTCATTTTGGCAATTCTTGATTGAGTTTAACATTGAACTATCATCAGTCAAAATCAATTGTTAAAACAATATTAATCTTGTTTGTTATAATCAAAATATTAAGGTTATAATCAATCATATGTCAATAGTTGGGGATGTCAACTGCATACAATTTTGGTCTATAAATACTGAAGGTCAGACCCGTTGAGACACAAGAGTGTTGTGATCCTTTAGTGTCTTTCCTCGTGTCTTGTATTATTGTTGAGTAATAAACAAGTTGAGTTTTCCTGTAAAGATTGTGTTCTTTATATATTGTTGCCTTTTACTTCGTGTATGTGCATTGTGTGAATTTGGGTTGGCTGACTAAGTGTGACTTAGTGCCATCATATGTCGAAATTTGGCTAAGTATTTTACTTAGAATTCGTCCATGTAATAATTGGTATTAGAGCCAGGTTGCAGTTGCTAGGTTTCGTTTACTAAAATGGCTGCAAATCAGAATCTTAAGGATCGAGTTTCTGCGTTGGAGGATTTCGTCGGTACTCCTATGATAGACGGTGCAATCAGTCTGGCTACACAAGTACATGCACATAATGATGTACACACGGAATTGCGGGCTCAATTTGAGGAGTTTGCAAGCGAAGTCGATGAAAGGCAATCTTCGTTCATGAAGGATTTGCTAGAACTGGCGAATAACTCAAAGGCTCGTTTTAATGCCATTGAGAGTGAAGTTTCTTTGCTAAAGTTGGCCTTAAACGGCATTACTGTTTGGGATGCAGTCAGTGCTTTGAAAACTCGTGTTCCTGAACCGAAACAGTTCAACGGTGCTCACAATGCCAAGGAGTTGGAGAACCTATGGGATATGGAGCAGTCCTTCAAGGCTGCTCGTATTCTAGAAGATGAGCGGATAAATATCACTTCGATGTATCTATCGGGAGATGTAAAGTTGTGGTAGCAGACTCGGGTAAAGGATGACAAAGCTACATGTAGGTCACCTGTTGTTAATTCGGAAACATTGTAGAAAGAATTGAAGGACCAGTTTCTACCTTGCAATACGACATGGGTTGCAAGGGAATATCTCAAGAAGCTGAGGTAGTCGGGAAGTGTGAGGGAATACATGAAGGAATTTAGTAGTCTAATGCTGGAATCCAGAACATGTATGAGGAGGACAAGCTCTTCAACTTTATGTCAGGATTACAAGGTTAGGCACAAGCAGAATTGCGAAGGTAAGGAGTGAATGACCTTCCTTCAGCAATGGTTGCAGCGGATTGTCTGGTTGACTACAAGATGGGTGGTACTTCCTCTGTTTCGAGGAAAACCAATGAGAAGAAGGCTAGTACATCGAAAGACTAGAAGAAAGGGAATAAGAAGAAGAAATTCGAGGGTCCCAAGTCGAAAGATGGCGATCAGTGTCTCGAGTCAAAAAGCTTCGGTGGATGCTTCATTTGCAACGGTCTCCCTCTTGCAAAGGAGTGTCCAAAGAGGGAGATGCTTAATGCCTTAAGATTGTAAGACAGCGATGACAACTCAGAAGATGGTCCATCGCGTGTAAATCCGTTACAACTGGTGAATGCTATTACTACACTATAGTGCGGCTTGATGTATATTTAGGTGGCTGTTGATGGGAAGAAAGTGTTGGCAATGTTGGATACCGGTGCTATGAACAACTTTGTAAGTTCTAGGATCGTAGATAAGCTGGGTTTGAGTATGACTCAGGTGACTACGAAAATAAAGGCTGTGAATTCTGCAACACAGCCAGTGAAGGGATCTGCTGAAGTAGCCATTCGTGTGGGCGAATGGGAGGGAAAGTACAATCTAATGGTTCTCATTGCTTAAAAGAAAAAAGAAATAAAAACTAAAAAAACAAATATATATCTTTCTTTGCCAACCAACCCACCTACTCCTGCTCAACCCTTCCACGCCGCCGCCACCACGACCACCCCTTAAAACAATTGTGATTTCCATATCTAATTTTTATCCCACTTGATTTCGTCACTAATTAAGAAATAGGGTAAAAATAAAAAAATAGAAAAATATAATAATAATAATAATAATAGTTTTAACTTTTTCGCGAAGAAGATAGTGTAATTTTCACTATGTTCCTATTTGGTTCTCATTTCTTAAAATTCATTTTCAATTACATATTTCATCAATTTATATCAAAATTCTACAAAATATTTAATTTTTATCAATACCAAACCGGGGCTTGTATGAGTTGATTTTGAAGGAATGGGAATGTGGGCAACTAGACTAAATGGGCCTGGTTGCCCCCAACACAAGTTGTGTTCTGATCCAGTACAGGGAAGATCGTCTCATGTGCCCCCGAATAACATAATCTTTTTTGTTCAAAGGTATTGTGTTTTAGTAAATTGCAAATAAGTTAACTAATCTTGTTCTTGATTTTAAATTATAAGTAGAAATTTAGGAAATTGCTCTTATAATCTTATTATTTTACCTAAATGAACACCAAAATCTCTATTTTTGCAGTATTTAGATTCTTATAAATAATGTTAAATATCATACTGTGCGTTTCATAAAGAGAAAATTAAAAAGTCAACAAAGAAAAATAGAAGATATCGTTTCTCTATATCTCCAATCCAATTATGTCCATTCTTGCCATCTTCAACGCTGTCTTGTACTAGCAGCTGCCCTCCTTTAAATATCAGAAAAAATGTTGATAACCCAAATATCAGAAAAAATGTTGAAGTATCAATAGGTTAGGAACTTTCTTTGTCATAAAAGTCAAAAATTAAAAATCCAAATATCACTTTCATTTATCGCAGTTCAAAGTTGATGAAATATGTGACTGAATAATTTATTAAAAATGTTAATTTCATGAAATACTTGATTATTACCAGTTAAAAAATTAATAAACTTTTAACAAAGTTTTATCACAAGTTCCAATCATTAAAAAAAAAAAACGGAGAAGGAGAAAAGACGATATGGGGCATAAGCACTGTAACTAAGCCCAAAAGGGCAAAAAAGAGTATAAATAATAAAAATAAAAGCACGGTGCACGTGCTCGTCGGATACTGGTGTATAGAAATTGAAACCACTAACCAGGGCAAGCAGCTTAAGGTAGGCGTGGAAATCGGAGAAGGTGGTAAAATTTTGATCAATAATGTACTACTAAAATGAATGAACATTTTATTTCATCTACAATTATTCTTCATTTTTTACATTTTTCTTCAGATTTTCTTATGTATCAGTGACTGGCTTGCTTGACTAATCCCATCCCATTTCACTTCCTTCAAGATTCTCTTTTCTGGTCTCATTCTCAAGTGTGGTATCCTTGATCAAAACAAATAACTTTGGAATATTAAACAAGATTATCACTACCCTGTTTGTTTATTTTGCCAAGATTTGATTTTTATGTCATATATATTGCCATTCTTTCTCGAATAGATTGCTCACCAGATAAAATTCTTTCTCCCTCTCTGAGAATCAGGGGTTTCTGATTTCTTGAAATTATGGAATTCTTGGAAACATCTGAAGGCCAATTATATATTGGTGTCGCTGTTGGGCTTATTGCTGTTTGTGCTGCTGCATACTTCTTGTTTTCCTCTAAGAAACCCAAAGGTTTGATCAATTATGCAGATCTGTATTAGATTATTTTGTGCGCAAATTTTATTTTATTTTTCATGTATAATTTAGTTTATGCTGTATGATTTATGGTTTCTTTTATGGCTGATTATTATTTACCTAGATACATATTTATTATGGCTAGTTTCTAAGGTGGTAGACATTAATTTCCTGCCTTAAAGATAAAAATCTTGAATTTTGAATATCTTAATGTAGATTCTTAATTGTTATTAGGGAAAAATGAAACAAAAATGTTGTATGTACTGAACAGTTTGCTTGGATCCTGAGAATTTCAAGGAGTTCAAGCTTGTCAAGAAAACACAAATCAGCCATAATGTGGCAAAGTTCAAATTTGCACTTCCTACACCCACTTCTGAGTTGGGACTTCCTATTGGGCAGCATATAAGTTGCAGGTTAAATCGTCTGACTTGGTCTTTTGCTAGTGTTATAAAGTTGTCGTTTTGAACTTCAAAAGCAGGATCGGAGTTGTATGTTGTCTTTACTTACCCTTCAATTGCATATGGTCTTTTCATGCAGGGGTAAGGATAGTCAAGGTGAAGAGGTTATCAAACCATACACTCCCACCACTTTGGATTCTGACGTTGGATATTTCGAGTTAGTTATAAAGGCACGTCTCCCGAGTTTATTTTATTCAATTTAGTTGTGTATGTGAAGCTATTGAGAATCTGATTTCTACTTTTGTCTCATCTGGTTGGTTTATTATCTGGGTTTTGCGTGTTATTAGATGTATCCGCAAGGAAGAATGTCTCATCATTTCAGAGAAATGCGTGAAGGTGATTATCTGGCTGTAAAAGGACCAAAGGTACGCTTTGTTCTATCAACAGGATATATATTGCAAGCCAATAATGTGAAAATGGTATTGTGATTTTTGCCCACCTTCCCTGGGAGAAATAGAAAATATGCTGTCAAGTTCGCATGGAACCTGATTCTTTATTGATACAGTAAAAGAAGGAAATGGGATATGAATAGTATTGGATTTCCAAATTGACTTGTTTTGTTTAAATTCGGATTTTATATTATTATTTGACTCCTATTAGTTACATATCAAGAAGTCCATTTATGTACTGAAAATAGCTAAATCTTGCACTCTTGTATGTTGTAAATCCTTTTCTCCCATAGAGTTTTATTGATAGATTAATATATTCGCTTGAGAATTGATTGTAAGATCACATTTAGTGGTCGACAAATGCAATCCTCAGATGGGGGGAGGGGATTTTCATGTCCTCAAAGGCTAAAATTTATTGATCTAAATTTGGCGTGCAACTTCATTTTATTCCTAGGAGAAGAGTACAACAAATCACTTCATTCCCAGAATGCAATAAACAAAATGAAATTTTGAATCTTTCTCACTTATGCTTGGAACGTGATAATTTCATTCTGAGGTAACAACATATCCTCTTCACAGCATGAGTATTAAATTTTATCTCTAGTCATTGCAGTTCTTCAATTTTCGAACAAATGATCAATAGGAAATTTTAAATATATCTACAACTCTATCCCAAGCATTTTAGCTTCCTTCTGGTGTTTCAGAATTTGCATTTGGTTGGAAATAATCTCCACTCTCCGTCTCTCCCGAATAAGTAATCTTTATCATTTAGGAACGTTGATCATAGAGCTACTATCATGAGTTCATGACAATGTCTTCCCAGCCCAATTAGATCTTATAATTGGATCTCAGCATTTTCCTAGTTTTATTTATCTGATTAAATTGTTAAACAAACTGCAAGCAGAAATTCAAATAGACGTATTCAGCTTTTTTTGAGGACACTAAGCATTCACAGGGCAGAGTTTTAATGTCTTTCAAAAAGAATTATGTGAAAATTTACTACATGATTAGACAAATAAAGTTTAGAAATATCTGAAATAACAGTGTCCTTTGCTGCTTTTAATCTTTAAAAAGGATTCAAGGATTGTCAAAGCTATAATGAGCTTCATATTATTTCTTCGATTGTAAAATTTGTCTTATGATCTGGGAATGCTACATTATTCATAAAGAAAGCACACAGCCCCCACATATATTTTGGTTGTTCATATTGCCGATCAATTACTTTTTGGTAAATCCTAGTTTAACTTTTTCAGCCATAAAATGGTTATCTATGTTGGACTAGCTTGGTCTTTTCTCATTTGCAATAGTTTGGGTAAATTTGATGATGTGCAATGGAAGTTAAATTTCTGATTGTAGCTTCTCTTAATTGGGAACTTTCCTGTACTAGGGTCGATTTAAGTACCAACCAGGCCAAGTGAGGGCATTTGGGATGCTTGCTGGAGGGTCCGGCATTACTCCAATGTTCCAGGTTATATTTGGGAATCTCTAGTATCTTGCTTGAGATATATACCCTGAAAAAAATGATGAATTGCTTATCTACCGTAGCTTTTTGTCCACATAACTCATTGGTTTTTTTTTTCAGGTAACCAGAGCTATTCTTGAAAACTCAAATGACAAAACAAAGTTACATCTGATTTATGCTAATGTTACATATGAGGACATTCTTTTAAAGGTATTTATCACTCTCTTTCCAGTATATTCCTTTTGAATACGACTTGTATGCCAAGTTGTCAGTTTATTAGGGGAACCAAATAAAACTAGATTGACGCTTAAAAGTCGTTTTTTTGGGAGACTGATAGCTAATACTATTATTGTGAACTGTAGTAATGTTGGCGATTGAATTCGTATGGAAAAGGTGATAAAAGGAGGAGCCAAATTGGTTTAATAAACATTAGTATCATTATCTATTTGCCATCTAAATTACCCCATGTGGTGGAAAGGTGTAAGGCTTAATGATCTTTAACTTGTATATTCATCTATGTTTCATTGCAGGAAAATTTGGATAGTCTTGCTACTAACTACCCTGATCGTTTCAAAATTTACTACGTACTGAATCAGGTCAGTTCTCTTTATTCATTATTTAAATTTTTTGTTCAGTGCTGATTTTTTTTTTTTTGTTCGGACTTCATTTTCGATTTCATAGACAATATATTAGCCTCAACCTAAGTCAATTGGTTTAGCTAGCTTCATTTATTTTACCACTTTCTTCATCTTCGGAATTGGGAAATTTGATATAATCGTTTTGTGGCTTCAATTTGAGAACTCCTTTTTCTATTTATTTATTTATTGGAAGACACGACTAAGTCATTTACATACATATATTACTTACTTTTCAACCAATAACATAATTTTGTATCTAAGACCAAAACTTTTTCCTACTTTATAACCAAACAATCTCCAAAAAAATCACTATTACAAAATCTATTTTTCCAAAAAATAGGGCTCAACAGAGCCTAAGAATCATATATTTTTCCTGAAAAATTGTTGAATTCTTGAGCAAGCAATGCAACTAGGTGGCTGTCATTATGACCATTTATGCACTGATGAACACACAACTAAGCTTATCGACCAAGAGACTCTCTCTTTTTATTTTAAAGAGTTAGTGCTTAAAAATAAGTTACGAGAGACTTTATTTTAACCTTTTAAAATAGATAGCGGATTTGGAAAGAAATCAATAAATGTTTCTTGAAAAAAAAAAATGAAGAGCTAAAATAGAGAGCAACATTGTTGGAGTATATAAAAATTTGACTCTTTAAATTTAAAGATCTATCTATTATGCATAAAATGTCCATTATATATAAAGAATTTTTTGGAAATACTCGTGTGTGAATTTATTGCTCGTTTTATTTCTCTGTAGCCTCCCGAAGTATGGAACGGTGGCGTTGGGTTTGTGTCCAAGGAAATGATTCAGACTCACTGCCCTGCACCGGCATCTGATATTCAGGTTCGAATAAAGCAACCTTTTCTTGTACCTTTTAAGTTCATTTTTTACTTAATTCCATGAAGTTTGATCACCATTTGTTAGTATATGATAGACAATAAAAGAGACGAAATTTGCTGAAATCTGAAGAGAAACTGAAGCACTAAGTTTGTATTGCAGATATTGAGATGTGGCCCTCCTCCAATGAACAAGGCCATGGCTGCTCATCTTGAAGCTCTTGGATATGCCCCGGAGATGCAATTCCAATTTTAGTATCGGATGATGCCTTGACCTTTTTAGACGCGATTTTCTTTAATTCTTGGGGGAAAATGTGTAGTATTTTGATTTACATAATGTGGAATAATGTGGAAGTAAATTTCAATAGAATTCTCTTGTAAATATTGTAACTTCTTACTATTCAATAATTGATTTCCCCTGGGCTTAACTCTCTCATGAGATCTCATTTGCCATTGCCAACAAGTATTACAATTTTAGTGCAGGTTGAATTTGTTATTAACTAATTTTTTACATTTTTTATGATGAACAATTAAATTTGATCGAATAATAATAGTGTTTTATTTTAAATAATTTTAAGATTCTCGACATAAATTTCATAGTTACAAAACAAATGTTAATCAATAACTTTCTTTCCTTTCAAACCACAAAGAAGTAAGAACGACCGAGTCCAACTATTAGGAAAAAAGGATTCAACAGAATAATGAGCACAGCTGCACAGGCATACGCGTCTTAGACCACGTTTGGCAAAGCTTAAAACCGTAAACTTACATGATTAAATTACTTTTTATCTCAATAACAATTTAATTTTGAAGTAAACAAGGTCAATTCTTATTTTACTATCAACATCAAAATAATTAATAAACAACTTATTTACTCACAAGAAACGTTTTAAGCCGCTTCTTCAGGTACCCCCATTCTCACTCTGCTTAAAGAAACCAATATAACGAAGAAATATTTTTTTCTTCAGGAAAAAAAGAGAGAAAAATAATCCGAAGTATCCAACTGACATTCATTAACAAATTCCTTTCTCTGTATTTTGGTGTAATTGCTCCTTTCTCTTTCATTGCCTTTCTCTCTGTTTTTCTATTTCTGTATTTATGGTGTTTCTTGTTTTTTTTTCTTGGATACAATATTGGGTTGGTAATCTTATATTAAAATCCATCTGGGTTTTCTTTATTTTCATTTGTAAATCTATTCACTGTTTATTGTATCAAACAAACCCATTTTTCTTTTTTTCTTTTTCATATTTACATGAGTTGCTCAGATTATATTCTCTTGGGTTAGCAAAATCCATAATAAACAAGTGTCACCCCTATTGGGGGCGTCTGAACTCACTTGTCAATTATGGACACCCAGGCCGGCCCTGCATAGAGGCGAATGAGGCCATTGCCTCAGGCCCAAAATTGGAGGGGCCTCATTTTTTACCGGCCCTATTTTTTGTTAGGCCCAGCCCATACAAGAAACGGGCACTTTCAGTTTGGAAAAAAGGGGTTTTTTTTTAATTGAATTGTGATGAATTGCTTGCTTTCACCGGTTCTCTCTCCTCTGCAACTCAATCATCTCTCTCTCTCTCTTCCACTCCTCTTTTTCGTCCACTACTTCAACTTCTATTCGCACTCCCTAGTCCTGGGCCACCGCATACAAGGCCCGTGAGGCTCAAATAATCGAACAATGCAAATCGGGTGCCCGCATCAGGTGCACCATTTCCGCTTCCAGCAAATGCAAACCCCCCCTGGTGGGAAGAGCTTCTAGGCCTAGCTAAACAGGACTTTAGAGAAAGAGCAAAATGCGAGGAGCTCGAAATGGAAGCGTGTTTTGAAGCTGCAAAAGCGAGGTGCGGTGAATTTGCGAAATAGAAGTGTTTGCCAATGTTTAAAAATGCTAGAATTAAAGTGAATGGGTGGAATTCTAAAGAGCCGGATTGGAAAGAGGTTTCAAAATCGATTTCTGTGCCGTGTTTTGTGAATAATGAAAGTTTTGGGGTTGGGTTTGACAAGTCTTGGTGTGAATTTAGATGTAAATTTGAGGTGACTAATATTAAAGGGAGTGATTTACTGGTTCTAATGACCCGGGCATTGATGATTATTTGATAAATTTGTAGTGGAAAAAGGTAATTTTTGTGGTATGAAGTGTAACTTTTTTTTTAGAATTGTAAATTTACGAATAATTTTGGTCTTGGAAGGATGTGGAAAAGACTGAAATATGAATTGAACTCTCAGTATCTGGAATTTTGGATGAAATACAAAAGGTAAGATTTATGTTTCCTAACTCTAGAATCTTGTTCTTGAATCTGTAATATCACTATTATTTCATAATATCTTGATGATCTACATGTACATATCTGGTGTTGTGATGTAAAAAAAATTTATTTTTTATATGTTTGTTGTTCTAAGTTAGTGATGGCAACGGGGCGGGTTCAAGGCGGGGCACCCTCGTCCAGCCCCGCCCCGCCAATCCCCGTCCCCGCCTCGCGCCCCGTCCCGTCTTTGACGGGGCGGGGATGGGGGCGGGACGGATTTTTGCCCCGTTTAATGCTCCATCAAAAATTTCCAATTAAATACAATTCAAAATTTTATAATCCAAAGCAAATAATATTTAAAATAATTACATCAATATCAAAATCAAACAATGAAAACAAACAATGTCCAAAATTAAATAAACAACGTTCAAATTTTTTTTTTAACTAAACGGGGCGGGGCGGAGCGGGGTGGGGCACCCCCGCCCCGCCCCGCCAACCCATCAGGGCGGGGCGGGTTTTTTTAGAATAGAGCGGGGCGGGTTTTTTTACCATCTCTATTCTAAGTTACCAATACGTTCCATTTACGTGGTTCGAGGGGCCCAATTTTGAGAGTTCGCCTCGAGCCCCAAAAATCACAGGACCGGTCACACCCCTATGTACACATAGCAAAACCTGCACAAATTTTTTTGCTGAAAAATGTAGCTTAAATTACATGATTTCTGATGAGATCTGTTCAAATAATCTGTTCATAGTTTGTTGTTATCTTAATTAGTGCCGCTTTACTTTACTTTTCTTATGTCTAAATCTTTTATTTTACCTTATAATCAAAACGTTAGCCACAAAGATAAGAACTTTTGGTGTTAATCACTTATTTTTTTTAATTAAGTTGTGTTACCTCAGTGATTTTTGTTGGAAAAAAATTAGTGGTAGTAAATGGCAGAACTGTAAAATGCAGAAAATATAATTTTTCGACTGATCGAGTCTTGTGACAATACGATATCTAACGAGTGTGTTTGTACTCACGATTTTTACACAATTTTAACTTGATTATTTGCTAGATCTTATGAGTATAGAACGTTTTAATGTGTTAGTGTTAATTTAAAAGTTGTGAGTTGGTGTAAAAGGGTACTAAATTGAACAAACAAGCTAAGGCCAAGGAAAAAGGAGCAACAAATTAGTGCCTAGGTGCCATACCTGGGAGCGCCCAAGCAACAGGGACAAGTTTTGGAATAGGGATGCGGTGCTCGGGCGCCGAGACCCAAGCGTCCAAGCACCGTGATTGCTCAGAAAATGTAGGAAAAGAACAGAGATGCTGCCTTTAGACGTTGCACTCATAGCACCTAGGTGCTACTTGGATTCTACATCGCGGCGCTCATGTGTTGTCCTCTAGCACTTAGGGGCCGCGTCGCCTATTTTAGGGTTATACATTTTTTGGCTGGTTAAAAGTTCTGAAAGACTCCAAATTCGGAAAACACAAGAGTAGAATTATAAATAGAAGAAATGAGACTTTTGTGGGGATTCCATATATTGAGAGGCACAAGATACAACTTGAGAACTAGAGAAAATCAAAATGAAGAAAAACAAGAAATCAAAAGCTGAGGTTTGAAATCAAGATTGGAGGCAAGAAGACAACTTGGTGCAAGAATCACCCTTTTTTCTATATCTCAATTCAAAACCCGGTAATGTATTCAATGCAAACTTTCAGTTTTTCTTCCATCATTATGAGCAACTAAGTTTTCTATTATGGCAAACAATATAATCTTTTGAGACCATTTATTTCTTTTATTCAAAATTCAAGTTATTTCATTATTTATGTGTTGATTTTAATTATTTACTTAATGCTTTGAATTATTTAATCATTAATTCAATAATTTTGTGAATTTGTTACAAATCGAGAAGTGAGTTTAAGATTTAGACCACATATTAAAATTTAGTAATCTAGTATAACGTATAGAGATACTTATACTAATTATTGTGGTCTTACATGAGTTCTTAGAATAATTGTAAGATTAAGAATAACTAACCAAGATGTAGATGAATTGATTTTTAAAACTTTTCGAAGAATTAATTTAAATTCAAGCAAGTAAAAATTAAATAAATTAATTTAAATAATAAACACAAATATAAAAGCGATAAGTAAAAGGTATAGATGATGCAAACGATATAATTGTGGAAGTTTGATCCAAAGCAATGATCTACGTCCTCCGTTATCAAGATTTCTAGCACGAACAATGTCTTTTCACTATATTGATTGACTTGTGGTGCAATCCAATCATTTACAATGCTTTCGATGACTTACAAATAAGGAGCACCGATCTTTATACAATATTAAACTTTATGGGATCTCAATATGACCCACACTATTGAGTTTTACGGGACCTCAATATGATCCACGCGGTGACTTACAACAAGGAGCATCGATCCTTATACAATGTTGATATTTAAGGGACTTCAACACGACCTATACTTTGTCAAAGTGATTTTACGATAAAAATTCTCTTGATAAATAGTACACACAAATTAGGTATTAAGAGAGACTAACACCTCAATGAATAGTAATAAATGATAGATCAAGTGTTGATGAAATTTTTTGATGAATATGATAGTCAAAAATTAGATTTAATCAATCAAAGTGTTTCAATGAGAAGATGAAGAGATAAATATAGGCCCCGTTTGAGCCATATTTTTTTCTCACTAAAATAAAAAATATGACCGTTATCCATCACATCAACATTTAAATTCAAATTTTCTATCTCTTGTGTGGGCCCCAATAACGGCTATATTTTTCATTCTCATTTTCAAAAAAGGTGGCTCAAACAGGGGCATAATGTAGGTTCAAAAATCTTCTAAAAAAATATCTCTCTTAAAATGGATGATTGTAATCTAAGAGAGAAATGGGCAACTTTGATGAATGTGATGATTTTACAAGTTTAGTTCAATAACAAAGTTTCAATATGAAGAAGAAGAAAAGTTTATGCAATGTAAGTACAAAAATCATCTTTAAAAATATATATTTCTTTCATATATTATATTTATTATATAAATATCTAACAATTTGCGGCTTGAGTATCTAAAATGGCCACAAATCTTTGGTTATCTAACTTAATTATTTCTTTTACACTCATTATGAAAACTTACGAGCTTAAAACTTTGGTTAAATAATGAATTCAGTAAAGGGTTTGCGGTCTGATGTAGAAGAAGGCCCCCACAAGTCACTATAGTTCTCTTTTTCGTTAATCGCATTGAGCCCAGTACACCATGCATTCCATTTGTACGAATTGCATAGTTAAAATTAAATAAATAAATCTAAATTTCAAATTTGAGAAGTGATAGTTCAGTGTCAACCACATCAGTATTGTTCATGTTAAGTAACAAGGTGATATGAATCTTAACTTTACTAGATCCATGCACCATATTACATTTGGGGATCTTTGAGTCTTTGACTTCAAAAATCTATGATTCTGGAGGAGGGTTCTGTACATTATTCAGTTGACTTTTGAAATTAATCTGATAAAACAATATCATTTGACTTTAATTAAATAAACAAAAAAACTGTATCCAGTATTTTAATGAAAAGCGTGTCAAAGAATGAAGCAAAATCTCCTGGTTTTCAACATATCTTTTATCGCACATTTTTTCATTCTTGTTACTTAATTTACGTGTATGGTTACACGCTTTTGCACGTCACTTAGCAAGGAGTTAACTGTCTTCGTGTTAAACCCGGGTTTTCTAATTTCTTTATTGCCATTCTCCTTTGCTTCATCAAAAAGCGTTGTTAGATTTCTTCATATTGCCATTTGGTAACCCCTAATTTTGAATATTCTAAACACACCCTAAAAGTAAATATATCATCACACTTCTACACCAATAATTTCAGAATTGCCAAGTTTAATAATTTCTATGCATGTCGATGTGAAGTTTTTGCCATTGACATGAATGTCGTATCTTTTCTCCACCAAAGTTATGAATTTTGAAATTACTACTCTTTTAATAAGTTCGGGAACCTATGACCGAACAAATTTTATGCGTTCTAAAATGTTTTGAATGAGTTTATATGAGTATGCTAGGTATTTTCTGTAATCATTTTCTGAATATAGTTCGATAATACCATATGAAAATTAAGTACAAGACAAAACAATCTTGCGTAGATATTATAAAAAATAATCAAAAAAAACTTCTAATAAGAAATACAAGAGCTTACCACGAGATGAATGGAGATTTTACAAAAAGCAAGAATTGCTTAGAGAAAATGTTGAATTGCAGTTTAGGGCGATTTTAGAATTGTTTGTAAATGTATCGACGGATATTCAATCAACTTATCTTACACTGATATCATATTAATGTGGATTGGGCTCGGAAAAATAAAATAAAATAAAAAATATATAGTACATGTTTGGTTTGCATTATTAAATCGTATTATATAGAAGAGACAAATTTTCTATATATATACACACACACAATACACCCTTCTTTCTTTCTTTCTTTTATTTGAAATCATCTGTACCAGAGATGCAAGAAAAATCTTTGATTGGGGGCAAAGAGTATATTTCTGAAAATTGTGGGTGTAAATTAATATCTTCCAATTTTATTAAAACCATACTTATATTGTAATCTTTGCACCTTTTACCCACATTTCCGCGTCAACTCCTCCCTTTGTCACCCTATAAACCCTGCTCTTACATTCTGTTCCTCCTAATTTACATTCCACAAGGAATTTGAAAAAAAAGCACAATTTCTTCTCCGAAATATTGACTCCTCCTCCACCTTCAAAACCACCATGAAGGTGATCGATATCCTCTTCATCATTGCCATTACTATGGCCTTAACCCTTACACTCACCATGAAAAACATCGACGAACGGACCTCGAAAAGCTCGATCCCGCATTCGAACGGAGAAAAGCCGGTAGCCCTGAAAAGGCCGGTGAGCCGATTTCTCGCTGAGAAAGAAAAGAATCCCAGAGCAGCTGATCATTGCATGAAGGACAATGAAATATGCCAGATTATGGGAGGAAAAAGCTCAAAGTGCTGCAATAACAAGTGCATGGATTTGGATTATGATAAGCATAATTGCGGGGCCTGCAAAAAGAAGTGTCTTTACACAGAAGTTTGCTGCAGAGGGGAATGTGTGGATCTTTCATATGATAAGAGGCACTGTGGAGAGTGCAATAACAAGTGCATGAATGGAGGTTACTGTATATATGGCATGTGTGATTATGCTTAACATAGGCTGGAAAAGCACCATGGATTGATTTCATTGATCATAATTAAGGTTTGAAATTATAATTTATTAATTATTATTAATAATAAACCACATTTGATTTGGTGGTTCTCAATGGAAATTGTTTTGTTTTACGTTAATCCCTCAAGGATTTATCCAATTGTAATGCAATAAGAGATAGAGAGTGTGTGTGTGTGTGTGAATTGTGCGCATTAATAAGTCTTTAATATGATAATTAGCTCATATATTTGTTCTTTTTATAAACTATTTTTTTTTTCTGTGAGTGGGAGAAACAAATTGATTATTTGTTATCTTTAATTTCTTTGCCAATGAAATTTTTTTATGAGTTCTTGTGTTCAAGACGGGTCCATAGAACCGGACAACTATTTATTATGAGGCCCTTATACATAATTTTTTTTTACAAGCATAGCAACATTAATTTTTTTAAATAAATAGCATACTTACATTTAAACGAAGAGTATGTACAAAAGGAATTATAGGAAGATTTTAAATATAAAAGATAATTAGACTACACAGGTAAAAATAATAATTTTTTGATGCCCCCCAACTGGATGCTCTAAGCCATTGCCTTAGTAGCTTTGGCTCGGCTCTGCTCGTGTCGTAATTTTGTTAAATAGTCGATATGTCTAATGTTGTCATAGAGCATATTCGATAATATAATGTATAAGATTTTATTTATTATTCTTTTTTTAATATTGTTCCTTACTATTAAATGTCAAACCTACGCTGATCTAGTGTTATTCTATATTTCTAGAGTTTTGTCTTTGCTTAATTTAAGAATTAATTTTTTTTATTACAATATTAACTAAATTCTTTTTAATATATATATATTTGTATTCTTTTACTAAGTCCATGTTTGGTGTGGATTAAATAAAAATTGAAGTTGTCAACAATTAATAGTAATAACACATTTTATGAAATCCACAATTTTTATCACTACCAAATAATAATCTATTTTTAAATACACCAAACAGGGGCTAAAAATAATGAATTATGTAATATTTCTCATACATACGTAATTTAAACCTTCGTGAAATCCTAAGATTGCAGCTTTAAATTAAATTTTCATACACGACGAGGATTGTAGTTTAAGGCTCATTAGCCTAAACGTAAACTAGGTTAGTTTGTTTTATATACAAGTTTTAGTATCGAATGGTCAATTGGTAATTTGGAAATCAAGCAAAGGTAATTGTTATTAAATTATTAATTATGTGCCTCAAAATATGGTTGCTTCATTCTCCATAATTGACAATCAAGTAATCAGCATTATTCGACTACGGATTAACATTATGTTTGGTATATATTGGTATGTAATGTAGGTGTAAAGTCAAGTCGCCCTACTCAAGACTTGAATTGGCTCGACCCTAGCTCCCGAGCTGTGTTATAGGCCATCCGTTTGGAGGGTGAAGTCATGTCCAACTTGGCTCTTTGCATAGCCCATGGGTTGGTTTAGTCAAGTCTTAATATTTTTAAAAAATTAAAGAATAACTGAAAAAAAAAAAAAAAAAATTGAGCCCACTACTTGATATGATCAAAGCTCGAGGAGAGCATTGTCGGGACTCCTTTTTTGTACGAGTAAACTTAAAAAATATTTTACAAACCTGTAAGTTCTATATCAAGATGGGTAATTGAACTCGTCTTATCATGACTTCTAATTGAGTGCAATAAACCTTGCCTTAGTCATTTGACATTCTCATTGAATTTCAAAGAAAATCACATGCATTCTTTATTTAGAAGGACCATTTCATAGTATACCAACAAAAATGGATCTTCACGTGTGTGATCACATGCAATAGTCGTAAATTTTGCTTCATTATGGTTCTTTTTCTTCTTTTCTTTTTCCACTTATTTGACATGGAATGTGGTCCAATTTGATTTGCCCCTTCAAATTCACTCCAAACTCATTAAGTGAGAAGAGCAAGGAAGCATATGGGCAGTCAAAATTTGATCAAAATTATTGTAGGATTTAAACATCGGACCTAGGCTGAACCATCCAATTCGAATTTAGTGAAACTAAGATAAATATCATAGAATTGAACATAATTTCTTTAGCAATTTCGAACTAGACCAATCAATTCGATTGAAAAATTGAGAATCACTTTGAAATGAGGTCAAATTACGTGTAGAAAACCAAAAAACTAAAACCCACTAATATAACAACAAAACCAGGTAATCTACGACTAGTTTTAATTACTCTTTTAGTTGTGTTGCCACAAATTCGTCCTTTTTGACTCTTGATCCTCAATCTTTCTCAAATGACGTCCACGCCGATTTTTAAAATTATCTTTTAGCACTCTTTCGCCTATTCACTATTTTGACCCCTTTTTAATTTACTACCTTTTTTTTTTCTTTGTTAAGTTTAATTTACTACTTAATATCATATTTTACTCTACTCTTAATTGACATGTCGATAGTTTTCATGATAAGTTCATGTTTGATATGAATTTTAATCACACATTTTATAAAATTCACAATTTTTCAACCACACATTTTATTAACTTTTATCGAGATCTATTTAAAATCTGATTTTTAGCTACATCAAACGAATGCTTAATTAATGTTATTACCTCTATTTTGTCTAGATTGTTCAAAGCCTGAAACTTTATATCATTAAAGGGAGCTAAAAATGAGAGTAAAAGCACACGCATTTCTTGAAGTTTTTCATTCACTTTGTCATATCATGAAAAAAGTAACACGGTGCTAAAAACAAATTAGTACTACTTGAGTTAGATTGAGGTATTGAGTGTCAATTAAAGCTTGTTGATTGATCAATACATCCATTCAACTGGATCGAGAATATATGATAAATAAGACAACTCGACTCCAATTTAAGGGTGTGTTCGAGGCTCCTTTTTTTGAAAAAATAAGTTTTGTAATAGTGATTTTAAAGAGGACGTGTGATTAAAAAGTATGAAAAATTTTGGGTTTACGTATAAGTTTGTTTTTTATTTTTTTATTTTTGTTGAAAGAATGTGATTGAAAATGAGTTGTTACATAATGGGACTCAAATAGGGGCTAAATGAAGTAGAGACGGAGGGACGTTAATTCAAAAAAAATTATTAGTTGGGCGACTCGTCTCCATTAGAAGTAACAAACTAGCATTTTAAATTGGGAAACTTAACCTAAAAAACAGGTGTTGAAATGACCAAAAAAATTGTAAATGTTGTCTATTAACTATTATATATGAATTATTATTGTACCTGCACCCCCAATTTTATATATAAAAATATAATTTTGATTTTAAGAAAATACTCACAAGTCTGACTCTCTATATTTTCTGTAACTTGTAACAATAGAGTCGCTTAAAAGTGAGCTTTTGATAATTGTTAGGTTTTAGTTGTATTGGCAAATTTTTATACAAAATGATTATTGTATAAAAATAGAATTGTTACAAAAGAGTTGTAAAAGCCAATGAGTCTGTTGAAGGGTTGTATAGGTCAATTATAGTCTTTGGGTTCGAGTATGAAACAATAAGAAAGAGTTGTCGAATTTATGCTAGTCTGTCGCTTAAGTGATCATGCTCGAGCGTCCAAAGCAGAATCATTGTCGCTCGGCTCTCGCTCAAGCGACGCACCTCTCGCTCGTCTGTCGCTAGCATGGCGCTTGAGTGACAGTGTTTCTCGAAACTCTAATTTGCGTTTTTCAAGAATTTTATGTATCATATACTACCTAAACAATCATTATTATTAGGGATGACAAAAAAGCTCGTCGGCTGAGACTCGAGCCGGACCGTATGAGCATGCTCGTAAAAAAATGAAAATGGAACTTCATCTGCCTACATAGTGCGTAGCTGCCTGGACGCGGAAAAAAAAAATAGAGCCTGCTCGGCCTGCTAAGGCTCGAACCGAGCCTCATTTTTTTGGCCAAGCTTTTGCTCGGTTCTGCCCCAAAAAAGCTCAGGCATCTTTTGCTCGGACTCGTGGCTTGACTCGTTGACATGGCTACCTATTATAAATATACAATACCCTTTTGCGGGTGGTTGATCATTGTTTTTACTTCCCTATATCATTATTCCAAAAATCAAGAACACATTCAAATATTTAGATTAACCTTTTAATTCTTGAAATTAATCAGCCACAAGTTCGAAAAAAAAAAAACAAATTCAAATCATTCAAAACACACACTTCCTAGATACCATTAGGAAAGTACTTTCTCAATAGCATTCAGAAGTTGTTGAAGATTGAAGGAGGTTGGACCACAAGCACAGAAAGAGTATAAGAACGAGGCATTCTTGGTGTTCCACGGGAGATAGACAATTCCAGAAGATCAGAAGCAGGTGTTAGTGAAACAATAAGAAAGAGTATTGTTCTGAATGCTATAATAAAAATTCCACGGGTCTCAAAGATCGTAAGAATTAGATCAGCAAGTCTAGTAAGTTTTCTAGGTTGAATCATACTGTAAGTTCTTATTGTCTATAATAAAAATTACTGGCTTGGTCCTAAAAATTTTACCCAGTTAATGGTTTTCTTCGTCATCAAATCTTGTATTATTTACTGTTTTAATTATTTATTGCGACAATTCAACATATGATAACTTGATTTGATTGACTAAACACCTAGAACAATTAAAGGTGACTTGTTGCTTTAAATTAGTAAATTTAATTCCTCGTTATTTACCTATTAGGCGATTTTAGAGTTGAACTAGTAACTTTTAATAATCAATTTTTCCCACCTTCATTTTCAATTACAGTCTTAAAACTTTTCATAACTTTTTTCTACTTTTTAATCATCCATTATCCTAAAACAAGAAGTGATCACTTCTTAATATATCACTCCCACGCAGACACTTAATAGAAAAACAATTATGCATTGTAATTATTTCTAAGATCACCCAACCCTTGTTTGAGGACTAGATTAGTTAAATCTACTTTCTTCCTCTCTGTGGAAGAACATAAAAAAATAATAAATTTTATCAAAGAATAAAATAGTCTGCACTTTTCAAATCATAATAGGCCCACCCAAAACAGCTCGAGCCCATATGTCCCTACAATTGATCTTGACTTGACATTTTGTACATAAAGTAATGATATTTATCATCATAATGATAGAACATCGATAACGTGACAATTCAATAACATTTCTCTCTTTTTTCCTTCTCTACTTTAAAAATTGAACAGTTCAATTTCATTATTTCACATAAACGTCATGTCATCGATGTTTTATCTTCATAATAATAAATCTCATTATTCTTTTACATATTGGGTAGGCATGGTCTGACTTGGGCGGCCATTTACACGCTGAACAATTTAAACACCGCGGCACCGCCTGATTTTGACATCCCACCCAATCCCGCCCCGCCCCCACACCTTCTCTATTCACAAAAGAAAAAGGGGGAGAAACGTGCAACAAGACAAAGAGGCATTTAAAGACACAGTTAAATAGTCAACAAAGCGTACCAAATGGTCGATTACAAGACATGAAATATGGCAATTTTCATTTACTAACAGTCTCAGTTTAACATCTGGCTTTTCCTTGATTACATGCATCAGTACACTTTTTAAGGTACTCTTAATTTCCTGTAAAATCTACATTTTATGGTCATAAAGAATGTTCGGCTCAATTAGAACAATACTTACTCAGCCTTTTTGGGACTTATACTATTCAAATGAGGACTTCAAAAGGTAATTTTATGTAGGAGCTGAACGTTCTCTTACACCATTTCTTCCTCTAACATATTAACTTTTCAACTCTGTCAAACTAGGAGTCTAGGACCCCAACCCCGGAAATTCCTTTCATGGGCTTCCCACGCCAAGAAAATCAATGAATGCCATGTTTTTCTTGTTAAATTTTCCATTCTCATTTTCTTCGAACAAGAAGAGATTGGCCATGTTATTGGATACTGATTCTGATGCAGAAAGTTCAGAATTTGAATCTGAGTGACCTGATTGATCTACATTTGCACCATTTGTTATATGTCCTTCGCTATACTCCAGATTATTACCCTGGATGACACTGCTTCCTGCGTTGATCAGCATTTTTCATTAAAAAAATTATCAACAAACATAATTTTGTCTCTATGGATCAAGAGGAAAAGGATACGCTATCAAGCCTTTTTCGAAGTTTCCATGCATCTTAGATATTAAAATAACTGAAAATTGAAATATTTAGGGAGACAAAATGATCATACTCATAAGAGGCTCCAATAAATTTATCTGCTGGAAATGTCCAAAATTGCTGGAAATTGTCGATTCACTGCCTTCATTATTTTGGACCTGTGAAAAAAGGGGTTTTTTTCTTCTGTAAAAATGGTTTTGTTCTCTGTGTTTTCTTGCCATAATCACATGCCAATGGTTTTTCACTGCATTGTCAGTTCTGCCTGGGAATAATTTGGCTATCATAGCCCATTTGTTGCCATACATTTTGTGCGCAGACAAAAGGGTTTCCTCTTCCTCTTCTGTGAACGATCTTTTGTTGATCCTTGGATCCAACTGGTTAAACCATCTTAATCTGCAACTTTTTCCTGCAATTATCAATGTAGTTAGCCACAAATTAAGTAATAAATTTGACACATGCTATATGAATCTTTGATGAGATCTAGAAGAATCTACCTCCTCCTCCTCTTTTTTTTTTTTTTTTTATTTCAACTTATTCTACTAAGAGCCCGCCAATATTATGAACACGAGCATTTCAATGTTCTATCGAGTCATCTTATAAAAATGTTCAACCCATTTTCCAACGTATCTCAATGTAACTCGTATTTTATTTGCCACTAGAAAGAAAATTAACTGGTGATCATTTAATGAATAGGTGGACTATATATTAGGAAAACAATAACCATATTGTAAATCCCATTTTTCCATTTTTAATAGTTAAGGATTCACATGACAATTAAAACCTTATATTTTACAAGATTGTATAATAGCCAACACAAAGATTAATCTTTATTGGTTTTTTAAACTCTTTATTCCCAAAAAAAATATATATATATATTCTATGTCATAACAATAAAAAAGTGGAAACTTCTGTCGGAACTTCAGTGGGTAATTACCTGATCTTCCTTCAAGTTTATCAGCAATGAGATTCCAATTTTGAGGTCCCAATTGGGCAACAAGTTGTTTGAGTTTAGCATCTTCATGGGGTCTCCAATGGCCTCTGGTACATAACTTTGTTTCCATACTTTTCCTACCATTGTCCTCTTCATTTTTCCACTCATTTTCCCTTCTGTCTTCCATTGGGTGAAAAAACCAAGACTTTTCTAGATTCTGCTCCAATGGAAAATTCAAAAACTGATTTCCCATTTCCTTGTCTCCATTTTCTCTCTTCTGGAGAAAAACCATGGAAAATGGAGGCGCAGCAACAGGAGGCACATCATAATTCATTTCTCAAAGCCGCAGAATCCAACAATAAATACAGTGAATAAGATTTTTTAACTTCGTTTTATTCTCAAGAGACTATCGGTGTTGCAGAAAAATGAAAACCGGAGAAATTATAGTATGTTGAAACATGGAACGCTCTCTCAGAATTGAAATTTTTTCTCTTTACTTCGAGACTTGAAACTAGCTAGAGTTTCTCTCTCTGTATGTATGTATATATATGAATGTGTAGAAGTCTGTGGGTGCATCGGTGCATGGATATCGAAAAGAGTAACATTATTTAGTATTAATGTAATTGTAACTCCAGTTTAAGTGGCGGCAACGTAGCTTTAAATAATAATTGAAATCAAATAATTTATTTAATTCCACTTTCCATTTTACTGGAATTATTCCAATAAAACTATTTAGAAAATCGCTCATGTGGGTGGTGGGGAACCCCATTAAAAACCTTGTTGGACTTCGGGTGTGTAACGGCCATTCTCTCTCTATCTCGATATTTGAGAGAAAAACAGAATTTGTTCGAAGCTTTTCAGAATAGAGTCATGCTATGTGTACCTAAAATTCTACATAATCATTCACATAAATGATAAATGGCGCCCCCTATTGGGAGGACGCCTGTGGGACCAGGCGCCCCCCTCAATAGGGGGCCGCCATTTGTCATTTATGTCAAACTTTATGTACATCTAGTTTTATTCTTTAGAATATAAAGACAATTAATAAATTTGTTGAAGTTTAGGTTAAATTTATCAAAATATATAGAAAGGGTGTAAGACTTCTGTAATGTTTTTATCCTATACAAATGGAAATTTCCATATCACAATTACTTTTATTTTTTCAAACCCACCATATTTAATATCGTTAAAGGTTTTCCCAATGATGATTTTCGTCTAATTATTTTGTTGATTTAAAATAAATGGCAAAGATTTAGTTACGTTTTTGTATTTGATATTTTTTTTAAACGCAATGGATAGACAAGTCTTTTCACGCCCTCTTAACTCAAAAATGTTATCAGGAAATTAATTTTAAAAGAATAATGTTATTTATTATCCCATCCTAATCATTTTCAATTGTACTACACAAATAGACTCAAAAATAGGTTCAAAAATAGGGGGTGCGTGTCGAAATATGATTGGACAGTTTGAAAATAAAAATAAAAATTATTATTTGTGACGTCACTATACCCTTTCATTCCTGTCATCGAACATGTCGAAGCATTATTCAATCACTGTTCCTTTTTGCTTCGTTTTTCAAATGCATGCATTTGATTCTGTTTAATTTGTTTTGTAACGTACAGATTTGTTACGCACGAAAACAAGAAAAGGTACAGTTTTGGTTTGAAAAAGTAAAGTACAAACCTTTTGCTTTTGTAATGTTATGTGAGCACCTTTATGCTTTTTAGGTGAGTTTCGTGGATTGGTATTTTGGTCTTTTGTGACCCACAATGCTCAAAACCGCTCCCTTTCCGTTACGCACACGTGCATCTGACTGTACCATAAAGTCGTGTTTGTTACATTACATATTATTTCGAGCTCATTTAAAAAAAAAAAAAATGGATTTTTTAATATTCAATATTTCTCAAAATCAATAGGATTTTTAATAATTCATTCTCCAAAAAATCAATTTAAATTAAAAAAAAATCTCCAAAACAATGTTTTTTATGTTTCAATACTCTTTTTAAGTACTATTGGATCCACATTCATATGATGATGTGTCGTGTGTACACGATTTTATCTTCTTGTGCACACGGTGCTGTCTGTGTATCTAAATTCTCGATACATGCACGAGATGTTGTTTTGGAGGATGTTTGGTGTGGATTAAAATTTGATTTTAAGTGGATTGTGATAGAAATTTTTGAAATGTATGGTTGAAAAGATGTGAAATTCATAAAAGATGTAGTTGATATTGATTGTTTGACTTTGACTTAAATTAAAATCATATTAAAATTCGATCCAAACAGACCCTGGGTGTGCACACGGTGCTACCTTCATGTGCACTCGTCCCTGTCATAACGTGCACACGATGCTATTACGCAATGTTGCGTTCATGTGCCTACTCCCTTGCCAAATTTAAGTTGCGAAAATGAGTGAAAAATGTCAAAAAATAAGTAGTAGTGCGAATACTTTAGAATTTATTAAAGATGGATACTTGTCGATGACTTGATTCTACTACTGACTAATGAGAAATGTTTATAATTAGAATCTCAATTATTCTAAATGAATACCGACAATCGGTTTAATAAAAACATTAATCATAGTTGAAATTATATGAGTCATCAGACAAGAAAGAATAATCATCAACGATGAAATTTGACTCAGATATTGGGTCCATTCGTAAGATAACGAAATAAACATCGAGACTTTTTTTTTTCACCTAAAGGCAATGAAGATTAATTACATCTCTCACTTTTCAATTGGAAAAGACATTGAAGCTGTCTTTGTTGAAAAAAGAAATAAACAGGCATGCATCAACTAAATATAACTTTATTTAGCACCAAACTCACTACACCAAAAGTCTTAAATTTGGGCTCTCTTTTTCAATCCAATAATTACAATGGCACGGCAAATTTATATTTATTCTTAATAAATTAAAATTTAATTTCTGGTTTTTTTTTTTTATGTTATATTTATGGGTGTTGAACAAATAGTTGTATAATTCAATTAAACCAATTCTTCTTGTGCATAACAGAGTGAACAATTAGAATTTTATTTTATTTTTTTAAAATTTTACTTGTCAAGAAATGAGTGGTTAATAATGCAAAATATTCATAAGAAATACGTGATTATAATTAATTTATGATTTTAAAAAAATGAATTTTTTAAAAAAAGTAAATGAAACCCAGTATGAGGATATAAATACTTGTTTGTGCCGATGACAGAGACGATGAGTTTGATACTCCTAACATGACATTGATACAAACGAATTAAGTTAAGTTTAAAGAATAATGAGGTTTTAGTTTGATGTTTTCAAGTTATTTTCAGTTTTGCAAAATACAAAAAAACTTGTTTGATTTGATATTTCTAAGAATATGTTTTTAAAAATAAATTTAAGCTTATAAAATAAAACTCTACACATTTTTGACATTTTGAATATATTTAGTGAAAACGTCGAAAACACTCAAAACATAGGATATAAGCGTTTAAATATAATTTTAAAATTAAAGATACTAAAAAATAAAATTTCTAAAAAATAAACGAAAAAATAAAAATTATGATTTTTTTTTCTAACAAATATATATATACATAATAAAAATAGTTCAAGCTCTTACGAATTATTTAAAATTAAAATTTTTCAAGAATATATTTAAATTAAAATGGATAAAAAATTTCAATTCAATTCAATTCAAGTCATTAAATTTTATTTTTCATTTCCCCGTAAAACTTCAACTTAATTTGTTATTTGTTTTTATTTTAAACATATGGTAAGATTTACTGACTTTAAAATGTATGTATAATTTGATAATATATTAATATATAATTATTTTGATTTTTGATAATATATTAATGTCAAATTATTTTATTTTAATGAATAATTAAATAAAATAAAATAAAATAATTTATCAAAATTTCAAACCAAATGTGATTTTTATTTTTTGTTTTGAGATATAATTTTTTAAAATGATAAATCAAGCACGTTTTCAAAATAAAAACTGAAAATAAAGTAAAAGTTTTTTTTTTTTTTGAACGTGAAGATGTACAGCTCCGAAAACACCCTCATCACCCTTGTCTATGCTTTTAACCATACTTTAATGATCTCTTAAACTTGATTAGTGTCGTTTAATCATTCTAACCACGTGCCATTAAGCTATTATTGTAAGTTTTGGGCATTGATTCAACTCCCTAGACATGGATTTGTCCATTCACCGACCTTTTTTCTATCTATATTTGCAGTGGAGTGGTTGAAATGCTTTGGCATCATGATATGTCACACTCATAGTGGCCATCTTAGTCACTAAGTGTCGATATTATAAAAAGTCAAGGGTGAGAGCTTCTATTTTTTGTTAAAAAAAAAATTTAAGAAAGCTACGTTGAATCAGTTTTCTTTAAAAGATTTTTGAATTAAGGGTGTGTTTGTCTCCCATTAATGGGGGAAAAATAGAGTAATGAATAGTATTTTTTGAAAAATGTGTGGTTGAAAATTAAAATAATATTATTGATTTGTGTATAGAATATTTTATTGAGTGAATATATGGTAGACAAACAGAATTTGATAAAATGAATGAGAAAACAATAACACTGTCTAAATATTTTTCAAAATCGACTTTCTAATCTTAGAAGCGACACATAATTTTTCAAAAACCATATCAAATAAGCCCATACTCACAATTCATTCAATCAACGCGTCATCGTGTTAACTAGCTAATATTTAATAACATGGACTTTACTAAAAGTAAACTCAAAACAAAAATATGACACCCATAATTTAACTTTACATCAAAATATTGAAGCATGCCATGTGCTAAAGTGTTTTACCTAAAATCTTTAACTTTTATCCCCTGTTTGGTATACATTAAAATTTTCATTTTCATTTTTCTGCTCATTTTCAACCACACATTTTTCAATAAAATAATATTTTTCATCGCATCAATAATTTTTTCTACTTTCTCAACCATATATTATCCATCAATCTAATATTCCAGAATACATTCTTCCAAAATAATGTGAATCAAATACTCTCTTAATATATTTATATCAATTTTTTTTTTCAATGTATTGAATTTTTCAATAGAAGTATCAACAAGTAATTAGAATGGGAATTGTAGCAAATGAGGATCGATTTATGAGGTTAATTCATAAAGATCCACAACCTTCAAATTTTGGCACAAACATCCTTAACCTTTCAATTAATGAGCATAATTGGTTCTTTCGGATAATCTCCATATAACCGACCGTTAAAATGTCAAACTTTTGATGAAAGTTTAAAATACCCTTACTTTTAGCTAAATAAATAACATAATAATATAAACTAATAGAATAAGTGGAAAATAAGATTTTGAAAAATACGACAAAAATAAAAAATAACTTATCATACTAATCAATCTCTCCTAAATGGCGTCTCCAATACAATCATGAATTGATTTAAAAGTTGTCTCATATAAGCAAAATAGAAGACGTTTTAAAATTTTTTTCTCTAGCGTAACTGATAGGGACTCCTCCAAGAAGAACGACGGAGAAAAATTAGATATCAAAAGACTTTCAACCTATATGACATCGATATCTAATGAATCGAAACTCAAGTTTAAAATTGATTTCAATGCAATCTATATTTTTTATCTAGGTATTTTTTAAAATAATAACAAAATCACATTTTTGAATCTGCATATGTAATATTAATTTTGTTGAGTTAGCGTGTCTAACAGAGGATATAAATCTAGACGGAGATCTAAAAAAATATCCATTTTTCTCTCGTATATAGTCTTGCCGGAATCCCTATTAACTTGCATTGAAGATGGATTTTTCAAATACATTTTATTTTATTTGTATGTCACAATTTTTTAAATAATCTAAGATTGCATTGAAAATACTCTTATGGGGTATTGGTAGGCAGGAATCAGGATGAGTGTATTTATCATTTTGTCTTATATTTTTTTAAAAATTTATTTTACTTAATTAAAGTAGGACATTTTAATCTTTATATCAATGGGATGAAAATCATCTAAAGTGGTTAATTGCCACCATTAAGTGAGATATTAGGAATGCTCGTGCAAAAAATTATAGTTAGGGATAATTTAATCATCAATCATAGGTTAGGGACCATTTGCACCAGATTTTCATATATTTATATACACATCAAATTATATTTCTACTCTGTTTTTAAAAGATTTTATCAAGTGTAGAATTTGACAATGACTTTGTATTAGAGAATCTTCAATGCAGGGTGGATTTGAAAGAAAAAAAGTTGTCACATCACCAAAATGGAAATTGTTCATAACATTTCTTCTCCAAATGCATGATGAGATGCACAATGTTAAGACGGTTTGGTCGAAGTTTAAGTATACATCTTCAACGGGGATATGAATTGTACTAATTGTGGTCTGTGGATCATATGCGCAAGAGATATGATGTAAACAAAGACTAAAGATAAATTATAAAAAATTAAATGAGACACATACTCCATATCTAAAAATTTAAATGGACCAAAAGTACGAGAGAGGGGATCTAAACATCCCGACCTTTTTTCTTGCCATATAGGCCCATGTTTGACTATCATTTAAAAAAGATTTTTATTTTTTGGTAATTAGCACATAACGTTTTCACATTTTATTATTATTGTGGAAAATGTTCATACCTTTCATTTTTTTACATTTTCATCATTATTTCTACATTTCATTTTGTAAAAGGACATTTTCACATATTTTCTCAATTAAAAATTATAAAATGATGAATATACACTTTTCTTTAAATAAAAAAAAAAGAAAAAGAAAAAGAAAAAACTAATTGCAATCACAATCCCAATTTTTTTTTTTAAAAGAGCAAATTAGTCATAAATAAATTATTAAAAAGATAATTAACACATAATGTCCCTATCTTTTACCGTTATTGCGAAAAACGTTCATGCTTTTTTTTTTTTTTTTTTTTTTTTTTGCATTTTCACCCTTAATTACACATTTAATTGTGCAAACCATCATTTTCACTCATTTTCATCCAATTTTCAATAAAGAATTGTGAAATAATGAATATACCCCCTATTTAAATAAAAATATATTTTTTCAATTTCTAATTCTTTAATAATTTATTTGGGACTCGTTTGCACTTTTCTATAAAAATTAAAGTTTTTTTAATAATTTATTGGGAATTTGTTTGCACTTTTTAAAAAAATTGGGACTATGGTTGCAATTAATTTTTTAGATTTTTATTTAAATAGGAGGGTATATTCATCATTTCACAACTTCATTGAGAAATTGGATGAAAATAGATAGAAATGATGGTTTGCGCAATTAAATTTGTAATTAATGGTGAAAATGTCAAAAAAAAAAAAAAGTATGAACATTTTTTGCAATAATAGTGAAAGGTAAAAAACATTATGTGTGCTAATTACCTTTTAAAAAATTTATTTGTGCTTTTTTTTTAAAAAAAAAAATTGGGATTGTGATTGCAATTAATTTTTTCTTTTTGTTTTATTTAAAGAGAATGGTGTATTCTTCATTTCATAAATTTTAATTGAGAAAATATGTGAAAATGATCTTTCGCACAATGAAAGATGAAAATAAAGGTGAAAATGACAAAAAAAGAAAAGAAATATATGAACGTTTTCCACAATAATAATGAAAGGTGGGGACGTTATGTGCTAATTACCCAAAAAAAATTCTCAAATTCATTTTCAATCATATATTCTCATAATAAAATATTTAGCATGTAAATCCAGATTTTTTCTACTTTTTAACCACGTATTCTCCAAAAAAATCACCATTCCAAAAATCATTTCCTAAAAAAAAAAAATAAAGCCTTTTTCAAGGTTGTCAAACAAGGGGCCAAGTATTTGAGGGTGATGTGACACTTTTCGGTGCAATTCACATCCTAGCCTGATTCATTAATCTGAAAGTCTGATACTTTTGGAAGCCTAGCCTAAGATGTGAGAAAAACAATTGTAGATAGAAACTGAAAGAAATGCAAATGACAAAGATCTCTCTTCTAATCAAGAGACTTAAAAAGTATTATCTAAATCTATTCAAGAGAATTGGGTAATAGAAAGAATCACTGACGATCAATTTTGAGCTTCACAGTCAATTTTTAAATATTATTGTCACGTAGAGTCGGTCTATCCGATTGTATATAGAACGCAATCTACATAATATTGGAGATGCCCTTACATCTAAAAAAAATCACGCTTGTGTGACCTCATGGGGATTAACATATGGTGTAATGGTCCAATGATTGGGCCAATATGACATATATTTGGTACTAATAGCCTGGTAGTTCTTCGATCAGGGTGCAGCTGCCCATTAGTTCTTTTTATTTTTTTATTTTTTTATTGCAGTGGTGAAGAGAAGGGGATGCTGGGGAAAGTTCCCATCAGTGGCACTTGACTCTGAGTGATTTTTGGCAGTGATCCATTACTTCTGTTTTCTTGAAGATAAAATATTCAAAAAAATAATATCAACATACATAATTGTTTCTTTCATTGTCTGTGCCTCAAGATCAATTGATAATAATTCTTTTATAACATAAATGTCGATTCGCTTACGGACTTCGTGTAGCTACAATAATTAGACTTCATAACTTAAAATTCGCAACCAAACCCATAAAGAAGGGGTCAAACTCGGATTGTGGACGTAGGTACAATATATGCTCTTGACTTGCACGCTTTTATAAATGTCGCACTCGACTTGCAATGGCTGGTCTAACACGTCTACAACGGCGATCACAAATTTTGTACATGTATTGTCTTTATAACTAGAAGGGGAAAGGGAAATAAATGAAGAACAAATTGTTGACTTGCAGGTATACTCTTGACTTCATAAAATGTTCTTTAGATGCTGTAAGGACAAGAATTTAATCCTAGGCTGTTCATTTCTCCCATGATACTTTTCAGGGCAGAATACAATATACTCATTTTGTCCAAACAATAGATTTCTGTCCTGCTGCAAATCCCACTATAAGTTGGTATGATTTCCCAGATTGATCAATTGCAAGAAAAAGTTCCTCTGTGCCTGTATAATTGGAAAAATAATAAGAAAATTTGCTATGAAAACTTGAGTAAAACCCGTTGTTTTGAAAACATAATTGGTCGTTGACTAAAAAAAGGTAAAAGTATGAGCGTCAAACTGATAGTGAACTTGTGTCGAGATAGTTTTGAGCCTTAAAAGGCTAGTTGTTAGTTTATTTAATTTGGTTTAATTTTTCAATTTTTTGCCTACAATCCACTTGTTCTCGATTTTTCGGTTGAACAAGTCTGTCTAATCTGATTTTGATAACATGTAAAAACAAGAATGAGAGGTGTAATGACATGGAAATTCGAAAGATTATATCAATAAATCCACAAGTACTATTCACTACTATTTCAATTTATTTATAAATTATTCATACTTTTAAAAACTTCTATAGACTTTTTTAAGTGGGTAACTGATAAGTGTATTTTATACACTTATTTAGGCTCCAAAATAATGACATTTTGTCGTTCTTCTAATGAGATTATAGCCTAATTGATGATATAATATGTTATTAGGTGAAACTAGATGGAAGATGAAGAATTGGAGAAAAGAATACAAAATTGGCGAAAAAGAGGCAAGATCCAAAGTTTGGGGATTGAAGTGAAAATGCTCAAAAGTTGTGTAGAACCTCACGATGAAGATTCGAGAGTACTAGGAGTCAATTGGATAAAGGAAGATGTCAAATGGATAAAACATCGTTAAAATATGATCACACATCAATTTAGGATTGAAAGAGTTATGCATCGGTTTTTAGACTCATGTTTTGATCCATATTTGACATAGCAAACGATCTAATTTGAAGACGACTTCTGAAGAACAGTTGTAGCCCTTTGAGTTATCTTTCCAACGCATCTTGAATTACCTCAATCGGATATCGAGAGAAAAAGTTATGATAAAAATACTGAAAAGGACGCAGAATGACAGCAAGCAGCGCTAGCGCCCAAGCGCTACCTACCTAGCGCTCAGGCGCCTGAATGCTGAATTTTTAACAGATTTTCAGCGCTCAAGCGCTGTCCCGTAGCGCTCAAGTGCCGCCGCCGCACAGATTTTAGGTTTTTTATTGTTTGGGCCGCGAAAACTCCACAAAAAGACTCCAACTTGGCCAAGAACGTATATGAAAGTATAAATAGACCTAGGGACACATTGAAAAAGGGGTTCCCACACATTGAAAAGAGGGTTCCATACTTTGTAACATTAAGAGAAAAACACAAGATCGAAGAGGAAGGATTCGAGTTCAAATCAAGGATTGGAAGTGGAAGAAGATCTTGGTGCAAGAGCTGATTCTTTTCCATCTTTTTATCATTTAAATCCGGTGATGTATTCGAATTTAGTTATTTATTTCATTGTTTTGATTATGAGTAGCTAAATTCATTATTAGGGCAAATAATGTAATCTATTGAGACCCTTAGTTCTTTAATCCATGAATTCTGAGTTTTATTCTTCCATGTGTTGATTTTATTATGATTGCAATGCATTGAATTACCTGATCAATAATTTGATGATCTATTGAGTTTCTTACGAATCGAGAGGTGAGTTTGAGACTTAGAACGTGTAATAAAATCCGGTAACGAGGTATAACGTGTAGAGATACCTATACTAAGTGCTGCGGTCGTTATATGAATTCCTAGTGCCATAACTCGTTTAACTAAGGGTAATTCGCATAGAGATATGGAATTGAATTAGTTAAATAGGCTCAATGAGAACTCGAGAGGGGTAAATTGAATACCGTAGGAGAATTCGACCGAACACTACGTTAGGCTAGAATCTTGAATTGAGAATTAAGGTAATCATTAGATGAAGTTGGTTTGCCCTAATACATCTTATATACATGAATCTTTGATCTATTTGTATTTGTTATTTCATCATAATTTTCATTAGTTTTAGGCATTTAATTCATTTAAGAGAATCAATCTTTCCAACTATCACAATTCCTTATTTGATTTGCTTCCATCAAATAAGAGTTAGAAAAGTAGATTAAGATTAAAGTATAGTCCTCGTGGGAATGATAATCCGGACTCTTAGGTCCACTATATTACTTGTTACGATATCGTATACTTGCGATATAAAAATACGCAACAGTAACTTTTGTTGATTTTATGAAATTTTAAGTGACTTCTATGGATTTGTTGAGAATTTATAAGTGTTCCAAATTCTATAAACTTTGATTGAAGATTTTTAAAAACTTTTCTTGCAAATTCATAATCCCACAAAATTTTCTTGGGTAAAGTCACTAGTCATGGCCTAGTTATTCAATTTTGACGCAAATAAAATAATAAAAATAATTACATCAATTTCTAAGAACATGACCAAATTTTTTTATTTTTTTAAACAAAATTAACATAAATTGTTCTTAACTTTTAAAAAAAAAAAAAAAAGATCGATTACATGGAATTCTACATTTTGAAACAATTTATGATTATTCTATATGTATATAATTACTTTTGAATTGATCATAAATTGTTTCAAAATGTAGAATTCCATGTAATCGATATAGAATAATCATAAATTGATTACAACAAATAAACTGAAGAGATATGAGAAAATCCTAGAATTAAAAGAAAAAAAGATAGTTTTTTTTTTTTTTTTTTTTTGGCTCTAAAATCTTCACAAATCTCGGAGTATATAGGAATTTTCTTTGAAATTTGCTATTTAAATTTTTCACCAAAAAGTTTCCAAAAGTTCAGTAAGTGACGAATTCTCCAAAAGTGACTGTCTATTTGAATATCTCATGACTTATAAAGACTTTTAAAAAATTTCAAACGAATACTCCATAACTTTTAGAAACTTTTTAAAAACTTATAGAAGTCCCAACTGAATACACTTAAACTTTTAAAGAATTTTTAAAAGTCTCAATTGAATATTCCCGAATTTTTAAAATCCTCAAAAATGTTCAAAAGTCACGAATTTTACCACCACTTACTATTATGGTCTGTTTGATTGCAAGGGTGGAAAATGAGTGGAAAGATTTCAGGAAAAATTAATAGCCTATAAATTGTTTTACAGGGAATTGTTAATTAAGTGTGTTTGATTGGTATAATTTCCACCCGGAAAATTTTTAAAATTTTGTGTTCGTTTGACTTTATTTTACATGGAAATTGTCAATTAAAGTGATAATTTGTTTCACAATTGATTATAAAATTTGTTTCCATTGCCAAAAAGTTAAAAAAAAAACAAATTTTTTTTTTCCTAAAAAATCAAATTTTCATCAAAGTTTAGTGTTCGTTTGACTTTGTTTTACATGAAAATTGTCCATTAAAGTGAATTTTTTTTTACAACTAGTTATAAAATTTGTTTTTATTGCAAAAAAAAAAAAAGGCAGCATCACCCATCATTCTTGAGGAAAATGGCACGTGAGAGGGGTGTGGGGAAAATATTTTCTTGACAAATTTTACCTTATCAAACACAAAAACCAAGAAAATGGAATTCTTTTTCCAAGTTCCACGGAAAACTTGGCATATCAAACACAACCTTATTATGTAAATCCATGCTTCAAAACTTCATATTGGGTTGTATGAGTAAAATCAAACCCTAATCCACTCATAATTTACACCATACATTTCGCTTCTAGGGTTTCGTTCGTTCTTCGCGGGAACATAGTATCACACATTTTCTCATTTTCTTGTAAAAAATCGATACTTGCAAGCATGACAGAGAGAGGTGCAAGAGATCGTGGTGGTTCCGGCTCTGGATTTGGTGGTGGCCGCGACGATCGGGAAGGTCAGGGTGGCCGTTGAAGTTGGCGATGTGATTCCTATTGAATCATTGAGACTTTCCTTATCAAGTTTCATGGAAAAACTGATTTAGTTTATGATTTTGAATTTGTGTTTTTAATTTGAAGTTATTTTGGTTACTTAGTCAATGATAGTTGATTCCTTAAATCCAAGTATATCAATAACCAAATAAAATATCGGTTGTTAAGATTTTTATGGGAAAAAAATCTCTCTCGTTAGGATTTTTTTCTTGTATTTAATCAAATTGGAATAAAAGAAACTTAGCATTTTTTCTGTAAAAATAAAAAAGAAAGTTCTCTGCAATTTTATTCTGCCATTTTCTACAAATGGTATCAGAGCATTCTTCTTAAGGGACTGTGAGTATTATTTTCTATTGAGTGTGTGAGCTTAAACACTTGTGAGAGTGTGAGTATTCAATTGTTATTTCTTAAAATGGCATCAAGTAACTTTTCTGTCCTTGCTCCTCCTCTCTTTACAGGAGAAAATTATCGGTTTTGGGCTATTAAGATGAAATCCTACTTAAGAGCCATGAGTTTGTGGGAGGTCATTGAGAATGATGTTGATCATGCTCCTCTTCTGCAAAATCCATCACTTACACAGATCAAGAAACATGAAGAAGATGTGGCTAGAAAACTTGAAATTAAGCACAACACACTGAAATTAGCTATAAATGAGTCTAAACCATGTGAATCATTTCCATTGCTTTAATAAAAAATCTTATTATGATATGTATTTAGGAATAAGAAATACAACAATATTAAATAAAAAGCATCATTTGTCTATTTTTTTGAACTCATTTTACGTAAATATTGTTCCCTTTAACTTAAAATAATAATTAAACTTTTAAATTTTAAAATTAATAAATATTTTAAATATATAATTATACACATATATACACAAATAACAAAAAAAAAAAATGGTGCATCTACAATGATGAGACCCTGTGCGGTCGCTCAACTGGAGTACCCTCAAGGCCGCCTCTGTGTACTGTAAGATCGTGGTTGATGATTCCTTCCTACTATGATTGTTCTAAAAATTTCATTGATGAATTTTTTGAAGGCTATTTTTCAGTAGTGGAAATCCAAAAGAGATTTAAAGTGGTCTTTTTCTCCAATACATCATTTTTTTACTACCCTCATTCATCTCACGTTGGAAAGATTTTTCTAAAAATGTCGTTTAGAAATTATATGATGTATAGAAGATTATCTCGAGTCACTTTTAGAACAAAAGTTTTGAAGGGTCGAGCCGGAGAAGTGGAGGTCAGAAGTGACCGGCCAGCCAAGGCTGCAGCATGCAGTATTCAACAGCAACATGAATGTTGCAGCCGGCCAATTTCATAAGATTCTTTCCCGGCCGTTGCGACATACACCAACACATCACACAACCACCGTTTTCCCTTCTTCCCCACTTTCCTCTTTTACCCTGCCCTTCTCCGACTTCTCATTACTCAGGAACTTTTTCCTTGAGGCAGAACTTAAACTTGAAATAGTTGTTCATTATTGATAAGGGATGTATAATTTCTCGTCAAGAGAGCCACAATAGATACCTTGAGTCCCACAAGTGAATTTTTGTGGACTTGCCTTGAATCTCCCCAAAATTGTTACATTATTTTCTTGATAAGAGATTTAGTTTCAAACCAGACTTGAACGCTATGACGCTAATGTACCTTAGATAATCAGCATCTTAGCCCCAATTTAGTGCCAGAGATGGAGCTAGGGGGGGCCCCCTCCCGCCCCCCCCAACATTGTCCGTGGTACACTATTCCTAGTTAATTTGTAATGTATTTTTCAGTTTCGCCCCCCCTAAGATTTTGACTCGCCCCAAAATTTTGAAATTTTTTATTTTTTTTCCGTTAATAAATATTGAGTAAATAACTTACATTTTAAAATTCAACCATGCAAAAATCTTAGATTTAAACAAAAGATCCAATAGTTACTTAAATAAATCAATAGCTCAAATCCAATCCAAAACCTAAGTTCCCAATTCCCAAGCTCAACTAATTAAAACTTAATTCTCAACCTGGTTTATGCATAATGCATGTTTACTTGTTCTTGAATATTTGAATTTAAGAATTAAGTAGATTAGTTGCTATTAGTTTGTGTAATTGTGTTAGTTATTGAATATTTGAATCTAAGAATTAAGTAGTAGAATAGTCAGTGGTGATTGAATCGAATATTGAATTTCAGTACTATTTTGGTACTCAAAATCGTCATTTTCAATTCTCTTAGTTAAAAAAAATTTCAGGGGCTCCGCCCCAGAACCCCCGGGAGGGGGGCCCGCCCCCCTCCACCCCTCGTATTTTCGCCCCCCCAAGATAAAAAACCTGGCTACGTCCCTGTTTAGTGCACATGAAAATTCTGATGAAAGTAAATAGAATGTGTAGTTGAAAAGTTGTGAATCACATAAAATATGTAGTTAAAATTAATTGTTAACTTTTTACTTAATTTTTAATTTAAATTTTTAGCTGAACCAAACTCGGATTTAAATTCAATGAGAACTGAAGGATGCATGTGGTTGAGATCTTATAACCTAGCCATTGTTTTAAAAGCAATTTTAATATTGACTTCAAAATTATATATATTAAAGATCTGAATCAGCTCGAACCAATGGTAAAAGGAGTTAAATAATAAGGGCATATTCTTTTTACTATTTTCGATTTTTCAAAACAACGAAAACACGTTCTCTTTCTTATTTTCGAAAATGCATTTTTAAAAACAAGTTAAAAATTTACAAAGAAAATTCAAAATTTTCAATGATAATTAAGTCAAAATTTTCAAAATGCGTTTTGGGTATTTTCAAAATGTCAAAAAGAACACATCTTCAACAATCTCAAAATAGACACTCAAAACACAAAACCTAAAATGTTTTACAAAATTGAAACACAAGGAGAACATCTCCTAAGTTTTCTATGTTTTGAGTGTTTTGAGAGTTTTCAACGAAAACACTAAAAATGTCAAAAATGTATTTTGACTTTTATGTTATAAGTTTTGATATTACCAAAATTCGTACATGGGTCAATCCGAGCCGAATGGAAGAGCTTCGCGTGATCCAATCTTCAGTACCTGAAACAAAGGCGTCGAGGTGTGTCCTCGTCGCCCCTCCAATGTTTAAGTCAGTTAAGTATTTAAGAGGATTTATGCTGAATGCTTATGAAAAAGGCGTACATGAATATGAGGCTAGATTGTGTATTTATAGATGGTGGTGGTGGAATCTTGGAAGGACTCAACTTCCCTTATTGGATATGTTTTTGTTGGGTAGAGACTGTGTTATTTGAGTTAATGTGAAATATATGGTAACTGAGAGGTTAGTGTTTTAATTGGACTGGACGCTGCACTACTTGACAAGGCTTGACCTCATCAGGACCCGACCTTAATTATGGCCCAAAAACAATGGGACAAGGTCTGGCCATTTGGGTCGATTTCATTTTGGCCCGATCTTCACTAGTAGCCCGACCTCGATAGTGGGCCAGGAAGCTCACTTAAATTGTGTCGAGGTCGAGCTCGGGTTTAGCATGATCAAGTTTAATCTTGTTTTCGAAAATGCATTTTCAAAAATAATAGACCAAACACGTTTTGAATATTTTACAAAACTAAAAACTGACAACGGTTTAGAAACAACAAACCAAATGCACCCTAAAAGTTTCAACGTTTTCAAAAATATTAACAAGCTGATTATGAGGTTATTAGAACATGTTTAAAAAATTCTAGTTGATCAAATAAAAGACCAATTTACCTTCAACATTTAATAAAATTACAAATTACCATCAATTAAAACTATTTATCTACCTAGTATTTTGATAATTTGTTGTACTCATTTGGCTTAAAAATAATTTGAGTACCAAAAATAAATTTACTTACTTTATCCAAACTTAAATTTAAAAAAACGTAACCTTACTTTTTTTACTTAAAGAAGCTCACCACACTCAAACACGTCTTATTATTCTGTTTTGATGGTGGGAAAGCACAGTTAGTTTTAAACAATTTAAATTAGTTACATGAATTCATTTTCATTCATGAAATATTCACCGTTGAAAAGAAATTAAAATCCGTTGATAATATATATACACACACAGTCGCTGCATGGAGACTAAAATCTCACTCTAAGAAGTCACTCTTTCTCGAAGATTCTTCTGGTTAGTTTGCTCCTCCTCTACTTTTTTCATTTTTGTGTTCTCCCATGCATTTTCTTTGTTTTAATCTGGTTTCCATTTGCATGCTTTTTCTTGATTAGTAGCGATTCATGAGTTCTTGAATTTGATGGGTTTTTATTTTTTTTACAGAATGAAGTTGAACGTGTTTTTTCTTTCAATCTTTTTGAGTTTAAAAGGTTATTTGTTTGTTCTTTGATTAAAGGGATTTTAGGATACAACTCTTGAAAAAAGTTAATTGAAGTTTGTAAGTTGGTACTCAAAGAATGGAATCCGAGGGTAGTAATAGTTCTGGTGAAGACGAAACTCACAATCGGGTCCCCAAATATAACCAGATATTCGGGCAGGGATACTTGTATGATGTGGTGCGGTTGGGTGATTTAGGAAAATCCGAGAGTAGCACTAATCTTAATGAACTTGCCGAGAATGTTAGGGCTGCTGAGGCTGATAATCAACCAATGGGGGTTGTTAATAATGAGTCGACTGTAAATCAACCCGCATTGGACACATCTTTGAATCTGGAATCGAGTCGTGCGGAGGGAGACTTGTATGATATGGTAAGGAACCACTTGGGTGATTTAGGTAAACCCCGGAGTAGCATGAATCTTGATGAACTTCCTGAGAATGTGAGAGTTGCTGAGGCTAAGAAGACGACTTTTGATGAAGTTTGTCAGGATATTCATCAGGGGGAGATTAATCTTGGGTGGACATTCAATCTTGGGGAGATTATAAGTTCGAACTCGATGTTAGGAGGGGTTGGTCATATGGCATTGCCGCAGCAAAATCAGTGGACGCAATATCACATTCCAACTATTCATCCACGACAGCAACAAGACGTGCTGCCGGTTTTTATGCCTGGCCATCCGGTTCAACAGCCTATTCTTGGTGCGGAAAATATGATTTTAGATAGAATCGTGGCTTCCTTTTTGATGGGAAGTTTATCGGACACACAGAACCAGGAATCTTCGGCAAGGGCACGAGCAAGGAGGCAGCAGAGGATGATCCTGATTAAGGAAGCAAGATCACGAGCAAGGAAGGAGGTAAGATTTCGTCTGTTTGATTTATGCCTATTATTTTCTTTAATTCTACCATCCCATTGGATTTGCTGTGTTGATCAGCAGGCCAATCTGCAAGAGCTGGAGAGCAAGGTTTCGCGTCTGAAGTTGGAAAATGAAAGGCTTAAGCGCATGAAGGTAGGACTTATTTATCTCTATGATCAAGGTTTCATGTATCTTCCATGGAACCTAATCGGGCTCCATTTCAGAACCTTCCTCGACTGGAACATTTAGCCATCATATCAAGACATTTGCCATTTGGAAATCCATACAAATGAAATTACCAAACACGAGCGACACTTACGAAACACACTATATATAGAGTGGAATCAATAGAATAATATTTTCAATATACTCAAAAGATAGAAATTACAAGAATTACACGATTTTTTTCTAAACATGATATTTGATTGTATTCCGTATCGAAGAGGCACCCTGCTATTTCATGGTTCCTTTCTTTTAAGAGATCAAATTAAATTTACCGCTTTTTTCCAACAAAATTTGGTTTCTCTTCTCTTCAGCTGTGAGTCTTTTGTTTCATAAATAGCTTTTGATTGCTCTCCTTGAAAAAATGAAATACCTCAGTTGTGTCCCCCCCCCCCCCCCCCACCCCACCATCACCCACCCACACACACACAGAAAGAAGAAAAAAACACAGAGAAAAGGAAAATAAAAGAAAATAGCGTTGACCAGTAACCATTTTGTTGGTTAATGATTACATATTGGAAAAATGTTTCGTAGTAAAGTGATAATGTTGTGTAACAAAATGTGCTTTTGATTTATTTGCCTAAGTTGTTGCAAACTGTGACAGAGTATAACAAGAGATCAATATGCGGCATTAAGTTTTCGAGTGTTATAAACAGCTGTGGTCTTGGAACCTGAATTTCCGCCATTGTCTATAACTTATTACGAAAATATAGAGAGCTGAAATTCATGTGCATTTTCACTTCATAATATTATCGTTCCTTGTTTGAGTTGCATTTGCACTTCATAGGATGCTTTTCTTGTAATCATGGATATTCGTAGTTCCCAGTAATACGTTTTCAAGTGTAACAGACTAAACCAAATGTCACACGCTTTAGTTTCATGATTAAAACCAGCGTATTGCATTTTCACCGTGTTGCAATCCAAATGGACACCTTTTTTGTTCTTTTCCTTCTTCCCAGGTTGTCACTGGTCTCAAAGTAGCACCCAGATTTGGTTTTTGGCATTTCTAGAACGAACATGGATAATTAATCCTTGCGTCTTCACATGTCTAATGTGCAATTAGTGATCATAAGAAATCTTTAGGAATATAAGTAAGGCATAAGCAGAGTCGTTTTTCATTCTTATCTGAATCATTTTATCATTTTCTAGGGAAACCTGTATTTATATCCTCTGGATGGAAGAGTCGCCTGCCTTATTGAATACCTGGTTTTAAGCATAACGGACCAATGGCGGTTCTTAGTTTCTTAGTTTGCCCCAGAGGAACCATTTGACACTTCAAAGCAGTAGACACCAGGAACCAAAAAACAATTAAGTATCAAGTGCATCCATAGTTCTGCTTCACATTATTGCCTATATAAACCTCTGGTTCACATCTTTTGGTATACTGGTTTTATTGTAGTGGTGGTTGAAATTTTAAATTTTCCAATATTGAGGATAGAGAGTAAATCACTGTTGGGATTAATTGCAATTGGAAGTATTTCTTTCTTACAGAATGTTTATGACATCCAACTCCCCGGTTGAGACAAAAGATACACTTTGACAACTTTGTTGAGCTCTTGTCATCATTCTCCCATTATTTTAAAATCTCACTTCGCATTTTTTAGTTATCAATGTAAAAACTTGCAGGAGGCGGAGATGCTATTGCCTAGCAAACCAGCACCAGAGCCGAGGTATCAACTTCGCAGAACCAGCTCATCCCCTATATGAGAATGATGAAGATTCACAAGTTGAATTTCAATTTACATTTCATTAGCTAGTGCTAGTTTCTTGCACTTTTCTGTGTGGAATACTCACTCTGAAGTCCCTTGGCTGTCTTTCACTGTAAATATTCTCTTATATGTACATATTATAGTCTCAACTTGGAGTTTGGGGACCAATTTGTTACAATCAATGAGACTTATTTTAGCACATAATTTTCTGTAACTTTTTAGTTTCTTTGAAATTTGAGACACGTTCTTTCACAACAGGCATGTCCTTTGAGAACACCATTTTCAAAAATTATATATTTACACACATTCTGCAGAATTTTCATTTATCCAGTTGCATTTGTTATGCACTTAATTATTCATGTTTGTGTGTTCAAGTCCTTCGTTGCATACTGTTTGAGTCCCACTTTTGTCAAAGAGAGTATAATGTACGTCTTGATTCATTGCAATACTATTGCCAAATTGATCGTTATATTTTGGAAACAGATTGTTGAAGAGCTGCAAACGAGTCGGCTAACTTTGTCATAAGAAAAGGGATCAAACTTTTTACTATGTAAAGGCATTCTGTTAAATAGAACTTATTCAAAGAAAAAAATTGTTGAATGTGGAAGTTGCTCAAAATACTCACAAACATTACAGAACATTGATTTCTATTGACAATCACTTTTATATAAATATTATGATTGGATACAGAGCTGCTGCCCTTCGTCTTAACAATATAGAATCCAATTGAAGTTCACAGTGCCCTTTACTAGAAAGTGAAGGGGCCTGAAAGCTTACCTTCACCCTCTGTTCTTTTTGGGTTACCCGGTAAAATTCAAAGTCTTTAATTTTTCTATTATAATAAAGACCATTATAAAGATAACTATATATAATTTCTTCATGTACTCTGATAGCACAAGAAAATTGCATCAGAATTATAATAATTGCTGTATAGACAAGGATGCTGCTTGAAACTCTGCATCCTCAAAAATCAAAATCTTTCTATCTATAATCAAACCTCTTTATGTTCAAAGGACTAGAATTTTCCTTCAATACCGTTGTCGCTGCATTGCTAGATGCTCCACAAGCTTTTGCTCTATTCTCCTTCATTTGCACATCTGCTGAAGTTTCATGTCTGTGCCAATATCTGATGTGCTTATGTTTATCAAGGACGAGGTATGTTGTAGTATTGATTGAAATGGTATTGAGTTTAGCCTTGTGCAGAACTCGAATATTGGCTTCAGCCTTCAGTGTTAGGGATTCTGGAAGACCTGATTAGGTCCTTTTTTTTTTATTTGGTTAATCAAGGCCTGTTGGGGCAGGTATTATTGAAGATTTTGAAACTTGAACTTTTTGGCAAGCGGTTTCTAGATGCCTGAGTCCACACCTACAACATGAACCAACGTTATATTAATTTTCTTTATACCTTGTTTGATAAGTTAGATTGTATAATACTATACAATATTAAAATAGAAATTAAACTAAAATATTGTCCATTATAAGTCATTCTTCACCAATACTACATACCAAACAGGTCGATAAGGAATGAAAGGATTGACTGCATTTCAATTGACGATGTTTTGGAGGAATAGGCAGTTATCTGTTTTGTTAGTTTCATTTTTGAACTTAACATGAAGAGCCATCCCCAAAAGGGTGCACTCTCTAACACCAGTTGTTACCATCACAGTGAATAGAAGCACTTTTGAAATCGAATTTGCAAGGAGAGAGCGTCTAATTAGTTAGAAGCCTACAAGTAAAGCAGAACTAATGTGGAATGTGATTAGGGTCCTTATAACTTACCCAAAAACTCTACATTAACAATGTCATGGTTTCTTGATCGTGAATGAATTTAAACTTGCTAGTTATGAGATTGAAATCACAAGAAATAATGGCTTCTCCCTTTTCGCTGGATTGCACAAATTTATCAATATTTCATGGCCTCTAACAGTTGAAGAATAGGATCTCAAGGGATTATGTGTGTTCAACCAGTTGATCCAATGCCTTCTTGATGTTGGCACCAGTAGGCATCACTGAGCTTCCTGGTTCGTCCTTCAAAAGCTCATTGTGGGTCTGATCAAACTTGAACCACATTATGAGCACATCACAGGTGACCCAAACATCGTTATGACATCCATCATCCATGTAACTCATTTGGGGATAATAGATTTTGCTTTCTCTTTCCTATAGTATTTATTACTTTTGCAGGGGTTTTTTTGTTATCATTTAGCAAATGCTGGACCACATTGGTTGGTCATGCAGACTAAGTTCTCACCAAGTCTCTCTTTTTCTGGGATTCAACAATGGCTGTTGCATGCAGACCCTTTTTTTTCTGGGATTCAACAGTGGTTGCTGCATCCAGACTAAAATCTCACTCTTACAAGTATCTCTTTTTCTGGGATTCTTCTTATTCTTCTTGTAAATCTGTTTCTCCACCACTTCTCTATTATTCTGCATTTCCTTGGTTTTTTTTTGCATGTTTTTCTTGATTAATTGTGTTAGATGCGTTCTTCAATCTAAGTGTTCAAGTTTAACCAACAGACATGGTCTCGGAATCTGAATGTCGGCATTTGTCTCTATGATGGAAACAAAAAAGTGTATTTTAGGAAAATAGAATATGATTTTAGTTTTTCAGGTTTTATTTGATTTTAGATATGATTTGTATCTCAAAAAGTGTGTGATGTGTTAGAAGTTTCCGTAAATTTACAACTATTCCTAGAATTTTAGCATTCCAATTACATTTTTGAGAAGAAAGATTTTCATGCCCTACCTTGTTGACTTGTTGTCATTTGCTATTCAACCACTCGAGGCGTACAAACACGCACAACACAACATTCCTTCATCATTCACGTGTATTTTTTAAATACTCCATAGTAGAGATGGCAAAAAAACTCGTCGGCTCGACTCGGAAAAAGCTCGAGCCGGGCCCGGCGCGGGCCGAGCCTCATTTTTCGGGCCCAAAAAAACTCAAGCCGAGCACAAACTTTTTTCTTTAATTTATAGTACATATAAGGGGTACTTACAAAAATATCCTTAAAATTAGGGATGTTTTGAAAAATACCCTTAAAATCATATCAAAGATTTTTATGAAGTAAAAAATACTGTGTAAAATAAAAAAGTGACACAACGTCACTTTTTTTTTTATAAAAATTGTAACTTTTTTACTTTTTTTTTTAAAAAAGTGACACAAACTCAAAAAAAGCGACAAAAAAAAAGTGACGCTCTCAAAAAGTGATACAAATTCAAAAAATGACGCAAACTCAAAAAAAGTAACAAAACTAAAAAAAGTGACCCACACTCTCAAAAAGTGATAAAAACTCAAAAAAGTGACACAAACTCGAAATTGGCGAAGATTTAAAAAGTGACAAGATTTAAAGTGACAAGATTTTTTTTATCTGCTTAAAAAGTGACAAGATTTAAAAAAGTGAAACAATGTCACTTTTATATAATTGACGAACAATTTTGACATCCCTAGATGATAATGCATAAAACTAAGTGATAGTGTGACACAAACTAAAAAAAAAAGTGACAATCTTAAAAAGTGACACGGTGTCACTTATATAAAATTGACGCGCAACTTTGACATCCCTAGATGGTAATGCATAAAATTAAGTAAGTGACAGTGAGACACAATCTCACTTTTATAATTAAAAAGGTGATTTTGTTAGTAAAAAAAATGACGGTAAAAAAAAAAAAGTGACACTGAAAAAATGATTCACTGTCACTTTTTAAAGTTAAGTCACTTTTTTTAATTAAAAAATGACATACATTGTCACTTTTATTAAAAACCAACGTTGTCACTAGAAAAAGTGATAGAAATGAAGAAGGTGACTGAAAAAAGTGATAAACACTAAAAAAAGTGACAACATTTAAAAAAGTGATATTTGTTTTAAAAAAAAGTGACGAATTCAAAAAAGAGGCACAAATTAACAGAAGTTACACAGATTTAAAAAGTGAGACAATAAAAAAAGTGACAAACTAAAAAAAGTGACGACAATTTTAAAAAAAAAAGTGACAAACATTCAAAAGTGGCGAAATTCAAAAAAATAAAAAAGTAACAAAAATAAAATTCAGTGATTATTTAGGGTATTTTAACCCACCGAATTTGTATATAAGTTCGCACTAACAGTACCATGTAAAACCACTAACATGATCCACGACCCCCACCAAAGTTATAAACTATAGACAACATCTATCACCATAAGAAATAGAAAAAACAAAAATTTCTCTATTTATTATCGATCTAGTGAGTAAAAACACAAGGCACGCAGCAATCACACTCAAAATGAATATAGAGAAACTATAATCACAAAGTACCTAACCGCTTGAAAACAATAAACAAGCTCACCAAAACACGACAAAGGCAAATAACAAAAACCCAAATGTTAATAAGCAAACAACTCATATATCTACAAAACATATTTAATAACATGTAAATAAGTTCGCACTAATACATAACACAACAATAAGTTCTCTCTAACACTATAGAAAACTCCAAACAAAAGCAAAGAAGGTTACAAAGACCAAACAGAGTCAGTCAAAAAACTTCACTTTATTATAAGGAACATAATTAATTCATCATCCTTAGAAGATGTAACTAATTTGCACTTAGACGCAGACTATTAAACTAATACATTATTCTCTATCTTAGCTTCAAATTCACATCTCTCATTTGCAATTGCATGGATTGCACTTGCATTCGGAGCCACACTTGCACCCATTCTCTGCACCCACGTTGGACTCGAATCCCTCAACATAGCTGAAAAATAATCACCAATTTTTGACATTTTGTTCTGGTAAAAGGAAAGCCTATAACTAAATTGATGCATACATTTTCGGGGGGAGCAACGTCGAGAACCAGAGTCTTCGAAGGCGGCGGCGGCCTCTGAGTAACTCAAGTCTGGGTACATACCGCATTTGCACCAAATATATGGAAAATTTGATTAGGACATGATTATGAAAGACATCAGATTAAAAAAAAAACTGCACATGATAATTCATATGAATAAATCATTATACTTGAGAGAGATGGCTCATATGAATCTTGATGATCCTCCACCAATTCCTCCATTTTTTTGCTGTTGTATCGAAAAAGAAAATGTCGGCATATTCTAGGGCATCATCAGTGGAGTCATCACCATGGTCGTCATTCTTGTCCCATGAGAAACGAGCGTTAGATGTGACTAGATTTCATCGTCTCCTGCATAAATCACAACCGAATGGTATTATTTAGGGAGGAGAGAAGTATACAGAGATAAAGAGAGAGAGATAGGAAATAAGAGCATTATGGTTTAGTCTTAAAATTATTGAAAAGATACAGTATTTTATACTTTGTAATTATTTTTGACAAGATTTTTCAAAAGTGCCTCATATTTAGGGTGTATAGTCTAATTTCCCCTACATATAAACCGCACAAATTTTAAATTTTTTAAGTAAAAAAATGTAGATTTGACATTTAAAAAAAAAAAAATCGAGCCGGCCCGGGCTCGGGGCCAAAAAAAGCTCGGCACAAAAAAGTTCAAGCCGAGTCGGAGCTTTTTTTTTTTTGCTCGGTTCGTTGACATAGCTACCCTATAGGCATTTTCATAAATTGTAAGTAAAATATATATTTTATATTTTTACTTATTATTTATTTATTGGCTTACTTAAATTAAAATAATTTTGAAATGTCAAATTATGAGCAAAAACATGTACAATTAGTTTCAATCTAAACAAGTAAGCCAATAAACAAATTTCGTGACTGCGGATTTTAGGGTTTCCATGTCCTAAATGAGATGTATTATGTACCTTCCATATAGTAGCATACCCGGAAATATATATTTATCTTATTGAATTGGTTTGATTGGTCAAATAATTAAAAGAAGGAAAAATTGTTTTAACAGATCAAAAACTTCATTAATTTAATTATTGACCATATGGTCCATATCTCACACACACACACACACACAAATATATTTACCTTGTTGGACTGATTTGATTGGACAAATAATTAAAAGAAGTAAAGATTGTTTTAACAAGTTAAAACTTTTCTTAATTTAATTATTGATCATATCAAACATATTCTATATTATTCTTACCATGCAAAACTTCCATATTTTAGGTAAGACACGTTCATGCCTTGGAGGAGTCTATACATAAGTAAGGAAAATCATTAAGGGACGAATTAATGCTTTGAGAAAAATTTGCCTATGTTTGGCGAACCTGCATCAGCAAGTTCTAAAGTCTTCTAACCATCTCCAGTAAGTTCTAACTGGCTGATTTTTCATTGAAGTATCTCAAAGTAAAAATCATGTTCTTCAACCATAATTGAAAAGAACACCATGAGCTTGAATGGTATAATCCTAGTCAAAGATCATGCTACTTGACGTGAGTTAAGATTGGTGAATTTTAATTCAAGTAGTGGTTACGGCCAAATACAATAAAATAGTGAAGTGGTGATAAAGTTAAACCGGGGAGTTTGATTCCACTTCTCCGACAAGTCAAAAAAAAAAAAACGAGTGAGTTGTTCTTTTCTTGATTTTGTTAACTTTACAAAATCGAAACTATTGTATTTTTTATTATTTGATGGTAAAATATTTTACCGTGGCATGGGGGATGTTTCCCTTAAGGGTTTATCATGTTATATGTGGTGTTCATCTTTATTTAATTCCGCAATAGATTATATCTTGTAGAACACAAATCTGTTAAGTAGTCTTAGTCAGAACCGTGTGTAAAACTGTCTATAGGAAGTTCTGACTAGTGCATTATGGTTGAAACGAATAGTTGACACAAATTGTTTAATTAACTAGGTCTTAGTACTTACATAAATCATAGAAAAAACTTGCAGGAGGTGGAGGTGATATTGCCTAGAGAACCACTGCCGGAGCCGAGGTATCAACTCCGCAAAACCAGATCAGCCTCTGTATGAGGATTAGGATTTCATCTTCTGTGAATTCCCTTGGCTTTATTTCCCTGTGAATTTGTTTCCTATATGCACATTTTAATGTTTGAACTTGCAGTTTTTTGACTGGTTTGGTTATATGTCTCGGATTTTCATAATCTATGAGATTTATTTAAGAGCATAATTTTATATAATTACTTATATTTCGATAAATTTAAGTGTTAGTAGAAGTCTTCCTAACTCAAAACCGATATCATGTAAGGATTGCTTAAGCCAACATATAGAAGTCAAATGCATTCATATAATTCAATCTCTTCAGCACACAAATGATAAAATTTATTATCAAGACACCTTTTCAAGTTTTTTAGATTTGAAAGATTAGTACAGATTTAATTGTACACTTTTTTTCCTGTGAAAATTGAGTAATATTCATCAACTCCGAAGGCAATTCCTGAACAATTAATCCATTTTAAGGGTTTCCCTCTTTACCATCTTAAAGTGCTTCTTTTAATTGCAAAACAGATTGGTTTTAAAAAAAGATTCTTTTTATTCGTTCGACCACTTTTTTTTGGTGTAATTGTTGATCATATTAAAAACATGTTCAAAATCATTGAACACGACAAATGACTCTAACTGTCTAGCTAGCATACCAAACATCTTAAAGTTTCTTAACAGGTTCCTCATCAAGGCTACCTAATGTTTTCAGCTTGAGCCAACATATTAAATTTTATTTCCAATATATTTGAAGTCAGCTGCATTGATTCTTTCAGCAGGGCATGAAATGACTCGGGGCTAATTTATGAGGCAAACTCTTGTACAGAAACTCTCAAATTTTGCACCAGACAAGAAAAAAACAACAATGATTTTACATTGAGAATATAATTTACATATAAATGTTTTATTTTTTTTATTATAATAAACATTAAGAACATCAATTTTATACAACATATTTGGTGCATTGAAATACATAAAATTCGATAGAATTAAAGAAGAGAAATAGGTTATAAATCTTGTCAGTTACCCTATTCAACCCTTTGTCCCTTTCTAGTTCAGCGTACCAAACACGTCAACATATTTTCTTTGTGCATCAATCCTCAGCTTGGCACAGAAAACTGCATCAGCATTATAATCAGTTAATCACTAAAGTATAGACGAGGATGCTGCTGCATTTTTAATCTTCCTAGCCATCGTCACAAGTTGTTTATTGCTCAAAGGCTCTGAATTCTCCTTCAAGCTGTTCCTCCATTCTCCCTTATTTGCTCATCTGCAGAAGTTTCATCAGTTTGACACCCACTAGGTAAAATTCCTTCATCTGGCTTTAATGGCATGGTGCGAAATTCGGGCTTGAGGTCAGTGTCTGGTCGAGGCAGTCGAAACATAAGGCTAGCAACAGGTCCAGAAATCTCCAGAAAGTGTGTGGCAATACCTGGTGTGTTTATGTTTGTTAAGGATGACAGATGTTGGAGTACTGATTGAAATGTTATGAATTTAGGCTTTTGCACAAGAAGAACATTGGCTTCAATATTCGGGTTTCTTGAAGGCCCAATTTGTTCTTTTTCTTTGTCAATCAGGCCCCCGCTGTGACAAGAATCAGATAGGAGTCAGAAACTCGTTCCTTTTGGCACGCGATTTACTATATGCGTGAGTTGATAACTACAACATGAACTCTTAACAAGTTAACTCATGTCAATTTTATTTTTATTTTTTTTTCACTTGTTCGGTATTGTACAGTAGTAGAAACATTAACAAAAAAAAATGTTGAATGTTCGTTCGAGGTTGTCCTTGGACTAATTCTATGATAATGATTGACAATAGACAATGACTTCCACAAACACATTCATTTTGTGGAAAACAGCTATGCGTAATAGTATTTCTCCCCAACAAAAATGTTCTTGACTTTTTTATGGGCTAGAGGTGGGGTCAAATTCAGGCTCCACAATTTACAGTTTCTTGATCATAAAAGAGTGCACAACTTACTAGTCATAAGATTGAAATCACACGGAACAATGACTTCCTCCTTTTTCAGCGATTCCTGCGTATTTATCAATGTTCCATGGCCCGAATAGTATATCACTGGGCTCTGCCTGATCCACCATTTGATTTAATGCCTTCATGATGTTGGCACCAGTAGGCATTAACTTCCATCTTCATCTGTCAAATCCGAACCGTGTTACGAGCACGTCCCGACTAACCCAAACATCATTAACCGGTTGGATTAGCCTTTCCTTCTTTATGAACAAGTGATACTGTGTGATATATGTGTATATCAGTTTATTTATATACACACAGTAGGGTTCTATCTTATGATGTTTTAATTGTCATTCTTTCTACAATAAATTGAGGACATCAGATTTGCTTCACGCTATGAATTTTCTTAGCTGTTGAAGTTTGTCTTTGCTCTCAAGATACAATCTCATTTGGTGATGCACTCGTCTATCTTGATAAACAAAATGTTTAGAGAACTAGAATGGATAAATTTTAGAATAATGTGGGTTATGTGACGACTGAGCAATTCATTTTTTATGAGAGAAAGAGAAATGTGAAAAATAATTGATTGTCACATCACCGATATTTCATCATCATGATAATAAAAATGTCAACTACTACATATGAAACATACCAACAATATTCACTCCAAACCGAATTCATTTTTCACCCCAAGGCCGAAATTTTATTAAGCCTTTGCTTTAACATGTTCACGTCACTTTTTTTTCTTACTTCAAAGTAAAAAGGTTGACATTTTTTCAATCTCTCTTTACTTTCGTAAGGAAAAACTTGTCTTCAACTTTAACCAATAAAAAATTATCTAATAAATTAATAACATACAAGTAAATAACTTTTAAACGAACAAATTTTGAAATAGATGGTGGCGCGAGTTGAATACAAGAGCTGTCTTATATAATACCTTGAATTAATATCTCATCTAAAAGACCGGGTTCGAAGACCATTACTACAGCTTTACTAGCCATAACAAAACTATATGAATAATTTCACAAAGAAATCAGCAAAAGGAAGAGATGTTCAATGATGGATAAACTAGAGCCATAAATTGACAATTGTGCCTTCTGTACATATGTTAACTTTCTCCACATTTCCCTAGTATTCTGAATAGCTAGAAAAAGAAATGACCCTCCATAACCAAAAACAAAAGAGTCGTGCCAGAGACACAAAAAAAAAATTATAAATCTTTCCATACACCAAAGTCGGAAGTCAAGTTACTGGAATTTGTAATATCCTGGCATCCCATGAAAAATGTGCTCCGTACAGCATCTGCATTTACTAGAGCATGAGCCGTTCCACTAGGACTGGCTGCAACGGCAACTTCATTAGCACCAATAGTCACCTCCGCAAATCCTTTTGCAACTGCTTTATTTTCCAGCTGCAAACCATGAATCATGATCGCAGAGATGAATACAAATCGTGAACAAGATACTTTGCAGGAAGAAACGAAGAGCATTAAAATACTACAAGAGTTTCCGGTTTTATTCAGATGTAGAAATCACAACGAGAATGAGAACTGAAATAACCGAAAGAGTATAAGCAACACATAATGGATGCAAGCTTTATTATTTCTTCAACAATAGAACACCAAGATTGGGGGCTTGTGTAAACACTTGCAAGAATCATTTTCTTCGTAGATAAAAAACATTGTGATAATTGGCAAAATTGGTTTACAATCATCCGATTGATGGTGATAAAACGAGCAGAGGAGCATTAACAAGAGTTTTGTTGAGCAAAATCTAAAACCTGCATCCGAAACAATCTTTCAAACATTCATCTCATTCCTCAACTAAATGCCAAAAGAGCTGACAAACACATCCTGACACTATAGCACTTCATCAGAATTTCACTGATTGATTTTCAAGTCAGATCACGAGAGAGATATCAAGTCAACCTTTCCCGGAAGATAAAGCATGTAGAAAATAATGAGCGGCATATATCTTATCCAATAAAATATACACTATCATGCACTGATAGAAGAAATGTATTGATTATATTTTCATCTTCTTGTTTTGACTATTACAATTGGTTGCTATATATATAGAGCTACAGGAGAATATTCAATGGAATAAAATATTGTTACAAAGGAAATGTTTGCAGCAGGAAGTGGAAGGTGATGAAGCTCTGTCACGTAACAGCAATGGGAATAGGAAACCTGATTACGATCCTCTTGTTCCATCAATCACTACCAGACTTGAACCAATCACTCCCGAGGAATTGCTGGGTCATCTCCTTGCTCATGAAGCACGACTCCAGCATCACTCTCATACAAGCCTTCTCTCCAACGAGGTTTCAGCCAACTATACTGCCAAACAACACTTTCCACAACGTGGTGGTCGAAATCTAAACCGTGGTGGACGTTACCAATATAGAGGTCGTGGTGGTCGCGGTAATCGTAGTTCCCGTGGTCCATCGCTGGGTAATAATGAAAATAGTTCCACTACTCGTATTGTTTGCCAGGTTTGCAATCGACAAGGGCATAGTGCTCTCACTTGCCTCTATAGGTTCAATCAAGCATATACAAGTCCTGCTCCTATTGCTGCACATTATTCTTCTGTCAACTATGTCCCAGATTCAGCTTGGTATCCGGATACTGCTGCAACAAATCATGTAACCAATGATCTCCATGAAACAGTGCTTCTATAGAGAGTTGGATTATCAAACGGGTTACCATGAAATGCACTTAATTTTTCTGTGGTAGACATCGGCGTTTTAACTGGTTTTGCAAGATGCATGTTGGTTCGCAGAAGAAGATCTGTAATGTATTTTTGTTGTGTTAGAAGCAGACCACCAGAGTTGAATGTAGCTTCAATACCAAAAAAATAATGCAAACGGCCAAGATCAGTTATAGGAAAATCAACCCGTAAGGCAGTGATCAATTCTGAAATATATGAGGATGAGCAACCAGTGATGAGAAGGTCGTCCACATATACCAAAACAAAAGTAGTGCATGTCTTTGATGACTGTATGAAAAGAGATGGATCTGCCGAAGAGATACAAAAACCAAGATCAACCAATCGTGAGCTCAATCTGGAGTACCAAGCTCTTGGTGATTGTCGAAGGCCATAGATGGCCCTATGTAACCTGCAAACGTGAGAGGGAAATTTAGGATGAGTGAAACCGGGAGGTTGAGACATGAACACCTTTTCATGCAGTGGCCCATGCAAGAATGCATTTTGGACGTCAAACTGTTGAATATTCCAGTGATGAGAAACAGCCAGAGCAAGAACTAAACGGACAGTGGTAGCCTTTACTACTGGGCTGAATGTTTCCTCAAAATCGATACCGGAATGTTGCAGAAATCCCTTGGCGACGAGACGGGCTTTTCGTCTTTCAATAGCACCATTAGCCAACCGCTTTGTTCGAAAAACCCATTTGCAGGTTACAACATTTGAGGCCTGAGAAGAAGGAACCAATGACCAAGTATTGTTAGCAATTAAAGCATGAAATTCTTTTGACATTGCATCTCGCCATTCTGAGTATTTTTGAGCAATACTGTAAGAAGTAGGAGTTTCGGGGACATCAGACTTGTCACAGAAAAGGGCTCTTGGTGGAGGCCACCTTATGGTACCATCCGTGAATTGCCGTGGTCGAGTAGACCCTGTCCGAGACCTTGTCACCATTGAAAGTGCAGGTGGCTGAGTAACATGCATGGAAGGGGACTGCGTTGGTGATGATTGAGCTGAAGAAGATAAAGGTGATGGATTAAGAGGAGTGGGAGGAGGGCCCAAAATGGAAGGTGAATTTGATGGTCTAGGGGGTTGTGAGAGTGATGATTGCTGGAGAGATGGAAGAATGACATAATTAGGCTTGGACCGGAATCGTGGAATGTTAGAACTTTTAAAAGGAAATGAGCACTCGTTGAACCTAACATCAATGGATGTGTAGACTCGGCCTGTCGGTATGTGATAGCAAGTATATCCTTTATGTCCTGGACTGAGACCCAGAAAGACACACTCAAGTGATCGATAATTGAACTTTGAGGAATTGTAAGGAGCAGTGAAAGGCCAACAGGCACAACCGAAAGTCCTTAACGATTTATAATCTGGATTTTTGTTGTTAAGCAAGAAATGTGGTGAGTGATTGTTTAGTGAGGCTGAAGGTAAAATATTAATTAGATAGATTGCATGCTTGAAAGCTTGAGGCCAGAATATAAGGGGAATGGATGCATGTGCTAAGAGAGCTAATCCGGTATCGACGATATGTCTATGTTTTCGCTCTACAATTCCATTTTGAGTATGATTGTGTGGGCAAGTAATTCGGTGGAGAATTCCATGAGAAGCGAGAAACTGAGAAAAGGGCCTGAACTCACCCCCCCAATCCGATTGAAACTGTTTGATAGAAGCTTTATATTGAAGTTCAACAAGACTCTTAAATTTAACGAAAACAGAAAAGGCTTGAGATTTAGATTGCAAGGGAAACAACCAAGTATAACGAGTGTAGTCGTCAACAAAACTAATATAATAACGATAACCATCTTGAGATACATGTGGGGAAGGTCCCCATAAATCAGAGAAAATTAATTGCAAAGGTTCAGTGGATTTTTGAAGCCTTGGAAGCGCGGGTTGACGACGGGATTTAGCCTTAGCACATGCATCACAAAAGGGAGATGTTATTGAAGGATCAAAAGGTAGCTTATGCTTCAGCAAGATAGAGCGGACAAGTTTCAGGGAGGCATGTCCAAGCCGTGAGTGCCATGTGGGAACGGAGATGACAGTTGTGAGAGCCGAAGGCGACAATGGAGTGAAGGAGTAGAGGCCATTATTGACCGTTCCGCGAAGGAGGGTCTTCCCCGAATGGCAATCCTTGACACAAAAAGAATCATAAAAGAATTCAAAAAATGCATTATTATCAGTGCAGAATTGTTGGACAGAAATGAGATTCTTTTGGAATGAAGGAACGCATAATATATTATTAAGAAGAAAAGTGGTAGTTGGAGAAGAGAGAGAAGCTGAACCAGAATGGGAAATAGGGATAGCGCTTCCATCACCAACACGCAAGTTTTCCTCACCATGATAATCAGCTGCCTGAAGGTTCAAGTTGGATAGATCACTGGTTACATGATTTGTTGCAGCAGTATCCGGATACCAAGCTGAATCTGGGACATAGTTGACAGAAGAATAATGTGCAGCAATAGGAGCAGGACTTGTATATGCTTGATTGAACCTATAGAGGCAAGTGAGAGCACTATGCCCTTGTCGATTGCAAACCTGGCAAACAATACGAGTAGTGGAACTATTTTCATTATTACCCAGCGATGGACCACGGGAACTACGATTACCGCGACCACCACGACCTCTATATTGGTAACGTCCACCACGGTTTAGATTTCAACCACCACGTTGTGGAAAGTGTTGTTTGGCAGTATAGTTGGCTGACACCTCGTTGGAGAGAAGGCTTGTATGAGAGTGATGCTGGAGTCGTGCTTCATGAGCAAGGAGATGACCCAGCAATTCCTCGGGAGTGATTGGTTCAAGTCTGGTAGTGATTGATGGAACAAGAGGATCGTAATCAGGTCCTAGACCAGCCAAAAGATAAGGAACAAACTCTGATGGAGGCAGAGGTCGTCCGGCAGCTGACATTGTATCAGCCAATGTCTTAGCTTTGCGATAATACTCAGATATTGAGTCTGTACCTTTCTTGAGTGAGGCCAACTGAAACTGAGTTTGGAGAAGACGAGCTTGAGATGCTGAAGCATATGTAGACTCAAGTGAGAGCCACACATTACAAGCTGAAGCACAACCAACAACCTGTGCCATAAGAGGCTCGGAAAGAGATGAAATTAGGACTGACATAACCAGTTGATCCTGCTGTAACCAAGATTCATAGGCAGGATTAGGAGTAGATTCGTCCAACAAAGGTTTAGGGGAAGGAAAGGAGCCATCGACAAAATGATATAGTCTCTGGCCACGGAGGTAAGGAACCAATTGGAGTTTCCACAGTAGGTAATTATTTGGGGTGAGTTTGACAGAAATAGTGTGAGAAACATTTGGTTGAGGAGGGTTAGGAGTGGGATTTGAAGTAAAAGGATTTGATTGGGTAATGGAATTTGTAGGAGAAGGTGGAGGGGAAGGAGATGACGCCATTGGAGGTTAATCCTTAGAGTGGCTCTGATACCATGATAGAAGAAATGTATTGATTATATTTTCATCTTCTTGTTTTGACTATTACAATTGGTTGCTATATATATAGAGCTACAGGAGAATATTCAATGGAATAAAATATTGTTACAAAGGAAATGTTTGCAGCAGGAAGTGGAAGGTGATGAAGCTCTGTCACGTAACAGCATTGTGGTCCTGCAGTATTGAGCTGGCACTAGGTGGTGAAGAGTCAATGATACCCTTAACATGCACAAAAATATTACGTATAAAACAATATTCATATTGATTTTTCACTTCGTAATCCACTATAATGTTCAAAGCCTATAGAAGGGGGAAAAAGGGGGGGGGGTTCTATAGGGATTTTGTCAGAGGGACTTGGAGAGGGGGGTTTAGCTTGCTCCCTTCGTGGTCATTCTTTCAAAGGGAATGGCATCCAGCTTGAAGTATAGAACAAAAAAGCATTTGTTTTCAAGTAACATTGTCTCCTTTCCCCTCTCCTTCCTCAAACTACAGAAGATTCACAGTAAGAAAAAACTTTGAAGCGGCTTGAAGATCTTAATTCTTTTTACGTTTAATAGTTTTAAAATATTAGTACACAGAATAGCTTTCGCCATCAGGAATACCCAATACTGCAGCTTTAATGAAAGGAAATACATACCCTGAACACTGTCTTTGCTCCCCAAATAACAAATGTCTCATTACAGGTACGGTGCCTAAGGTTTCCCCTCATGCCTCCAGGACGGATCTCCCCCAAATGAACTGAAGCGCAGAAGCTCGCTCCTCCTGTAATATGGCAAATCACTTTAGTGAAAATCACTAAAACACAGCGACGCTTAACAACATAGACAAGTTTAAGTTGCAAAATCCAAAAATAAAAATCACACATATAATTTAGGGTGGAAAATGCGCATAATCCTCTTTATGTCCGCTTCTAGTGCGCATGCACAGCAGCAGATCGGATGCAATAGTATATCCATGATTCCTGTGACAGGTTCATAGGGGGGCTAAACTAGATTCAGAAGACAGATGATTTTCAGACTTTAAGTACACCATACTCTCGAATATATGGCCAAATTATATATTTTAATTTCTATAGCATGTAAATATAATTGTTCTAAGGCCTTAAAAGTTCACAGACTTCATATCACCTTATCATTACATAAAATGTATGTGCATGCAATGTTTCTGTTTCTTTCTCCATATAACCTCGCGAAGGCAATGTCCAAGTTATCTAACTGAACAATTCCTGGAAATCAGATTTATAGTTCACATTTAAAACCATATTATACGATTAAGAATTAAAGGATCTATCAATGAATGTTAAAATTGTTTCTTGATTCATCCACTTGAAATTCTCCTTTCATATTCATCATTCAACCAGCAATTAAAAGTTCGCAAAACTCATTTGCAAAATATATAACAATATGCAAATATTTTATCATGGCAAAGTAAATTATGTAACTGTTGTGCGCCTTGTATATCATGTGCCAAGTACCTATTGTTCTACCTTAAACCAAGAAAGTAGAGTCTCAGATTCCTAAACCTAGTGCTTTCGCAACATAGCTTGCTCGCTCATTAACCCTTTTTATCATCACTTTCCTTTCTTTTCTCTATTATCAATTATAGCAATACCAACTTAGGCATAAAAAGGTATACATTTGTTGGCATGGGAAAAAAAAAAATAATAAGCAATCAAAAACTTGGCCAGCCATGTCAACTTATAAGGAAAATAAATAAATTAATTAACAACCTTTTCCCACCTAAAATCTAGTGCAGCATCACAGTTTTGTACGTTTAAGCACTAAAACTTGAACATTGCTCAAATATTAACCTTTTTACAATTTAGGATTTTCTTTTCTTCTCTCCTTCTTAGATACTTTCACGAACAAATTATACTGGATAACAAACATTTTATTTTTGGCAGAAAAATAAAATAGAACCTGTAATGGAAGCATCCAAGGCAAGTGAAACAGGGTTGATCAACCATCCACGCTTATCCTTCATTACAACTGAAGAAGACGACGGGAATTTCACTATATTAGCATCAGAATATTTATCAGAACCTCCATGTAAAGCCACCCTATTGCTATCATACGGCGATTGGAATGAAGGATTGGAAGAATAGCGTTGGAATCTGAGGGAAACCCATGTAAGAAAAAGGAAAAAAGACAATAGAAATGGAACTGCGTGAGGTTTTTTGAGGAAGAATTTCAGTGAATTTAAAAGGGTTGCAGCAGTTTGTGGGGTTTGGGATTGGAATGGGTTACTGGGGTCAGAAATTGGGAGTTGATTGGAATTGGAATATGAAATTCTCCTCGGATTCGCCATTTTCTAATCTTAATTCAACATTTTTTTTGGTTCTTTTCCCTTTTGATGAAACACTTCTTTGCCTGAGATTTTCGGTATTTGCAGATGGTTAGGTTTTTCATTCTTTATGGCCCAATTTTTATTGGGCCCACGATGGCAAGATATGATGGGCCTAGCCCATACCGGTCTCTTTTGAAAGAAAGAAGCAAAACGACCACCTCCAGCCTGAAGCAAAAGTTCTTTCGAGTTAATTTTTCAGTCTAATATTATTGATCAATTGAGTTAATTTTCCTAAAGTATAGTGTATTGAATTGTTAGGCGTTTTATTTGTCGCAGAAAACCTTGAAATTCAAAATGTCAAAAATATCCTCATTTTTTAAAACCAATTCATTTCCATAAAGGATAAAACCACTTGTACATTCTTAACCCCGCAAATTTTCTCAAAATTCAATTATGTTTATGTTTTTCTCTTAATTTCCTATAATTCTATCCATTTGGCCCCCACAGATGTAGAAAATGAAATTGGCCAAAAATTCATTTTAATGGGGTTCAAACACTTTAGAGCCGTGTTCTTAAAGGGGTCCCCCCCCCCCCCCCCCCCCCACAACTATTGTGAGGGGCCAGTCCGGGTAAGAATAGCAAAAATCAACAACTTCTTGTACTTTATTGAAAACAAAAAAACAAAATTTCATGATTGCTTAGCTACGAATACAAATATTTCCAACTCTTTATGCCCCAAATACCTCGATAAAATAATATGAACAAACCGCCACCAAATTTTGTATTGTTTACAATTTACTCTACTCATGCTTCAAAGTTTTCTAGTCTAGGTGATAAATTTGAAAGCCAATAAACTAAGGGTGCATTTGGAGCTCCACCATTAGGGATTTTTTTTTTTTTCCATTTTTCACCCAAATGTCAATCAAGTAATTACGTTAAAATTTTGTTCAATCAGTAATTATAATTCAATGTAACATCGTCCAATTCTATCAAAGGAGTACGATGTTATTGCAACAAATAAATTATCGTCATTGACAAATTTCTCTTCCCTATATCAACTTAAACTCTTAGATGAGTATTTCTTGTGCCCGCCTAAGCTTTAAATAATATGGTTAATAATTGAAACCTACTTTAACCAAAGAAAATAGCTTTCCTACCAATTTCAGGAAAATTGAGATTTATTAAAAGAAGTTTCATCTTCGTACTTCCTTGACCTTTAGGATCAACTCCTGAACACTAATATAACTTGTCCTCGGGAAGCGCCAGGAAAGGTTTGAAGGTCATAATCAGGCCAATGAATTCGACTATGTTCAAAATGAAGAAGACCATATGAACACCTGCAGTATAACAAGGTATTTGCTGTTAAAACCAACAATACGAAAACAAAGGGATCTTAGACAACGACGCCAAAAAAAATAAAAATAAAGTCATTTTGCCAATAAATATGGGTTAACTACCTGAATCATTTTTCACTGTTTTGTTTGGTTCATAGGTACATCTAATGAGAAATTTAAAGTAACTAGAAACTAGGAGACATCATGTTAGTTTTAATGAAACCACAAATTTCATATGAGAGCCACTTTGGGTGGAAACAAAGCACTTCTCTACCACTCAAGTCCTTTGTCCCACAGATTATCCTCAATCTGGGCTACCTCGAGTTGTGGAGATATACTCTCGTTAATGAAAAAAAAAAATATTGAATTATAAATTAATAGAGAGTCGTCATAGTACAAGATACCATAATGTAATGTTGCTTTCTATTTGTACAAATTATTCACTCAGTAAGATCATTTATTGTCATTGTTTTTTCCTTATTTTTTTATTTATTTTTACTGTCGTTGTATTACTTTAATGCAGCACTGAAGTTCACTTAACAATCAGATGCTGATGCTCTTTCCACAGTACTATCAGTCAAGAAAATGACTAGATGTAAAGGAAAGAGGGCCAAAATCATTTACATCCAAAATTAAAAGGTAAAAAATCCTATGAAGGAGCATCCCATAATTCTGTCATTAAACTAAAAGTAGCTTTAGATTAAAATGACGTGTGTGGATAGAGTCACCACACGGTCCATACCTGGTAAAAAAATCGAATTCTGACGACGTTGTGCCCAAGAGAGTCTGCAAGTGTTGAGGACCATCAATTATTGAAGAGAAAATTAACTAAATAGAGGAAAAAGAGCATGTAAGTATGAATTTATGCATGTACACGCATTTTCAGATACATAGTGACGAGTCAATATATATTGGCAAAAATGAGCACATTTAGTAAGTGTTAGCACTGACCATTACATTACATGCTTAAATTCTGTATCAAAATTGACATGGCATAAACTAAGAGCCACAATGGAAATGATGCAAAGTAAAGCAGGGCCAAGGAACAAAACTTGAAAAAGGAAAAGGAGAAAAGAACTGATAAATAGATGAGTGAGGTAACTACTTTGGAGGACAGAGATAAAAATAGGAATATATAGAAAAGCAAAAACAGATGATGGAAAGAACCTGTTACTTACCTTAATTCAAGACATGCCAACAGCAATCCCAGATAGCATCAGACAGAATAAAAATGTATTTAAAACATCATTTTATGATTTAGAAATAACTAAAGAAAAGAGGAGAAAAGAAAGAAACTCACAAGGCACCACCAGCTGCCGGACCAACTGATTTAGAAAGAGACATAGCAGTCATGGATATGCCATTTGCAGCTCCTCTGTGTTCTTGGGACTGAAATTGAAGTCAAAAGAAGTTTGTAAATCCAAAAAAATGGTTAGTTTGATAATTGCAAATGAGCATAACATAAAATTAAAAAAATAATAATAATAATGAGAGAAAAACCTTACCACTGCTCTATTTTGCATGACTATAAAGCCCGTTGTGATGGATATCTGATTATGTTAATGAATTAATTAGTAGAAAACAATAGAAATCCATGCAATAAATCTTTACTGAGTTCTTTCTTTTTTTGGTTTATTTGTTAAGAATTGTCCCTTGCCTTTGGTACACAACTTTGATCAAAATGATGGTTCCCTTTCAATCATCTTCTTTCAGTAAAAATTCAGACAATGCTTTCAGGTAATTCTTTCAAAAGAACTCGGGCATTTAGCAGAGTTTAACAAGTCAAGCAGAAAAGAAATAAATCTAACTAGTCCACATATTACAAGAAAAACTTAAAATTGTTCCAGTTTCAGATGTTTTGACATCTGGTATATCAAGATATACTACATTTATAAAACATTAGATGAAGATGTACAACACTCATAATCAAGCAAGTACTGGATGGCTCAAAGGATTTTCATTTTTCTGAAAAAGTCTACATATTACCCCAAATCCTATTAGCGCCATATTATTATCATATCTCACAAACAAATCCTGATTTGTCACCTACATTGCCACTAACTATACGCACTAATATTTTTTCAAGTTTTAGTGTCATTTTCACTTTTCTAATGCTAGTAGCGGCAGTTAGAATTATAATTTATAAGCACAGAAATACTTCTTGAGTCAATTTTGTATTTTATAGCGCATGCCACTGCTGATCTAACTGTCGTTACCATTACTTGACACTAGTAAGAGTTACGCATATAATGTCTAACTGGTGGAGCAATACCACCATCAACTCTACCTCCCTAGAGGTGTAGTAGCGGCATAGCACGGTATACAGCTCAAGGGGCTAGTCCAGTCCAGGCTTTTGCATGCCGGGCTGCCTGGAACCTGGTTTCCTGGCCCATTTTTACACCTCTGTATCTCCCAAGACACAAATGCCATGTGAACACGTGAGTTACCATAGCATTTAAAATTTTAGATTAAGCCCCTGTTTGAGCCACATTATAATTTTCATTCTCATTCTTCTACTCATTTTCAACCATACATTCTTCAATAAAATAATATTTTCCATCGCATCAGTAACTTTTCCTTCTTTTTCAACCACATATTCACCGTCACATCACCCAAAAAAATGCATTCTTTCCATTTTAATGTGCATCAAACAGGGGCTAAATATAACTTATTCAGGATAGATAGTTGGATGTTCAATAAAAGGAACATCCTTAAGTTGTTGTGTCGTAGCGGCTAGGTACAAACACGACTGAAACTCAAATGAGTAGCTTAAGTGATAAATATATGAACTTATAAGCGAACAATGTGAACTCACAGAGAGCACATTCTTCAATGTGGAAGCACAATTGAGCAACAAGAAGAGAATTGAACCGCTTAACCGGGCTATATATGGATAACTTGATAGCAATGGTAGGGTTAAAACCTGCAAAAAGAACCATCTGTAACGACAAATGACCGATATACTAAGAATAAAAAAAAACATCATAGTTTTATTGAGAGGCCTACCGCTCCAATACGAGAAACCGTTACGGGACCCAAAATCCTCTCTACCCATGGATAAAGAAATAGTTGAAAGAGTAACATACTAAACCCTGATTGATCAAGGAAAGGATAAAAAATCCATTAAACACAGCAAATAATGTATTTCGACCAAAAATATGATAGAGACAAGCACTGGTATGATAAAACACGTCTGCATTTGCTCATATAAAGAGAATATCCAAAAGAACATGTTACTAGTTATCTTGATCAAATATATTGAACCCCTGTTTGGACTCCATTTTTCCCAAACTCATTTTCAATCACACATTCTTCCATAAAATAATATTACATGTAAACCCAAAACCTTTCCTTATTTTTTTACCACGCGTTCTCCCAAAAAAAACACTATTCCAAAACACTTATTCCCCCAAAATCTCATTTTAATGGGGCCCAAACAGGGACTAAATAATTGATCTAGAACATATATAATATTGTACAGAGTACAATTATCAATTTGTCATTACTAGTTTTATATAAATTCAATGCGATCTTATGATAGCTGGTAAACTTGTTTTATTTAAAAATGTAAAAACTATTTCAGTGAATACCTTGCAACAAAAGAAATTACGTAATTTTGCATATGTAATCCCTCTGTTCGTAAATATAAAATCCATACAATCAATATGAAAATTTTCGGTCATAAAATGAGAAAGTTAGCACACAAGCCGTATCCAATATACAATCACGCAGCATATGACATATAAGCATTCACCCTGTTGGTATACACATGGGCAAACCAAGAGTTTCCCAAAACTTTCGAGGTGTGTCATGCGATCTTGAGTGTGTCTGTGTTTCTTAGCAAAAAAGGAAAAGCGCCATCTTTCTTTTATCATTATATAGTAAATTGACATAGAGATGTGTTACCATATACAAGCAAAATACAAATATCTTATTCTATTCCTGCTTGGCTAAGAACATTCATGGTTAGAAGTTATATATTTCTCCAATCCCCGCTCCAAACTAGAAAGATATACACGTACCAACATACAATTACAAGAAGAAATTAAGCATTTATCCAAATAAATTCAAAGGTCAACTATGTGAATCCTTCTTCGCCGCTGCATTTGCTTTGTTCATCTACTAGGAGATCCTTAGCAACTAGATATGTACATATTTTTGGAAAATATGAGCTACATACCTGTAATGGAAAGAACTTCGCCTACATCTGTGGTTGTGTAGTTCAATCCCCCATACCTTCTTGGACTAACAGCCCATAACGAGAATATCTAACGAAAAGGAAAAAGATGCCTAATATGGTAAAGTAGCAACAACGAATAATAAAAATTTAATCATATCAAATCAACCTATAGAATACATTTTCTAGTCTGTTGATGACTACCGAGCAATGACTATAATGTTATGTGAGATACACTATTAATAAAATCCAATTACAAATCCATAGTAAGACGAATTATTGCTTCCACTGACGAATGGTTTGATCTGGAGTTTGAACTACGAGTTAAATTTTTTTCACTGAACTTACCAACGTTTTAATATATAATAAGTGTTTGCATAAAGTAGTACCGTACTTGTATATAATATATACTGCATAAGAAAATATGAAAGTAAATCAAAGTTACTTAGAAACCTGTACCAAGATAGCTATGCTGACTACTAGTGTATACATCTATAATTATTTTATTTTTTATTTTTTTTGTAAGGCAGAAGATCAAATTGCAAAATCTATGTAAAAATAATTTTTTGAAGTAAAATAGAAACTGTAAGTTTATTAGCATGAACTTTGGCAAAGGGAGTCCTATAGCATGCTGGATGTGTAGATGTAACAACTTTGAACAAAATGAATTCATCAGTTCCAGTGCCGAAAATTGCAGATTAACACAACTAAAAATAGAAGAAAATTTCGTGAGGCAAAAGGATTCATAATATTGTAGCTAACGAATCTTCTATAAAGACAGACCAGAAAAACATAATGACAAAATTACCTCGCTGTAGGCCATATCATGCATTTGGAATATGCAATATACAATAATAGAAGACATTAAGGGCCAATTCTTTAGGAGGCTCCACTTGGAAGGTAGAAGCCCGCGATCCAAAACATTTAATTCTTCTGACTCTGGGTCGTACACTCTTCCCTTTAAAGCAGCTTTGGTATCATCTTGTCCCGTGCTATGGTGGTGCAGAGTTTCCTACAGGTATTCATTATTTGAGAAAGGTAACCAAATCATTTCAGGTGTTATACTAACATGAACACTCAGTGAGGCAAAAAAATTTATACAAGTTCGCATTCTAGTCTGAAAAAACTTGATGATCTTATTTAAAGGTACTTATGAATAAGCTATTTACGTCATGTCCATGTCTTCTTTGGCCATGACAATGCAAATGCAAAAAAGGGATAAAATTTGGACCATGTGTATGCAAGAAATGGGGAGAATCAGGAAGAGAAGCATACTGGAAGCCAGCAAGAGATAACTGATGCAACCAAAGCAAAGGCTGATATCGCAAGACAGGGTAAAAAGTAAGGAAACCTACAATTTATTTTCACTGTTAGAAACACTAAAATGAGTTTGCAACAAAAAAACAAAGATTAAAAGAAATGAACAAATATCACTACAGTGTGGCTTACCTCCCAAAAAGAGATCCTTTAGAAAAGATATGGGGATACTTCTCTGCAGGCTAAGATTATACACAAGTTAGAAGTTTGATGGATGAGCTTTTTTTCATTGAATAAAGATGTTGAAGAAATTAAATGAAAGGGTGGAAATAAAGAACTTGGTTTACTGCAAGTCCTTAACGTAAAAATCAGATTAATTTTGTCATTGATGGCCTTGAATGTGCACAGTTTTCGTAAATGGGTGACAGCAACATTAGAACTTCAGACCTTTTCACGGCCTAGCACAATCTAAAACTTAATCTATAAGATAAGGGATAGATTGTTTATTAAATTTTGCCTTCAACATCTTCCATGTTGTCCAAATACTGTAATCAATAATCTCATTTTATAATTTAAAGAACTCTTAACAGAGAAATAAATAATCCTCAACGCTGTTCGATCAGCAGAGAATAGGCAATACCTGTGCAAGAAAACCTCCCACAGCTGGACCAATGACCAAGCCTATGCCCCACGATGTGCTTATCTACAACAAATTAAACGCTGAGCACTCCACTAATGCCTCGAACAAATCTAGTAGGATTTATTTGAAAGGGGATAAAAGGAGTGAAGGCCTTACAACTGACATCCCCAAAGCTTGATGTTCTTTACGGCAAATTTCGGAAGCATATGCCTGAATACTTGGAAGTTTAGAAATATACAGTTCTGGTTATATGAATTATGATAAGCCTATATGTATAATGCTCGTGCTCGTGCTCGTGCTCGTAAGTAATATTAACACAGGAATATTATAAGGTTAAAAGCCAGCTAACAAGCACTGCAGGCACAGAGTGCAGGCAGAAATTTCTGCCTTCAGATATAGATGCATACGTAACACTGCAAACTCAACCAAACAAGTAAAACTTAAGATAACAATTCATTATGTAACACAAGCTCAACCAGACAAACGGCTAACAATAACAAAGGTGAATTGAGGAAAAGAAACCCAGTTGAGTCGATCCTCAACCCTTAACAACTGATGAAACCAAATCTAACATCCTTTGTTAACACTTAAAAGAATCCCAAATTAAAGAAAATCGATAAGTAAACTATGACGAAAAATGCAACAGAAGGAAACTCAAATATTTGACAATTAGCCAATTTCTGGACCATCTATCACCTTGGTCCTTAGCTATGGCAAGGTACGTCAATATCTAGATTCGCAAAAGGAAAAGCAAGAAAGATTGGTATAACAAATGCGGGTAATGGCCGTATACATATAGGGAAAACCTTAGATGCAGACTCCAGAATACCACTGGAAGCATCTGAATAAAACGCCGTGGCACAAGCAACGAGTTATCGAGATTAAAGCATCTATTGAAGGAACTTCAACTTGTGATAGTTAAATTTTTTGTGGCTTTTGGCTTTATTTATACTGCAAAGCATGAAATCCATAGCAGTGGAGGAAACAATATGATGGCAAAAATTTTACTAAGTTGTGGGGAATCTTTGGAGGGAAATAGAATCTATAGGCTTCCATTAATCTGGTCATCTTGACCATTCGTTCCTGAATGACCATAATTAATAATCTAGTATCCATAGATGCCGTCAATTATAACCCTCTCCAATTTGACAGTGGGTTGGAGTCTCTTTCACTTGAACAATTTTGATATAAAACTCCCTTTAATTTTCAATGAAACATTAACAAAAAAATTTTAAAATATGAAATCAGCAGACATACCCTCATAGGACCAAGAATTCCACATAAACTTCCTAGAAGGAACCTTGTAGTAATTGCCATCCAAAAGTTCACACTGAGACCAAAAAGTGTATTGAATATAACCCTGAAATTATTACCAAATGGAAGAGACATAAGAAATAATGGGTTTGTAAAAATAATTCAATACAACCAACTCCGGTTTCCACAAAAAAAAAAAAATCAATGGTGGTATGAAAATATGGTCCAGTATTTCTTACACTGTAACTGTGCCAATTATTATTATGGGTTTCCGACCATATTTATCAGCCACTACTCCCCAGAGAATAGAAGTTAAAGCTCTTCCAAGCATGAATGAAGATCCTTCAATAAATGTCAAGACATATGGTGAATAAAAGCTCCAGCAATACTGTCAAATTTAGGGGAAAACGGTGAGAAAAAGATACTTACCCACATATCCAGCATAATAACTAATATCTTCCTCCCTTTTTGCAATATGAAAATCCCTAATCTGCAGTAGAAAAACATATCATTGATCCTAAAATATAACGTGATAAGTAAACAATGTTAAAGGATTTCACATAACGAAAATATGAAGCAGATCCAACACAGCTATAGCAAAGCTGTCACACAGAAGAACCAGTAAAATTCAATTGGTGTTATAAATTAAGATTCCAAAAAAATATAATTGTGAACAGAGCAAGAAGCAATAATTCAATTTTTACTGCCCACTTCTCAAAACAATTTGACTTCTACCAAAACGTCAAGGTTGGAAGTGTCCTCATTACGGATGCAAGACACAACCTTAACAACACATTTTCCTCTCTACTCAAGTGTCTTCAGATTTTTTTCCTTTTTTCCATATAAATTATTCAACTGAAGCACAAGAGAAAACGCACCCTAACTCTGCTTGCTGCCTTTTTGTTGCGAAGATAAGGAAATATTGAAAATGATACCAGGCATATCTGGCTAAGACATGAAGGCACATTTAGCTCTAAGTGAATAGTGCATTTAAAGGTGTGGCATGGAAGACAACAGATGCCATAGTTGGGTTTCAAATAAAATGACCTTCCGCGCTTTTAATTTTAGTTGTGTGCATGAAATCTAGGTCAATACCAGCAAAAATCTCTAAACAAGGTTTGGCACCACGCCAAGTGTGTCTGAAGAAGAACAAGCAAAAGTAAACCAACCCCTTGGACCGCTACCAAAAACACCATCTTATTTCAAAGCAGAGATCTAATTAAAAAAATCCACCCAATTGAGCATCATTAGCATATTTTTTCATAGCAACAGCTTAGTAGGATCACCTTAACTGACTCCATTGAGTTCGCCAATAATTAGCTTTTACAGAACCACTTTTCAGGTTAACTCTTTTCAGAATCAACATTTAGCTTTGAGCACTTCTTTATTTTCTGGTCCAATTATAGCAAAGCACTATTGGTACCTCAGAACAAAATTATTTCTACTCACTCCAAATTCATCAATTTTCCACATAAAAAATGGATCTGTTGCCATACAGCAGCACTTGTGCAATCTATCTTATCAGGTGCATATGTTTCAGAGAGACATTCATGAAAAGAAACAGCAAAGCCACATGTATATTTTAATTTTTGTTATTTAAAATTGATGACAGATACGATAGTCAATAATGAGTTCAAGGTCGGTAGAGAAATGCGTACCATAAAGTATAGGAAAGGAAAGAGAGATGATATTGGCAAAGCTGTCAAATTGCACCAAAAGAAATGATTAATAAGGATGCAATTAATATATGTAGAAAGTACATGCAAGAAAATAAGCATGAGCAATTAGACTAAAACAATACTTATAAGTTCATTTTCCTATGCGATAGATGTAAGGGATGCAGTCGCCCATTTCTAGACAAACCGATTTGCAGCAAGAATGCCTATCTCGACACGGGACCATGAATGGTACACAATGAAAAGGTTATGGAAGTTAAGATGAATCGACCTAAGAGTAATATTAATATAAAATGACCTGAAAGGACATTATAATGATTTTAAGAATAAAATGTACTGACTATTATATTTCATCCAAATATTGTTGAAATCCTATTTAATATAATGGAATTTTATTGCTAATAGTCTTTTATAAGTCATTTAAAAACGTATTTTTAAAATACAGTATTTGAAATTATATAAAGTATTTAAACTATATTTTAGTAAATAATAAAAAATAATTTAATTAGTTAATAATCTCCTGAATACCATATTCTAGCAAAGTAACTAAACTATAATTTAGTCAAGAATAAAACAATTTAACTAAATATTTAATTACTCTTAATTGATTTATTTATTATTTAAAATTTTCATAATATATTTTAAAACTTTTAATATTTCGCTATTAATTGCTTTTCTAATGTAGAAAAGGTAACTTGTAAACGTAGACAAAATATATTTAAACTAAAATTTACTTTACTCGTAAATAATTAACTAAGCTTGACATTCCTAATGAACGTAATGGGTAAGCTTCTATCCCACTATCAACCGAATTATTCTAACTTATCAATCTTCTTGTTCAGAACCCATAAAGCAGACACAGTGCAGATACTAATAAAAAGAAAAATTGGTTGAGCTTGGAAGAGAGTTCGCTTGAATAACTTACATGCCGTTTTGGAAGAATTTATAAATGGTTTAAATTATTTAAATAAGTGGGTAATATCATGATCAAAAATGAAATTTCACCATTTATAAATGGAGGGTAATTTTTCTTACTTTTAAGTGGAAAGCTAACTTTTCATAGAAAATAACTCTCAGCTTAACGTCAAATTCTGTACCTAATTATTTCGAAAGTGTCAGTTACTTTAATACTCGCTTATAAGTAGAACTTTTAAGCAATTCCAAACACAACTGCAGCCCGAACAACAGAATGAACTACAGTATTCATCGATTTCTCTCAATAAGAGCAGAATAAAATTTAAAAGGAAAAATTAATTAAACACAAAAAAATAACATTTATCAAATCTACGTAGTATAGTTTCGCGCTGTGTGTGTATGCGTGATTGGGGTTGAGAAAGGATATTTTCACCTGCGCAGAGAGTGATAATCCAGATGAAGAAGAAATGCTTGAGAGGAATACCATTGCTGGACTGTTTAAGTTTTTCAACATCACAGCCTGGGCAATTCTCATGATACCTTAATTTTCCTCCTCCTTCTTCATCTTCTCTCTTCAGTAATGGTACCGTATTGTACGCCATTTTTTTCTGCAGATTTTCCTTCTAGTCGGTGTACTCTTTCGTCGAGAATTTTCTCTCGAACCTGTGTATTAATTAAGTGGGAACTTTTTCTCTCATTTATTTAATCCCATGTGAACATTCCCTTTCCCAACAAAAACCGTGCACAAAAATTGACCTTTAGCTTTGTTTGGGTTCATTTATTTTAAAAATACATTATTTTAAAGTTATTTTTAATCAAATATTCTTTCACAAAATAATATCACACATAAATTTTTTTTAAAAAAAAAATCTTATCCTTTAATCACGCATTCTCCAAAAAAACGTCATTTTAAATATATTTTCTCCTAAAATCACATTAAGAGAGTGTTTGGTGTAGATTAAAATCAAATTTTAAGTGAATTGTAATAGAAGTTTTTGAAATGTGTGATTGAAAATACGTGAGACTCGTGAAAGATATAATTGATATTGAGTGTTTGATTTTGACTTAAATTAAAATCAAATTAAAATCTAGCCCAAACATGCCCTAAAATGGTGTCCAAGAGCTCATAAGTCATGCTCCATTCATAACTCTCGTGTTTGGCCAATCTTAAAAAGCGTAGGGGTAGGTAGATAGGTTTTAGAAAGATTAATTTTTATTTGAATTTATAATAATTTACTTACTATAATAATTATTTGAAATTGATAATTAATTTATTAAAGTATAAAGAGGTTGCTTATGTTTGAAAATAATAAAAGTAAATCGAGCTTAGCCAAACGCCACGTTAGCTTTGGCTTTTCTTTTTGTAGTTGTACAGCTTTAGAATATGATTATGATAAATTGACCTAGAATTATCTGCCAGATTACGTAAGTTGTTTTATTGAGACGTTTACAGTAGTCGAACTCTTATTAGAATTTGGCGATGATCATTAAATTTTGTTTTTTTCAATTGATTAAAGCATTTTACTGGGATATTTATGTAAAGTTATAAAATTTAATTATTGTTATTGTACGTGGACAGTATGCAATTCAATATTCTTGATAAGATCGCCGCCCCTCTAGGGTGTGTGGAAAACAAAACCCTCGAAATTTTTTTTATTATTAAGAACAGTTTTCGAAACTTTACACGTGTAATTTTAATTTTACCTAATTTGTCTTATAAATATGAGTCATCATCAGGGTCGTCAAAATACAGAGAGATAAGAGAAGATAAAGTGATCGATTTTTTTTTTTTTCATTACAGTGAATTACTGCAACAATAGAATACTACATACTCTTACATTAAGGCAATCATTTGTAAATTTTTTCATATTCTTGATTATTTAATTTTCTTTAGGCGAATTAATTGCTCTTGATGTAATAGAATTGTAGTTTTTGATTTTTAACGATAAATAAAAATGAGAGGTAATAAGTGAACGGTGCTTACAAATTTAACTAAACAGGTAGATAAAGAGTAGTTTAATCAAATTTATTAATCGTGGCCAAAAGAAAATCATTGTCGGAGTCAAAAGAATTGATTCTCTCAGGATGTGGATTAAAAAATTTATCTATGAAATCTCCAAAATGCCCCTCAACTCGTTGTCTGTATTATTCTGATAGTGATAGTGTGGGCCCGTTGGGAACGGGTTGCTTTTCAACTGGATTTATTCGTTATGTTCGGGGTTATCGTTTATAGAAGAAAAGAAATTGTAAGAAAGTATTTGAGAGCCCGTTTGGTTAAGATTAAAATCGGATTAAAATTGAAAAATTAATCGTTATTGTTGACTTTTATTAGACGAGTGAGACCCAATAACTGTTATATTTTCAATTTTAATCGATATCAAACGAGCTCTGAATATTACACCAAAATCAACAAAGCGAAATAGAAAGATCGACTGGAAAATAAAGTCCTAACTTAATTTTTTTAAAACAAATTTTTTCTTATTAATCAATTAATTATAATTAAAAAAGTCATTGAGGTTTGGTATTTTTTAGCGATTAGATGGGAGCGGATTATTTTCTATTTTCTTGTTCTTTACGTTTTTCTCTCTCGTTTTATAATTTCATTTTTGGGTTTTTAGAGGAATTAAGACAAGTGGATAAAAGTACCGTGCAAAAATAATTCACATGCAAGACACTGTAACTAACAAAATTACCAGTTTCCATCCAATTGAAACCTACTTGTCAAATTCCAGAAGTCGTGGGATTAAAAATCAAATAAAATAAAATGGAGATCTAATTGCTATATTTTTTGAAGGTTTGTCCTCAACTGCAATTCTTGTTCAAATGAATAATGACAACTGTAAATGGATATGTACTTTTTAGGGGTTGTTTGATAAAAGATTATAACATATTTTGATAAAAATTGATAAAATTTGTTTTAAAAAAAGTTAATAAAAGTTATGAATATCATAAAATGAGTAATTAAAATTCAATGTTCACTTTTTACCAACTTTTTAAAATACTAGGTTTAAGCAACGTGCAATGCACGTTTGCTTAGTTATATATAATTTTTTTGGTTTATTAAATAATTAATGATGTAATGTTTATGTAATTGATAAATAATTACACATTGTGATATATTAATTTTAATTTGAATAGTGTTAAATTCTAAATTAAAATGTATAAGTTTGTATTTCGTACTATTATATTATATTAAATTTTGTATTTAATCATGAATTTTTTATATATAATAAAATAATAGATAACATTATAGTACAAAACTAAATAAATAAATATTTTTTCTTCATTGAATTCAATATACCTTACCAAATAAACTATTAGCATTTTTAAATTGATAATATCCACATCCATTTTTTTTTAGTTTCATTTTTTCCTAGTGACTAAAATGTAGTAGTACAAAGTTTTTTGCATTTTCCATTCATTTATTAATAATGTTCTAAAAGGCGTAATGCGTTGCGAGATGTCGATATTGAGAATCAAGAATCACAAATTTAGGCGTGTCAATACGAAGAATAAGCGTCATAATACGTTTCGTATTTTTAATATTATTTTAATTATTTTTAAGACATTAAATATATTTTTATTTTAAAAAATAGTTTTTTTCTATATTATAAAAAAATAGATTTTTTACTATATCATAAAATTATCTAATATTTAAAAATAATACTTACTAAACATTTAATATAATACTATAATATTGCTAAATAGTGTTAGGAGAATTTTAATTTTTTTCATTAATTAAGGAACTAAACATGAGCATTAATCATAGGATTTATACGAAAATTTTGCGGATTTGATAATTCCGATATCTGAAAATGGAGATGAAGGATTTTGATTCACAATCGAGAATGATTCCAACGTGAAGTTTGTGGGAATTCAATTGGGGTCGAACCGAATGCAATAAATACATAAACATAATTTAAAGTAAATCTATCTTTACTAATTAGATTCATTATATATCCTACAATTAGTCCCAACACTAAAAATTAAAAATAAATATGTTAAAATAGTTTACTTTGTTAAATTAAAATATTTTAAATTTATAGAAAATAATATCTAACATTAATATATTAATAATCAAGTGCAATTTAAATTAAATTTGAAAATTAAATAAATGAAAGAATGAAAGTGAATATTACAATTTAATTAGTTGTAATTCAAAATCAAAGTAGTCAATTAGACATACATTTTAAAATGATTTTGATGAGCATTTTAACATTTTTTTTGTCACTATTCCACATTGGAAATTTATAAAACTATTGGAGTTAAGAGCATATATAAAATGCACAATCCCACATTGGAAGTTTATGAAACCTTTGGAGAGAAGTGTATCTATAAAATGAGCATGACATCCAATACTTCTACATGGGCTTTAGAATTGTAAATTTTGAAACCCAATTATGGAGTTAAAAGATTTTTAAATTAAAAAAATTCCGTTAGTTTTTCCGTTAAATCAAGAAATTCCGTTAGTTTTTCCGTTAAACCAACAAATTCCGTTAAATAGACACTTTTTATATATAGATTCCAAAAAAGAGTAACGTTATTCATTTTCACTAGGTTAAGCACTAGTTAGTGTGATAATTACATAAATGATAAATTCATTTAAATGTAAAATCGTATGATTCATTTAATTGAACGTATAAAATGTTGTCACTTAAACTGGTGATGAACCACAGTGGGAATTAATAACATCACTCTTACAAAATCACGTGACTCATTTTTTAAAATAGAAATTTAAACAATTTAATGAGAAATGTAAATGGATAAGTATTATGTAGATTCAATTAAATGAATCGTGTGACTGCATTTAATCAATTCAATTGAAATTTTACTCATTTTATTTTGAGATTTCAAAAATAGAAATTTTAATCAATTTAATTGAAATTTTACTTATTAGGGGTCTGTTTGGGCTTGATTTTAATTTAAGTCAAAGTCAATATCAACAATATCTTTCATGGGTTCCACAGCTTTTCAACCACACATTTCAAAAATTTCTATTACAATCCACTTAAAATCTGATTTTAATCTATATCAAACACCCTCTAGATTTCATTCCATGCATAATATCATGAATAATGGAGAAGAAAGATAAAATAAGAATTTGTTCAATCAAGATTTGATCATCTCCATGATGGATTAATTCCATAAAATTGATTAAATTTCTATTTTTGAAATCTCGAAAATGACCTCTATGTGCCTTTCTTGTGAAGAGAGAGAGAGAGAGAATGATAGTGGGGGGAACAGATTGCTTTTCCCACTGGATTTCTTGGGGCCCTACATTTTTAAGCATTTATGCGTCGTGTTCGCGACAGTACTCATTAAAGAAAAGAAGTCGTACGAAATTATTGTTAAAATAGGTTTTCATTTTTCATTGAATAGATTATAAATTATAATAAAGAAGCCCACATGTGGATTGCTTTATTTCGTCATGTCGTGAACGAGTTAGATTGAATGAGACTATTCCTATTGAGGTTAAAATGAACATTTTTATTTATATAAAGTATTGAAATATCGATTAAAAATAAAAAAAAAATAGAGAGACTAATTTTTCATTTTGAAATTCGAATTGAGTGAACACTTGACTTTTATTGTTACGGTTGATTTTATTTTTGAGTAAGTTTCACTCGTTGTCACTAAACTTTATATTTACTTGTAATAAGGCTACTAAAATTTACTTTAAATCGGAAAAGTCACGCCATTAGAATTTAATTTGCGAGCAAATAGATCACTCGTTAGCCTTTCATTTGACTACTTATCCAAATTGATGACATAATGGTTAAAAGTAACATAATCATTATACGTTCTATCGAGTCGGTAAAGAAAATTTCACAAGTGTCGATGGACTTTAGTCTTACTCGCAATTGAGTCATTGAACTTTTAATTCGGGCAAACACACCTCTAAACTTTATTAATTTCAAGGTTTAAAAAAAAAAAGCATTATTTTATTTTCAGTTCTATTTTTATTATTTTAAGATTGTTAATGAATGAACTAATGCGTAAAAGATAACTAAAATCATAAAATAATATAATTACTTAATAATTTCTACGACCAATCAGCTAGACAATTTTAAGTTTCCAAGTAATTTTTATTATGTTAACTCATACAACTATCATACACATACTTTTTCTCATCTCATTTTATTTTGATATTAGAAGTTGACATAAGAAAAATTAATTGCAAATATATTTGGCCCCCATTATAATGAGAATTTGGGGAAAATCTATTTTGGAATGTGATTTTTTGAAAAATGTGTGGTTAAAGAAATAAGCAAATAATTTGAGTTTATGTGTAATATTATTTTATTAAAAATGTGTGATGGGTATGAATTGAGGGAAAAATGAAGAATTATTCCAAGTGTACAGAAAAAAATTTCACGAAGATTTTACATCATGTCACGTGTGTGGGGACCACCGGCATAAAAAAAAAAAAAAAAACCAATGTTACCATGTGTTGTGAGCATCTATGAAATTACCTACCCCCACCCCTTCTGTAAGTGTAGTGCTTCTAAAAAATGAATTATGATTTCAATGGGGTCAAACAAGTGCTAAATAGGAAGTGTTTAATTGGAATCATTGAAATTGTCTCGTCTTTAATTTGGACATTATCTAGCTGCAAAAATTATTAAAAGTAACAATATACTATTTTAGTCGATTTTATTTATTTAGGTGTCGTTCAGTAGAAATTAAAATCCAATTAAAATTGAAAATATGGTCGTTATTGGATCTCACTCGTTTAATAAAAGTCAATAATAACGACTAGTTTTTCAATTTTAATCTCTACCGAACAGGTCTTTAATGAACTCAAAATAATTCTAAAAATTAAAACGCCTTTTTAGAACATTTGAATTAAAGTTGAGGGGCGGAACTTGATGCCCACCCACGGAACGGAAGCATAGAATTAGAAGCCAAGAAGAACTTGGCAAAAAGTATGAATGGTTAGTTACTGGATTATTGCGTGGAAGGCATTGGTGATTGGTCGGTAAACGGTAGTTTAGCATCGTAATAAGGAAAATTTACAGTTAGGTTCCCAAGTTTTAAACCATTCTGACATCATTGTTTAAATTTTATCGAACAACAAAATACGGCAGATAAAGATGGCGTAACATTTGTGGACCTCACATATGCCCGAAAAGCAAATGACAAAATATGCACAATTATGAACAAGAAATATTACAGCTCGGGTCCCTAACCTCTGATATATGCAATCTTTCTCTCTATGAAATATTATGATTCTTACCAAAAGGTCGAAAGGAGAATCGGGGAAAATTATGAATTCCCCACCCTCTTTTCAGGCTGTCGGACAGAGTATTGAAGTAGAACTTCCATCCGTCAAAGACACAAATCCGACAAACCCATTTTCATACGTTGAATCAAAACGCACGAGTTGAGGAATGAATGATTTCTTAATTCTCTAATCACTCATGTTTAATCTTGTATAGGTCAATGGATACAGTCATGTGGTATCCGACATACAGTTTTGGATTATGCCCCAAATAATAATTGTCAAACGGTGGCTAAATCTCAAGGTTCAGTAATAACAGGTAATGGTAGTGACGGATGTGGGGAATTGGGTCAAACCGTAGCCGGTCCAATCCACAAGTCACTTCATTTTTTTAGTGTAACACATGTAACTTTATTTTTATGTATATATTAGTCCAACTCGTAGTCCAATCCTAAATCCGTTCCTGCATAATACGTTCTTGAGTAGTTAATAAGCATTTTTTATAGTACAAAAAATATTTATTCTTGCCCTTTTTGTGTACATGTTGGTTGAGTTTAAAAGGATTGCACTTCTCTATCTGTATTGGCGTCGACATCATACTGTGATAAATGCAAATCTCACATGTTTGGTATATAAACGGTTAAATCGTATTGGTCAAGATTTTAATTCAATTTTTTTTCTTAATATTATCATTTCGTTATATATTCCAATCAATATCAAATATGCATCTCATGCGTAACAAACACAAAGAAGACAGAAAGTAGGATGATACTAGAAATTTAGTTGAAAAGTGGTGTTGTTTTGGTATTATGTAATTTGTTAATCGTGGTAACAAACGATAATGATTTACTAATTATAGTCAACTATTTCATAGAGCGTCGCAAAGTAAATATATAATAAACAGAATGAGCTCTATTGCCATTCAATAAATTCTAAAGACGTTTTTGATTGATTTTATTTTTCATGGAAAATTTTATTTTTCCGCCTAAATTCTTATTTTTTAGGTGTTTGATTAACAACTTTTTATATGAAAAATGTTTTTCAACTTTTGGTCATGTGACCGTATTTTCCTTAAAAACAAGGACAACATTTTTTTTAAGGAGAGGTAATTTTTATTTTTCATGTAATTCACACACACACACACACACACACTATCTCTCTCTCATTTGTCCACCAATAAAAAATGGACAAATATAATAATTTTTAAATTAAAAACTAAATCAATCGAACACATTTAACTATTAATTTTCATACAAATAAGTTCTAAACAATTGAATTGTCTAAAATTTATTTTATTTTAATACAAATTTCATACTCGCAATCATCTTAATATCTAATAAAGACTCACAATATTCTTTGGGAAAAATTCACTTTTCCTATCTTTACCCTACCTTATTTCAAAAATAACAAAACAACTTTCATATTTCAAAAATCAGAAATTTTGACCTATACATACACATATATAAATATTTATTTATATAAATAAATAAATAAATATATATACAGTTCCGGCGACCGCCCCGACGACGCTTCCGGCGACTGCTCCGGTGACCATTCCGACGGCCACTCCGGCGACTGCTTCGGCGACCATTCCGACCACAGCGCACGTCACAAATTCACAACCCAGGTCACGGGTCAGGTCACGGGTCACAGTCCAAGTCACAACTCAGGTCACAGGTCACAATGCATTGTCATTTGTTTATAATAATTGATAACACATTTTAATATTTCAAGTCACAACTCAATTTACAAGTTCACAGCCACAGACAAGTTCACATTTCAGGTCACAGCGCACGTCACAAATTTACAACCCAGGTCACAGGTCAGGTCACAAATCACAGCACAGGTCACAGGTCAGGTCACAACCATAATCGCCCACACCAACACCAACTCCAACTCCAACTCACCGTGACATCCAACAGCCAACACCACTACACAAACGCCCCACCACCGCCGAAGTCACATGTCACAAGTTCATAGCCAAGTCACAACGCACGTCACAAGTTTACAGCCCAGGTCACAACCCACGTCACAAGTCACCTCCCAAGTCACAAGTTAGGTCACAGCAAAATACCCCCCACCACCACCACCACAAGACCAACTACGCCGGAGCAAATCACAAAAACCACAGCAACAAACACTCACCGCCCACCAACCGCGCACATACACCATTTTCCCAAGGCACTTGCAACATCAACATTTTACATACCAACTACGCCGGAGCAGACAACAACTACCACAGATTCACACCAACCCAAATGCCTAAGCCCAAATCCAAGTGGCGCCGCCGTCGTGCCATTCGTCGGAAATAGCCCCTTCGATTTCGAGATCACCTTCCATTTCGAGACCTCTACATGGAGATGCAACCTCCGAGCAGACATCTCTCGCCAGTGGTGCCGGTGCCGACTGTGTGGCTGCTGCGCAGAGGGACATAGAAACTGCCGGCGGAGAGGAATGAGAAATGGAGAAGAGAGAAGTGGCACCGCTGTCGTGCGATTGGTCAGAAAATAGCCATCTCCGATTTCGAGGATCTCCTTCCATTTCGAGACCTCCATCGTGCGATTCGTCGGAAAATAGCACCCTCCGAGCAGACACATCTCTCGCCAGTGGTGCCGACTGTGTAGTGGCGGCGGAGGAGGAAGAAGGGAGAAGACCGCCGGCGAGACACCTCCGTCAGAGAGAGAGAGAGAGACAGATAGAGAGAGGGAGAGGGTTGGGGCGGCGGGTTGAGGAAGTCGTGAGAAACTATGGCTTTAAGTTTGGGTGGGTGTATATAAATTATTTTTTATAATATTATTATTAATATTTAATTAAATATAAAAATATGTATCTATTTATAAAAAGATCTGACTTTTGAAAATTAAAAGATGAAATTTGATTTTAGAATTTGAATGTTCAAAAGTAGGGAATTAGGTAATTATCACATATTCTTTTCCAAGACATTTATTTATTAATTAATGCCTGGAATTTCATAATTGACATTTGGGCCTTTTTCATCTTTTGCTTTATCTGGGCTTCACACTTTATTAGCAAGCGCATATGAATTTGAATAGCCCATTTACCATTTATATAGCCCACTTTTTGCATTGCACGTCATCGCAGTCCCTTGCTACAAAGCCTGTAGCTCACCAACATCTCGATATGTATATACATATACAAAGGGTTTTGCTATTCATTCAAGGTCACATGGGTCCTATCACTCCAGGCGGCGCATGGGTGTATCCCATGTGGCCATATCACTCTAGCAAAACCCATGCACAAACCATATAATAAAAAAAAGGGAACAATACATAAATCCTATATATTAAAATTACATTTCAAAACTAACAAACTTGTTAAATTATTTCAAAATTCAGGTGTTAATTCCAATTAAATATATAATTAATTATCCATACCCCACCCCACCCCCCACGCACGCCCACCCACCCCACTCCACCCCACCCCACCCATAATTTTTTTTTTTTTTTTCAAAAATTCAAATCTGAAATTCCAACGCCCCCAGACCCACCCCACCCACACCCACAAATTTTTTTTTTCAAATATGAAATTCACACCCACTCGAACCCACCTCACCTTACATTCCAAAAAATTTCCAAATATAAAAAACGGGAAACTACACCCCAACCCAAAATTTGTCGCAACCAGTCACAACATGTCACAATTAACACAGAATTGGTTACAACCAGTCACAATCGATCACAATCAAGTATGGAGACACGCCTGTATCTCCGTGCGGCACGGAGACATAGACAGTGTCTTCGTTAACAACCAGTCACAATCGGTCACAATTAACACAGAATTGGTCACAATCGATCACAATTAAGCACGAAGACACGACCATCGTGTGACATGGAGACGAGGTCTCTGTGTCTCTATGCGACACGAGTTGTGTCTCCGTTAACAACCAGTCACAATCGGTCACAATTAATATAAAATTGGTTACAACCAATCACAATCGGTCACCACAGAGACACGGCATATCTCCGTGTGCCCGGGTTTGTGCAACACGGAGACACGGGTCGTGTCTTTGTTAACAACCAGTCACAATCGATCACAATTAACACAGAATTTGAGATCAATTGGCTTATTAATTGCGTTATAATAATAATAATCAAGTTTATAATTTCTAATATTGATTGTTAGAAATTTATTTCAATCTATGTCTTAAACTTATATTTTGAATAAACAAATAAAAAACTTTCTCAATTAAGAATGTGTCATCCGTGACTAATTGTGATCAAGTGCGCATTCAATGTGACTAACTGTGACCAAATTTGTGTTCAGTGTGACTGGTTGTGACCAGTTTTGTGTTAATTGTGACCGAATGTGACTTGAGTCACATTCGATCACAATTAACACAAAACTGGTCACAACCAGTCACAGTACACACATATTTGATCACAAATGGTCAACACGAACAAATCCATTTAAACCACGAACCAACACCATAATCCACCACCAATCATCACCGCTATCACTTCCAATGCACCACCACTGCCACCTTCAGCTACAAAAAACTATCGTTCACTACAGTCTAGTGACTTCTATTAAGTCCTTGAGCTCTACCAACCAAGATTTGCACCGGAAATTGCAGCAACAAAGAATGGCTATGCTTTTTGTTGAAGAGAATCAGAAGGAAAACCGTGTCTCAATTATTGCAAATCTTGAACCCCATAATCAGAAACAACCATTGTTTTCTTTTCGAAAGTCTTGTGAACTTAATAGAATTGAGTTGATCATAGCAAAATGCAAAATTAATCATCGCAAATGAAGGCTTAAAACTGTAAAATCAAGGCTTAAAACAACCACGACGACCACCAGCATATCGCACAACCGCCGCTACATGAAGATCCACTGCTCATAGCTGCAAGCAGCGGCACACCTCCTTTGAAGCCTCCAAAGGTCGGCCAACATTCAGGAACAGCAATGCACATCGCCGGCCATCAACGACCTCTTCCTACCAAATTCGGCCAACTACAATTTTACCCCACCAGCACTAACTGCAACAACCACCAACAACTATAGCACCCTTGCCAGATTTTACCGGCTTGGATGACGGTGGGGGAGCCTTATCCTTCTTTGGTGCCATTGATAGGGGAAACATAAGCCGAGGTTAGAAAGCGGCATACCACCACCATGCCACCACCTGCACCAAAACCCGCCACTGTCTCCTCCAAGCCACCAACTCGCCACCATAACCACCACCACAACCCATACACCACAATTTAACAGATTCTCACAACCACCACGTATATTAGCACAACCACCACCACCACCACCACCATCCTACAACCCAACGTCGCATCACCATCTCACCCAAATCTAACATCCGCATCACCGACGTGTAGATCTGCACCAACAACAGCATCACCAACGTCGTGTCGAAGCAGCAGCGAGCTGAAGTGGCACGACGATGATTGCTTGCAGCAGCGACATCGACGACGACGTAACGAGTTGCATTAACACCTCCGACCCGACGGCACCACTGCGCTCGATCCATATCCACCAAAACCTCCACCGCTGCTAGTCGGCTTTGTGGGCAGCGACAGTGGCGCCTCGCACGGATGCTGCTCCGTCGCACACGGTGGACACGGTCGACGACTGTGAAGCAAGGCGCCACTGCTCGCGGTAGTAGCTAGAAGAGAGGGATTTTGGAGAACAGAGAGAAGTCGATTTGGGGATTTTGGATTGGGGGTGGGGTGCGTTGCGTTATATTGGGTGGTTTTTTAATTTATTATTTTAACTAATCTTATTTACCACCTCATTTGTGAAAATAAAACTTAATCCCCTTTTTTCTGAAATGTAATCTTTAAATGCAGGTTTTAAGGTAATTTTCCCTAAAAAAAATTATAAACACGAATAATTTTATACAATATTAAGAAAATGGATGAATAACCAAATATTAAAGTTCTATAATACCAAGGTATTCATAACTCACACGCGTGCACATAAAATATGAATTACTCCTAAACTAAAATATTTGTTTTTCTTAAAAAATTGCAATCGAAAAATCTAGTGACCCTTTATCATCTCCATCCCCGCCTTTTCCCGTGCAAATGTTGTGCGGATCAATCAACATTGCTGACTACTGCACAAAAACTTGAAATAAATTATGATAATCAACTAAAGAAAAAAAAAATATATATATCATAAACGTAGAAATATGAAACTTACTCGTGTCGCCAAGTGCAACGTTGGTCCACACTTTGTCCCTAAGTGCAACGTTGGTGTACATTTCGTGCAAAGGTTGCATCAATTGTCCAACAAATTTCAACGAATCACGCAAGACATGTCAATAACATGATGTTTTCATTTGACATTCATGACTTATTTAAGAATGTGTACGAAATAGTACAAGACATTTATTAAAAATTAAATTCCATTTCCATCGTCTCTTAACAAGAAATTTATTAACATCATTCAAATACGAATGAACATAAATGTTTCTTCATGTGCCTCGTGCGAACCCTACACAATGGTTGCACCTTTGCACTCCACGAGACATAAAACAAAGTAAATTGTGCTTAGTGATTAAGATACTATCTCTACTCGTAGTTGAGTGGATTATGAATTCAAACACTTTGATATTAAGTGTATCACCATCTTCCTCGATGGAGTTGTGCAGATAGATGGAGATGACATTAAGACATCGGCTACTCGAAGGATGATGAAACTGTAGCAAGCAAAATTGGGTATAAGATGATAATATTCATTTAAATAAAAGGGACATAAGTGAATGTGACTGGTGAAAAGTTAATCACGTGATGAAACATAGCCATGTGTTGTGGATGAGACTGAACTTTTTTAGAGAACGTGAGTGTGAACCTGGTGAAGTCAAATTGGGTATAGGATGATGTACTAGAAGATGATAATATTCATTTAAATAAAAGGGACACAAGTGGAGGTGACTTGTGAAAAGTTAATCACGTGATGAAACATAGCCATGTGTTGTGGAAGAGACTGAACTTTTTTAGAGAACGTGAGTGTGAACTTGGTGAAATCAAAATTTATTGTAGTAAAAGACGTATCTAGAAGAAAAATATATAAGATCAATCGTGCTCCAATTCCCTTACACAAATTCCGAAAAAGAACTTGGCTTGATGATGTTATGATCCCTTTCGAAGGCTTATCCGACAAAAGCATTTGAGTTCATAATCAATGGATAATGCACAGAAAACCTAGCCATCTTTAGTGCAATTATATGAAAGGGAAAAATCCATAACTCAATCTTTAAGTATATGTCAATTCAATTTAAGACAAAGGAGTTTACAATTCTAAAACCCCGGTGATAAATAAGTAATTAAATATATTAAGATCACAATTATACAATATGGTCACAGTAACACAGTTATGTACTTATAGGTCACAACTTATTTATTAATCACATATTATCAAATTAATTGATCACAAATTATTTCTCGATCACGAATAAATTTTTTTATAGGTTCCAATTTATTTACTGGTTACAAATCAATATAATTTATATAATATATTAAGGTCATAATTATACAATTTATGGTTACATTTACGTACACAATTTATTTATTGATCACAAATTATAAAATTAATTGTTCAAGCATTATTTTTTGTTACAAATCACAATTTTTTTAGGTCAAAACTTATTTCTCGGTCACAAATCTTATAAATCACCATTTTATTTATCGATCATAAATTATCAAATTAATAAGCCGCATATTATTTTTAGGTCACAAAGCACAATTTTTTTTTTTTTTTTTTGTATCGATCACAAATTATCAAATTAAATGGTCATGCATTACTTTTGATCACAAATCACAAATTTTATAGGTCACAATTTATCTCTCGATCACAATTTTATAAGTCACCTTTTTATATCGGTCAAGAATTATCAAATTAAAGTGTCAAATATTATTTTTAGATCACAAATCTCAAGTTTTACATGTCACACACCTAAATTATTGATCACGAACCCTCTTTCCCCAACTCCACCACTATCTGTACCGTGGAACCACCACCATTGTTGTCACTGCCAACACAACCACAACCACAACCATTGCCATCACTATTATCATCGCCACACCACCACCACCAACCCGACAACCACCGCACCACCATTTGCAATTGCAAAAAATCACCACAATGTGCAAATCACTAACAACAAAAACCACCCTAAGCAGATCAGAGAATGAAGAAAATCCCAAAACTACCACAAAAATCGCACATTGATGTTCTTCCTTGAAACCACCACAAAATCATGTGAATGGTTTGAACGCCGCTACGCACAAAAGCAACGCGTGGTGATGCACGACGTTGCAATTTGGTGACGCTCTTCATGGCATTAGTCATCAATCTGTAGCGCCGGAGAAGAAATGAGTAATATCGGCACTCTCTCCCACTCCCCAATTAACAGGGGACAACAGACCGGCACTGACAGCGACACCCCGCTAATCTTTCGAAGTTTTTGGCACCTCTATGCGGGACGTCGATTGCTGAAATAGGGGGTGTGTGTGTAGAGAGTGATAATCTATAATTATATCTAAATATCACATGAAATGAGAATCAGTTTTTAGACCATTATAGCCCCCACTACCTACGTGTCTTATTACAATTAAATTATTTATTTGTGTTGGCGTTCAAAATTGCATGAACAAGATTAAGGCCAACTAAGAGTGCAGAAAGTAGTCTAAAAGACACAATGAAGAAGAATGTTAGATTGTCTCTGAAACGATTACTTCTCTTTTGTGGATGGTTTTGAATATTCAAAAGGGTTTGCTGGGGTTTTTCTCCTTAATGTATTCCTTTAGACTTTCTGTCTGCCTCCCCTGCCATCTTTGTTTTCTGAGCCTTTTATAGTAGGAACATAACAACGTCTAATCCTTATGTCTTATCAACCCAGGGACTGAGCCGAGCTGATTGGGGGTGTTGTCCTAACGGGATTTGCGCCCGACCTTAACGTTGTACTGTTGACTGAGGACGATGGGACTTGTTGATCCAGGCAGTAAATGCATTGTCTACTAAAGCAGGCTAAGGTTTCTGATTGGCGGAATAGGTGGGCGCTGACACAGGACCTTTCCACGTGTATCTCTTTGGTTTGATGCCAAAAGATCTTGTCAGTGATCCGTAATCATTAGCCACTGTAGCGTCTTGGAAGACTACAATGGCTTGTTGGGGAAGCTATGCTCTTGCCGACCTGATCTCGCATAACCGAACTCCCTTTTCCTCGTCCTCATTGGGACATGACAGTCCGAGCTCAACGACCTCGGAGGTCGGTGTCAACAGTTACCCCCCAGGTCAGGTCTAATTTTAAATGAGAGTCTGACCTTATTTAACTGTCATGGCACAAGTACCAACCCGCGTAATAATTGCTTCTGCCGCCGCCAGGTACACCTGTCGCCAAGGGGGTGGCTAGACGTCTTCACTTCTTTCCAGGCATTGATTGACAGCCGCGTGCATTTATTGCCATTTTCTGCCGGTTTACATCCCGCCTTTTGCCATTCTTGAACGCTTCCTTCCGTCTTTCTTTAGTATTTTCGAATTCCATTTTTCCCCATTCCTAAATTCGCAAACTCTTCGGTCCCTTTTTCTTTCCCTGAATTTCCGACCAAGATAATTGCCCAGGTATTCTCCTGCCATTTTTAGGATACCTTTTCTTTTGCGCATTACTTACTCTTTAATACGCTTACATGAGCTCGGACGAATCCCGTGTGCATTCCTGGGGAAATCAACAGGGAGAATCTGTACCATCTTCGTCCACCCAGTCATTTAGTACATCGTCCGCTAGTTCCGATTGCCAGGAAATATTCACACCCACCCCTATCGCGTCGTTTTATCCTTCTCCGCCCCCTCCTAACCCAACATCAAATTCACCTAGAAGTATGGAGCACATGCGTAAGTTAAGGGAAGAGAGGGTACGCGAGGAGAGCAGTAGCGAGAGTGGTACTTGGGGAGCGAGTAGCCTCAGGTCGGTAGTGACGGAGGGTTCATTAGCTGCAATTAGGGCCAGGTATGGCATCCCCCCTTCCGTAGAACTAGTGGTGCCACTTTCTTCCGACCGAGCTAACAGCCCCCCTGAAGGATGTGTGGCCCTTAACGGCGCCATTCTGCAGGCTGGTTTAAGGCTGCCCTTTCCGAAGATCGTTAGGTCGTTCTTTTCTTCCTGGGGAATAGCCCCTACCCAGCTGTGTCCAAACGGGTGGAGGACCTTGATAGCGACCTTGATTTTGTGGAAGCAGTTAGGATACCCAGAGATGGACGTCTCCCAGTTCAACTCCCTCTTTACCTTTAAAGAAGACGGGAAGAAAACGGGTTGGTGGTATACTAGTGCTAGGCCCAGGACGGGGGGTTCACTAGTTTTGGATACGCCTTCCTCGATCAAAGGGTGGAAAGAGGAGTTCTTTTTTGTTTTGGGGGAGTGGCAATTCCATCCGGACGAGGTGGACAAGGGGGATGTAGTCCCCACCCTTTATCATTCCCTTTGTAAGTGAGGGTTCTTACTGCCATTTTTGTGGAACCATTGTCTGGTTTGGCTAATCTGCCTTTTCTTTGTAATTTTTGCAGTTTACCGACCTTGCCACCTGAGCTCGACGATCCAGAAGCGGGCTGACTCAATCCGAGCGCTTCCTAACAGAGAGAGATCCTGCAAGTTTGTAATTACAAACGACAATTTATTCCAAGCGGGTCTACTCCGAGTTATCCCTCCGATCTCAACGCATAGCAGATCTCGGGCCCCAGCTCCTACTGCCTCTTGTAAGGGAATTTTCATGTTTTATTGGTTTTACTGGCTCTCTGTCCAATACTAACCTTATCCTTTGCCTTTTTCAGATCAACGACCGGATATGTTGAATTTCCGCGCGGCTAGGGCGGCTAAGGCGGCTGAGGCCGAAAAAAGGAAGAGAGAGGAGGTTGCTGCTAAGGGGACAACCCGACCTGAGGGAGATGAGGTGGAACAAGAAGACAAGCAGCCCTTGCAGAGGCGTCGTCCATCAAGCCTGTCGCCTGATCCCGTCCTCCCAGACTCTCCTATTCATACGGCGGCTGCGGTGGCTTTTGCCGCTTCCTCTTCTAAGTCCCAGGAGAAGCAGCCTGACCTTCAGAGGTCGGGTGTTGAGGATTTGGTTGGGCGCCGACCTGAGATCCTTCTGGACTTCCTTAGAGCTCCTTCCCCAGCAAGGGAATCAGTTGCTGCCTTCCCCTCGCCCCTCAGAGAGTCTGCCGTTTTGATGACACGGAGCTGGCCTGATAAGGAGCAACAATTTCTGAATGAGATGCCCGTCGGGGAAAACGTCCTCACAGCTCAGCTTCATTGTCATAGAGCTGTTCTCCATATGTCTTCCGTGGTGGACAAGGTACAGAGTTTACTTTTAGTATCTCATACTTTGATTAGTAACCTTCTTATGTTTTTGAAATGTTACCCTCGTGCCTTTCAGGTCAAAGCAGAACTTGATTCCGTGCTGGAATTCAAAGCCAAAGCCGACAAGCTCTTTTCTGAGGTTGAAGCGGAGAGGTCTGCTTTTGTGGAGGAAAAGAGGAGCTACGAGAGTCGGTTGGATAAGATGGGAGAAGAGCTCGACGCCTGCCTTACTAAGGAGCATAGGCTACTTGACGAGAACAAGGCGCTGCACTTGTGGGGGGAGAAGGCGAACTCCAGAGCTGAGCTTAAGAAGAAACGAGCTGATGAAGCCACAGCTCAGGCCATGGCTTTAAAGGCAGAGACCGATCTGAAGGTTTCTAAGGCTGTGGAGGAGTGGAGAGCTTCTCCAGCTTTTGACGCCATTGCCCAAGAAGCATATGTCCTGGCTATGGGTGAGATCGTCAAATTCATCAACCTGAAAAGGCCGGACTGGGATACTGCCTTTTTGGTGGAGGCTCAGGAGGAGCAAGAGAAGGAGATGGATCAGATGCTGAAAGCCGTTGAGGCCCAACAAGTCGAAGCTCCTTCGATTACACTTGATGAGCTCGCTCCCAATCCCCCTAATCCTTAGCTTTATGTATTTCTTCAAATTCTTCGGCTCATGTGCCCTTTTATCTTTATGAATGGAAGTACTTTGCTTGATGTTTTACTTTTGCTTTTTCATAATTTAAACTCGCAACTCTCAAATGGACTAGTTAGTAGGACTTTTCGCTTGTTTGCGGTATAAGTCGTTTTAAGTTTTTATAGAAATCTTTTATAAGAATTTCTCGTATATCTTAAGCTAAGTGTTGCAGCACTTACAACATTAGTTCGGCCTACGGCATGGGTAGGGCTTTATAAGAGATTCTGCCTACTTCATGAGTAGGGCTTACTGGAGATTCTGCCTACTTCGTGAGTAGGGCTTAGGAATCATGCTAAGTGTTGCAGCACTTACAACATTAGCTCGGCCTACGGCATGGGTAGGGCTTTATAAGAGATTCTGCCTACTTCATGAGTAGGGCTTACTGGAGATTCTGCCTACTTCGTGAGTAGGGCTTAGGAATCACCCGGCATGGACGCCGTACTTCTTGGAGAGTCATTCTGATAACCGTGCTTTTATTCATAGAGGCAGCATATTACGACAACCTATTGGTAATACTTTTTGAGGTGCTCTGCGTTCCAGGGGTGCGGTAAAATCCTGCCTTCCATATCATCCAGTTCGTAAGCCCCTTTGAGTAGTACCTTGCTTACCCTGTAAGGACCTTCCCAGTTAGGTCCTAAAGATCCAGCATTTAGTTCTCTTGTCGCCAGGAAGACCTTCCTTAGGACAAGGTTGCCAACCTCGAACTCTCGCTTCTTTACCTTCTGGTTGTAGTATCTCGCATTTCGTTGTTTGTATACCGCATTTCTGACCTCAGCGACATCCCTTCTCTCTTCTATCAAATCCAATTCTTCTCGTAATGTTTGCTCGTTCCTGTCTTCTTGATACATCAGAGTTCTGACAGATGGAATTTCTACCTCAAGAGGGATCACGGCCTCTACCCCGAAGGCTAGGGAAAAAGGTGTTTCTCCAGTGCTACTTCTAGCAGTAGTGCGATAAGACCATAATACGCTGGGGAGTTCTTCTGCCCATCCTCCCTTGAGAGTGTCGAGCTTTGTTTTCAGCGTATGCTTGATAATCTTATTGATGGCCTCAACTTGTCCGTTAGCCTGGGGGTGATTCGGCGTGGAGAAATGTTTTTGTATTCCCAATTCCTCGCAGAAACTTGCAAAACGAGTGTTGTCGAACTGTTTTCCGTTATCCGTCACTATGGAGTGAGGTATTCCAAACCGGCATATGATTGACTTCCATATGAACTCAGTGGTTTTGTGCTCGGTGATTTTCGTCATAGGTTCAGCCTCAGCCCACTTGGTGAAATAGTCAACAGCCACAATTGCAAACTTCGTCCCCCCTTTTCCCGTAGGCATGGGACCGATAAGATCGACCCCCCATTTTGCAAAAGGCCATGGTGCCATTACATAGTTCAGTTCTCCAGGGGGGAGTTTGATGTTAGGTGCGAACCGTTGGCATTTGTCGCACTTCATGGTGAACTCCAGCGTATCCTTTTTCATGGTCGGCCAGAAGTACCCTTGGCGCATGATTTTGTGTGACAATGACCGTCCTCCCGCGTGATTTCCGCATATCCCCTCGTGTATTTCTTTCATAGCGCGAAGGGCTTCTTCCTCATCCAGGCATCTCAATAGTGGCGCAGCATATCCTCGCTTATATAAGATGCCGTCGATCAACGTGTACCTTGCTGACCTTACCCTCAGCTTCCTAGCCAAGGTGGGATCATCTGGGCATATACCCGTTTGGAGGTACGTAACGAGTTCTTTCATCCACGAGTGTCTGGGCTCCGTCGCCATGTGGATTTTCTCAGCTTCTTCAATTGCAGGGCGATGGATTCTCCCAACAGGTATGCTATCAAACCTCTCAATTCCTTCACTGGTTGCCAACCGAGCTAGTGCATCAGCGTGCCCGTTTTGAGTTCGAGGGACCTGTCTGATACGACATCTTTAAACTTCTGGAGTTCGCTTCTGATGATCTGGAGATATTTGCCCATTCTTTCCTCTTTGGCTTGATAGGTTTCGTTGACTTGGTTTACTATTAGTTGGGAGTCACTATACGCCATCAGCCAATCAATTTTCATTTCGCTTGCCATCCGGAGGCCGGCTATCAGGGCCTCGTACTCAGCTTCGTTGTTAGAAGCGCTGAAGTCGAAAGGTAACGCTTCGCAGAACAGTTGTTGGTTTGGGCTTATTAGAACTATCCCAGCTCCTGCTCTTTCATCCGTGGAGGATCCGTCAACGAACGGTTTCCAAGGGGCATGGGGAGGTGATTGTCCCACAGGGTCTGAGCTGAACTCAAGAATGAAATCGGCTAGCGCTTGAGATTTTATTGAGGTGCGTGGTTTGTACCTTACATCGAATTGGCCGAGCTCAATTGACCATTTTACCAATCTCCCTGAAGTATCCGATTTTTGCAGTACCTGCCTCAAAGGTTGACTCGTCAGGATTTCAATGGAATGTTCCAAGAAGTATGGCCTCAGTTTCCGAGCAGCGATTATTACAGCATAGGCCAACTTCTCCAGTGGGGAGTAGCGAACTTCGGCGTCGTGCAGGGCCTTAGAAACATAGTAAACTGGGTGCTGTATTACGTTCTCCTCCCTGGCCAACACCGCGCTGACGGCATGCTCCGAGACTGCCAAGTATAGCATGAGCGTTTCCCCTTCTCTAGGTTTGGACAGCATCGGTGGTTGTGATAGGTGTGATTTTAGTTGGTTGAAAGCGACCTGACATTCCGGCGTCCATTCAAACTTCTTTCCTTCTCTCAGCACGTCAAAGAAGGGCTTACACTTGTCTGTTGATTTTGACATGAATCTGCTGAGGGCGGCTATCCGTCCTGTTAAGCTTTGAACTTCCTTTGGTTTGGATGGAGGACGCATCTCAATGATGGCCCTTATCTTATCTGGGTTAGCTTCAATTCCTCTGCGGTTTACTAAATATCCCAGAAATTTCCCCGAGCTTACTCCAAATGCGCATTTACGGGGGTTTAGCTTCATCCCGTATGTTCTTAGGATCTCGAACATTTCGGCGAGATGTTGCCGATGTTCCCAAGCCTCTGCACTTTTAACCAACATGTGTCGGCATTTACGGGAGTTTGCTTCGGATCCCTTTATTGTATCTATAGTAGGTGATCGTCGATACATTTTCTGGTCGAGGTTGTTCCGAGTTAAGTGGAATATATTATTCGTCCTTGTTCGATTTCCCAAAACATAGTGATGCTACCAAAATTCGTACTTGGGTCAACCCGAACCGGATGGAAGAACTCCACGTGATCTGCTCTCCAATCCCTGAAACAAAGGCGTCGAGGCGTGTCCTCGTCGCCCCTCCGATGCTTAAGTCAGTTAAGTATTCAAGAGAAACTTTATGCTGAATGCTGTTAAAAAAAACGTACCTGAATGATGAAGAAGGGGCAATATTTATAGAGGGTGGTGGTTGAGTTCTAGAAGGATTAATCTTCCCATAGTCAATTTGAGTCCTATTAAGATTGTACAATCTGAGCGATGAGTTTGTGTTTAAGTAGGACTGACATTCCTAGGACACGTGTAGTAAGTTCGAAGGGGATAGAAGACCCGACCTAATTATTGGGCCCGACCTTGGAAATGGCCCAGCAATAGTGGGCTGAGGTCGGGCCGTCGAGGTCGAGGTCGAGGTCGAGGTCGAGGTTGGATCTAGCCCAACGAGAGCGGGCTAAGTTCGGGCCAACAAGGTCGAGTTCGGGTGCTACTACATTTATACGCATCACAGGCCCCCGTGCATCTAGGTCGCAGATGAAAACCCCATGTTAGAGTTGCGGGATAAGATGCACTGAGGTGAACGTATCAAGCTGAAGGTATTGCTTATGCTTATTAAGTATGTTGTCCGAGCTTGTTGGCCAATGCTTGACCAATAAGCTCAAGTTTTGGATCAAATAAAGAGGTCGAGCTTATTACTTAGCCAATTCTTGGCCAAGTAAGCTCGAGTTCGATATGAAATGAGGAGCTCGAGCTCGTTACTTGGCCAATTTTTGACCGGTGAGCTCGAGTTCGATATGAAATGAGGAGCTCGAGCTCGTTACTTGGCCAATTTTTGACTGGTGAGCTCGAGTTCGATATGAAATAAGGAGGTCGAGCTTTGTACTTGGCCAATTTTTGACCAGTAAGTTCGAGTTCAATATGAAATGAGAAGCTCGAGCTCGTTACTTGACCAATTTTTGACCAATGAGCTCGAGTTTGTATGAAATAAAGAGGTCGAGCTTATTACTTAGCCAATTCTTGGCCAAGTAAGCTCGAGTTCGATATGAAGGAGGTCGAGCTCTGCACTTGGCCAATTTTTGACCATTTAGCTCGAGTTCGATATGAAATGAGGAGCTCGTGCTCGTTACTTGGCCAATTTTTGACCGGTGAGCTCGAGTTCGATATGAAATAAGGAGGTCGAGCTCTGTACTTGGCCAATTTTTGACCAGTAAGTTCGAGTTCAATATGAAATGAGAAGCTCGAGCTCGTTACTTGACCAATTTTTGACCAGTGAGCTCGAGTTTGTATGAAATAAAGAGCTCGAGCTCGTTACTTGGCCAATTTTTGGCCAGTTAGCTCGAGTTTGATATGAAATAAGCAGGTCGAGCTCTTTACTTGGCCAATTTTCGACCAGTGAGCTCGAGTTTGTATGAAATAAAGAGCTCGAGCTCGTTACTTGGCCAATTTTTGACCAGTGAGCTCGAGTTTGTATGAAATAAAGAGCTCGAGCTCGTTACTTGGCCAATTTTTGGCCAGTTAGCTCGAGTTTGATATGAAATAAGCAGGTCGATCTCTTTACTTGGCCAATTTTTGACCAGTGAGCTCGAGTTTGTATGAAATAAAGAGCTCGAGCTCGTTACTTGGCCAATTTTTGGCTAGTTAGCTCGAGTTCGATATGAAACAAGGAGCTCGAGCTCGTTACTTGGCCAATTTTTGACCGGTGAGCTCGAGTTCGATATGAAATAAGGAGTTCGAGCTCGTTACTTGGCCAATTTTTGACCAGTGAGCTCGAGTTTGTATGACAGAAGTAGGTCGAGCTCGTTACTTGGCCAATTTTTTACCAGTGAGCTCGAGTTTTGTATTGGTAATCACCTCGAGCTCAAGACCCAAAAATCCTTTGTCACGGAAAGTATTTGGTGTTCAAGGTCGGGGTAATTAGGTCATGTACTAGCTGCATGCGCGGAGCACGACCTTATGCTAGGTTCGATGTACTAGCTGCATGAGCTGAGCACGGCCTTATGCTAGATTGAATGTACTAGCTGCATGAGCAGAGCACGGCCTTAGGCTAGATTGAATGTACTAGCTGCATGCGCGGAGCACAGCCTTATGCTAGATTTGATGTACTAGCTGCATGCGCAAAGCACGACCTTATGCTAGATTGAATGTACTAGCTGCATGCGCGGAGCACGGCCTTATGCTAGATTTGATGTACTAGCTGCATGCGCAAATCACGACCTTATGCTAGATTGAATGTACTAGCTGCATGCGCGGAGCACGGCCTTATGCTAGATTTGATGTACTAGCTGCATGCGTGAAGCACGGCCTTACGCTAGATTTGATGTACTAGCTGCATGCGCGGAGCACGGCCTTACGCTAGATTTGATGTAAATTCTAAATAGAGTTGTTCGATGTGAGTTTTTAATGTCTTATAAAATAACGTAAAGGTACATGAGGGCGTAGGCCCTGGAAGGAAAACAACTTAGGGGCATGCAAGCCCAAGTTAGAAACTACCAAAAGAATTTCAACCTAACATAATGCAAATTGAAAAAAGAAGAGCGAAAAAGAACTAAGCAACTTAGATACCTGGAGGCGTAGCCAGCTATTTTTCGACCGTGGTTGTAGTATCAAGATCTTGGCCAATGGTAACTTTTGTACTAGGCTCGAGCTCGACATCATCCATCCCCTCGAGCTCGACCTCTGAAAGTTTCACGACGTCAGCCTTGATCTTCCTTGTCTCCCCCATCTTCGAGAACCTTACCTTTATTCTGGTTGTTCCGCTGACGCTTGTCTTGACTCACGTAAGTGCCCAGGAAACCCCTCTTGATGAGACCCTCTATTTCCCGCTTCAGGGCGAAACATTCTTCGGTCGTGTGTCCGTGGTCTTGATGAAAATCGCAGTACTTGCTTTTGTCACGGGCTTCAGGAGGAGCACATAGTCTGGGAGGCCACTTCAACTCTTTAAGGTCTTTGATTTCCATCAAAATGTTAGACCTTGTGGTGTTCAATCGGGTAAAAGATGTCGGAGATGGGTCTTGCCTTGGCTCGCTCCGAAAAAAATCCGGACGAATGTTAGACTCATGTGGCCTTTTAAGTTCGAGCTTACTTGATAGCGGGGTATCTCTTCTTGGGAACATGGTCTCCTCCATGTTGATGTATTTCTCAGCTCGTGTAAGTAGGTCGGTTATCGACTTGGGAGGTGTCTTTGACAGAGACATCTTAAACGCCTCACACTTTACGGCGTAGGTCAAGGCGGAGACCGCGGCTGTGATATGTAGGTCTGGGATCAGAAGTCTCTCCTTATTAAACTTGGTCATGAAATTACGAAGAGTCTCGTTGGGTCCTTGACGCATCTGCATGAGTGATGTGGCAGTCTTCCTGATACGCTTGCTACTTGCAAAGAACGCAGAGAACTTGTCGGCTAGGTCCGCAAAAGAGGATATGGAGTTGGGCTCCAATGTGGAAAACCAATCCCGGGCGGCGTTAGTTAACGTCTGAGGAAAGGCTTTGCACATAACAGCGTCGGGTGCAACTTGTAGATTCATGATGTCGGTGTATATGTTGAGGTGGTTGATAGGGTCAGTGGTCCCATCATATTCTTTCACCCGAGGGTACTTGAAGCGATCTGGTAGAGGATACGACAAAACTTCGGGGGTAAAAGGAGTGTTGGGGGTGAACCCGATGGCTGCTTGGGATTTCTGAAGTATCCTGGCCGTTATTCCCTCTTGAATAATCCTTGCTAGGTCGGCTGAATCCAGTGCAATTGATCCCAAACCCACATGTGGCGGAGGTTGTCCTGATGTGTCGGCCTCACCATGGCTAGGGGCTGGGACCCTATCGTCCGGGATGTTACCACTTAAGGGAGAGGGTATCACCGGGGTACACCTCTCCTGAAGTAACTGAGCCAATATGGCTACTTGTTGGCGGAGCTCTTCGAACGCGGCCGGAGCTATGGCCGTTAGGGGTTGCGGTGGTGCTCCAGACGTAACCTCCTGGGGGACGGGGATGTCTGTAACGTCGGGTTGGTTAGGTGCAGATGAGCCGGTTGGAAGATGTCCTGAGCGTGTGTTAACCATGGCTTTTGGTAGCGAGTTCCCACAGACGGCGCCAATGATGCTACCAAAATTCGTACCTGGGTTAACCCGAACCGGATGGAAGAACTCCACGTGATCTGCTCTCCAATCCCTGAAACAAAGGCGTCGAGGCGTGTCCTCGTCGCCCCTCCGATGCTTAAGTCAGTTAAGTATTCAAGAGAAACTTTATGCTGAATGCTGTTAAAAAAAACGTACCTGAATGATGAAGAAGGGGCAATATTTATAGAGGGTGGTGGTTGAGTTCTAGAAGGATTAATCTTCCCATAGTCAATTTGAGTCCTATTAAGATTGTACAATCTGAGCGATGAGTTTGTGTTTAAGTAGGACTGACATTCCTAGGACACGTGTAGCAAGTTCGAAGGGGATAGAAGACCCGACCTAATTATTGGGCCCGACCCAGAAGGTGGCCCGACCTTGGAAATGGCCCAGCAATAGTGGGCTGAGGTCGGGCCGTCGAGGTCGAGGTTGGATCTAGCCCAACGAGAGTGGGCTGAGTTCGGGCCAACAAGGTCGAGTTCGGGTGCTACTACATTTATACGCATCAATAATAAATACATCTAAATATCACATGAAATGAGAATCAATTTTTAGATCATTATAGCCCTACTACCTACGTGTCTTATTACAATTAAATTATTTATTTGCATGCATGTATAATAATAATTAACACTTATTTATACTTTGTAGATTTATTCACATGCAATTAACACTTATTTATACTTTCTAGGAGCAAGTAAATTATTTAAATTTATGTGATCCAATTCTTAGTAAAACATTTACGTAAATGTATGCATGCACAGTGATAATTATAGATTAAATACATTTACCTAAATAAATGCATGCATGCACAATTTATGTAATCAATGTCACGTACACACCCTCTACTAAATGAATAGAAATTATTCTTTTCAATTATTTATTCATATGCATGTATAATAATTATTTATACTTTGTAGATTTATTCATATGCACGCATAATAATAATTAACATTTATTTATACTACATAATCTTGGGGGCTATTCCATGTTTCGCTACATTTTACGTTTTTCTTTATTTATATCTTGTATGCAAAGATAAAAGTATTTTTTTTAAAAAGACATGTTATTTTAAAAGACACGTATTGGGCTAGAACTTAAAGTTGTGGGCCGAGTCACAAATGACAAAGGAAAGACGAGATTCCAGGAGAAGAAATCATATCAGTCAATAGGAGATAAATATCCAGCTTACCTAGATTTTGAGGTAGACGAATTTGTAGACCTTGACAATATTGATCAAGGAAATTATTTATTCGTATGCATGTATAATAATAATTAACATTTATTTATACTTTGTAGATTTATTCACATGCACGTATAATAATGATTGACATTTATTTATACTTCATAAATTTTGGGGGCTATTCCATGTACACTTTATATATTCTGGGTGTTATTCAATTATTATAGGAGCAAATAAATTATTTAAAGTCATGTAATCTAATTCTTAATAAAACATTTACGTAAATGTATGCATGCACAGTGATAATTATAGATTGAATACATTTACCTAAATAAATGCATGTATACACAATTTATGTAGGGATGTCAATAGTTTGATTCGGTCAAAATCATAATCGCACCACCAAATTTTTGGTCATACCATAACTAAAGGTGGGCAAAACTCAAGCTTTTTTGGTGTTTTTAGGCGGGTTTCGGGTATTAGGTTACGCTACCAGGTCGGTTTGGGTCGAGTTGTGGGTTAAATAAGACAACCTAGTATAACCCACACCGACCCGCCCCGCCCCGCCCCGACCAACATAAAAATTGAAAAAAAACTATCTAAATAGAAAAGGGAAAGAAGCCCTATAATTTTTAGGTCGTCTTCAGTCTTCTTTTCTTCTTCACGCTCCATCCTGTCGCACAACACAAGAAGCCCTCTTCTTCTCTCAGTTTCTTGTCTAGACGTCTAGTCATTTTCTCAATGGTAGCATTTGCAAGGATGAGACTTAGCACTCAAAACATATGCAAGTGTACCATTGCTTGTGCAATTTTTTTTGTCTACATCCACTGTGTGTACAAGTGATTTTGCAGGTTTAATTACTGTTAATTGATCTTATTTGCTTTTCGTCAAAGCTGAAAATTTAGAATGCATTTGTAAGAAAATTATGTTTCAGATTATTTATTCTTTTTTACTATTTCCAGATTGGCTGGCTCTGTCCCTCTATTTCCGTTATTGATTTTGTGCTGGATCCCATAATTTTTAGATATTTTGTTAGGCATGTAAAGTTATGAGACCATCGATTTGATTCGTGTGTCATTTATTGGGTACTATTTTTTAATTTTTTATTTATTATTATTATTATTATTTCGAGTCGCTTCTCAGGCTATAGAGGTGAAAAATCATTTTACCTTGAATTCGAAAGCAATTAGGATTATGTGGCCACATCGCGATCTAGATGCAAGAAGAAGCGGAATTGGAAATGTGTCTGTCAAGGTAAATCTGCTTTTCAATTGAACAAATGTTGTTTCTCAATGACATGTTTTTATTTCATTTCACGGTTACTTAATTAAGCTGCTAAACTGGTTTTATCCTTTTACTGCAGAATTTGAGTGATTCGATTGACAGTGTGAAGCTTCAAGAAACGTTCCAAAAGTTTGGTAATGTATTGTCTTGTAAAGTTGTCACCTCTTGTGATGGGATGAGCAAAGGATATTGATTTGTCCAGTTTGAGTCTGAAATTTCTACAAATGCTGCCGTTGAGAAGCTTAATGACTCTACCGTTGGAGGCAAGAAGTTGTTTGCATTAAACATTAATCTTATTTGGATGACGTATTGGTTTTATTTGAAATGTATGGCAATAAATTACGCTTTGTCGAAACCGACCAACCTAATCCAACCCGATCGACACTTGATTAGATTGGGTTGAGTTGGGTTTCAACATGTATTTGGGTTGGGTTGAAATTAGATCAAACCGACCGTGTTGGGTTGGGGGAAAATCGACCCAACCCACGCCCACCTCTAACCATAACCACGTAAGTCAGTTCAGTTCGATTCGGTTAATAACCACGAAAATAAATTATTTTTTATAAGTCCAAACTCCAACCGTCAAATTGAAGAAAAAAATTATAAAGAAAAGTCAATATAAAAAAACACACAATACTAAGTCATTTTAGCAATCAATATCTCAAATGAAAATGCAAACAATATCCCAACTTCAAATGCAAAATTTGAATTTAATAAACAATACTATCAACATATTTCAAGACTTTTACTAGCATAAGTCAATTTTAATTCTTCCCCACAACTCTTACTAACATGGGTCAAGAGTCAAAACTCAAAGTTGATTCATATATAGTAAATAAGAAATGTAATTAGAGTAATAATACAACCATACTACCTAATCAAGAATGATTTTAACAGAAGATTTAAACAAAAAAAATGTACATCTTCGTCAATGTTCTCTCACTAAAGCGTGCACGAGTTCCGGAGTATGATGAAAGAGCGAAATTCTCTACACACAATAAAGAAAAAATTAGTAATAAAAGAAAGTGCATGAATAACAAATATAAAACAATAAATCCTATCATGAATATTAATCCAAAGCCAATCACGAGCACACATTAAAACTTCTAAAGTTTTCGGGTGAGGCTTATTTCTATGTGGACTCACAAATCTACCATTTGTACTATACGCTGACTCAGATGCCATCCATGACAAGACACATGATTACATAAAAAATAAAACACATCAATTGAGGTTTCAGCCATGGTTGTGGTGAAAATGCAATCAATATGAATGTATTTATAGTATTTTCAATCACTTTTCTAAAGTAAATATTAACTGCACAAATTAAAAATACTTGCTTAAAACAGTAAAACAAGAGTTTATTAGACACTATTACAAAAAATAAATTTATATTCTGCATTTGTAGAAAATCAAAATTCTTTATTTTGACCCACTAAAAAGGGATAAAGAAATCATCCATTGTGCCTGCCAAATAGAGAAATGCAAACGACAATAACCATAAAAATAAATTTTGTTTGACAGATATATGAAAAAGGAAAGCAGAATTAAAAAAATAATTATTTCGTGCTAGATTGGTAAATTACCAATCTCTCGCAAACAATATAACGCAAAATATATGTTGAATTCTGAAATTTCATTAACAATATCATCAAAAAGCCACATTAATTTTGTAACCAAATTAATAATTTGACTCTCTATTTCTTATGAACATAGAGAAATTGAAGAACGCATAAACTAGCAAGCAAAACAAACTAAAAATAACATTTTTTCGGGCCGCACATCATGTATTTAAATAATATTATAAAGAAAATGCAATCAATTGTAATGTATTTGGGTTTTGTTGAATTGTACAAGGAAGATGGTTTGAAGTCAATTGAGCAAAACAACTCAAGGAATGAATTCACAAGATGGTAGACTTCGCTGTTGTTTACTATAATTTGAAGCTGAGGTATAGACAACAGAGCGTTGGCGGATCTGATTTGGTTCATTGGTTGAGTCATGAGTGGACGAGTATTTTGTAAGTTTGGTTTCCAATTTTCAATTTTAACGTGTAGGGTTAGAATTAAGTTACTGAGTTTAGGGTTTAATAGTAATGTTAATTGGGCTAGAATTTTGGGGAAGCCCAATTGTCAAAATTGCTCAATTAATTTTGGGAAAGAATAATGAAAAACCCAATTATTCATTTAATTTTTTTAACGGGTAATCAGTTCGAGGTGGGGCACCGTCACTAAATATCATACCCGCCCCCACCCCGAATTGGGATTATTAAAATCAAAATTATAATCAACTCATTGTACTATCGGTTCGATTTTTTTGCCCTATTTGGTTTGGTTAACCGCAATTTTCGATTTTGACAGTTCGAATTGTCATCTCTAAATTTATGTAATCAATGTCATGTACACACCCTCTGCTAAATGTATATAAATTATTCTTTTCAATTATTTATTCACGTGCATGTATAATAATAATTTATATTCTTTTATACTTTGTAGATTTATTCACATGCATGCATAATAATAATTAACATTTATTAATACTTCATAAATTTTGGGAACTATTCCGTCTACACTTTATATATTTTGGGTGCTATTCAATTATTTTATGAGAAATAAATTATTTAAATTCATGTAATCTAATTCTTACTAAAACATTTACATAAATGCATGCATGTAACATGATAATTATATATTGAATACATTTACATAATTAAATGCATGCACGCACAATTTATGTAACCAAAGTCACGTACACACCCTCTACTAAATGTATAGAAATTATTCTATTTCTACATTCATTGCTTCAAATTAATTAAATTTCACGTTCATGAATTTATTTGATTGTTCTTATGAGTTTTAGATTTAAAATGAATTCATCTCTCAACTATTTAAAGTGTTCTCACAAATTGGTTGTTGTTACATTTCAAGCATCAAATATTTAGCTCTCCCACATCATGGAATCAAAAACTATAAGAGATTTATCGGCGTATGAAAATGAATGATCCATTAAAGTGAATATTTTGAAACTCATCCTAATTGACAAGGAGGTACTACATCTACCACGATGACCCTTATATTTAATAATTCTGAATTCATCTTCGAGGTCCAAATACTCCCATGAAATAAATATTTCATATCCTACATATCTTTATGTGTTTGTAAAATCTGGATTAAAAAATCATACTAGTTTTATTTACAGTCCAAGGAAGGAGACAAATGGTCAACAGATTTTCCCACCGATCATCCATGACGCAGTTGTGAAGCTAAAACACGTTGGCTATACATTCAAGTCAATACAAATAATTTGTGTCGGCTCATAAAAATTATTTGAATTGTGTCAGCTAATAATAAAGCATAAAGCATTTGGCATTTTTGAAAATTTACCTTGTCCTTTTGCAATCATCATTTATAAGCTGCAGGAATCAAAATTGCTTGGCATGAAACTATGCACAGTCCTACATAGAAAATCTTACATTGTACGAAATGGAAACGTAAGATCTGTCAGTGGGAAGTATTGAAATGTGATTGATGAAATCGAATTGTCTTTCACAATTACAACGGAGGTCGAAGAGATTAAAGAACGTCTATGCTATAAGATATTAAACTCTTGTCTCTAATTCAACGACGTACAAAATTTCGCCAGCTGAGATATCACGATTGGTAATTATGCTTTTTAGTCAAATGTATTGTTTACGATCATGTTCAGAGAGTTTTACTAAGTATTAATTCCAAAATTCAAAAAAGAAAATATTCCCACATTTCATAATCAAGACCTTTTTCTAATGTATAATAGCTATTGAATGAAATGAATGAAAAGAGAAAAAAAAAAAAAAAAAACCTCCACATGACATTAGTAAAAGCATTGGTGTAGAAATGAATGATGTCTACGGTTATGCATTGCCTAACGATTTTTTTTTTTCAATTTTTTACCCAACAATTTTGCTCTTAGTACATGTGTAATACAATGAAATTATATTTGTGGGGAGATTTGGCTGACAATGAAGGAAAGTTTATAAAAGACAATATTCATGAAATGCCAATTATTGTAGCTTTGAATGTGAAAGCAAGTTACTACGAATGTCATACTTTGTAATTATTTTATTATCATATTAAAACGAACTCTATGCTAAAATCATTAATCTATACATTTCAGAATAACGTGCAATACACGTTTACCTTTGACTAGTAAAGAGATAAAAGAGACGATAAGGAGGGAGAAGAGATTGTAAAATGATTTGGGTGGGGTGAATGGGGGTGGGAATGTAGATTAATTTAATTTTATAATATTAATATTAATATTAATATTTAAAAATTGAATTATCACACGAATGTTGATTAAAAAATTTATAAATTTGATTTTTGAATTGAGAAGTTTAAAAGCACGTGAGTGTAATTTTCATTATTTGAAATAAAGGTCTTCTAAAAATATTTAAACCATCGATAGGAGAATTTTTAAGCAATAGTTATTGTTGACGAGACCATAATTAAAATTCGATTTTCTCGTATTATTTAGCCTCCTATTTGTCTCGTTTAAAACAAAACTTCTTATATTTATTATTAAATCACACATTCACACGATAAAATATTTTACACCTAAATTTATAACTTTTCTCTACCATTTGATACACATTTTTCAAAAAATCACCATTCAAAATATCATTTTTTCTCAATAATAATCATCAAATAGAGGATCAATTAAATATTGTATATCAAATCCATCCTAAATTTTCATTGGACCATTTGGACGATGTGATTTGCTATTTGTAGAATCATTCATAATAATTTTGTTGATAATGTGACGTGTTGGTAAAAAGTTGTTGGTTACAAAAATAACTTTTTATTAAAATTGTCTAGTGACACAATTTGGTCAATAAAGTAGTGCACCAAATGTGACTCTTGGACGGTTGATGTCTAATTTAAGGGGTGTTTGATGTACATTATGGAGAAAAAAAATGTATTTTATGATGTGATCCGATAAAAAATATGTGGTTAAAAAAATAAGGAAATTTTTTAAATTTGCGTGTAATATTATTTTATTGAAGAATGCACAATTGAAAATGAGTTTTTAAAAAAATGATATTTTTTTTCTTTAAGAATGTGTATCTAATCTTACATTACCATTATAATTTCATTTCATTTTTATTTTTCATTTTTCTTTGAATCTATGTGTATGTATTTGTCTCCCATTATTGTAAAAGAAATGGAGTAATGAATAGTATTTTTTGGAGATTGTGTGGTTGAAATTTAAAGTAATTTTATTAATTTATGTGTAAAATATTTTATTGAGTGAATGTGTGACGAAGAATCTTACCGCAGCAACACAATGTTTTGGAGGAACAGGACAAACGGGGACTATATTTCACAACCCGATAGGTTCGCACTTCTCCCCCTCTCACCCGACAAAACACGGGCTCTCATCTTTTGAGGGTTATATTTCAATCCCCCTTTGAAAAATCCCCCAAACCGAAATTATATTGCTTCTCTATCAACTCACGTTCCCAACTCTATACACACATATTATAGGTATAAATATAGATTCACCTGTTATTTTCCGTAATTTTTTTTTTTTCATAATGTTAATTTATTTTTCAGGGCTGTCTGGAAAATACTTCTTTCTGGGAGTGTTTCAAGTGGAAGGTAAGGTTCCGGTTTATTTTTTCCTTAATTGGGTTTTGTTGTGGGCGAATTATTTATTATTTATTTGTTTTTTACTGCGGGTTGCTGGAATTGGTTGGTATTATTTTTCTTTGATTCACGTTTCTTGAATATGTGATAAAAGGGTGGACTTGAGGTAAAAAAATCTATATATGAGGATATACATGTATAATGTATTCATAAATACAAGAAGAATGTATGCATATTAACAGATGTGAGTGAAGTTGTATTTCTCGTTCAACTGTTTTTTTGTAATTTTTACCCTAAAATCAACGTCTTTTGAGGAATAGTTATGTATCGTTTTTTTTAAGTACTCGCTAGTTTATATACAGTGGGATTTATTTGAATGGTTGAAAAATAAGTGATTATTTAGCCATGAGTATTAATGTAATAGAAGTATGTATCTTATTAATTATTTAATGAATATCAATAATGTTAAGTAAAGCAAACAAAAGAAAAGAAAGAATCCTTTTGGGAAAGAGTGGTTGGTGTATCATGTATTGGGTATCTGATAATGTGTCGGGTATTGTTGCTGTGTGCTTCTGTCTCTGTCCTGTAATTAGTATCGATAATAATCGTGTTGGTTTTAATACTTGACCATCACAGTGGATGTGATTTTACTTATTAATGACAAAAGTAACTATATTTATTGTGCAAGGGACGTGCATCTGAATAGAGCTAGTTGAAGATATTGGCATTTGAAATTAATAACAAATGCAACATCACCATGTAGGAACCGCTAAAATAATGATGATGTCTTCTAGTTTAAACATTGACACCTCTAAATCACGTGGTTGAATGGACCAACATTACCCTCAATAAGAGAGAAATATTCATAGGTTAGGTAACTAAACACTATGATACTACTATCCCAATGATGAGCACGATTGACCAAATCTACCAATGTACAAGCTCTGCACATGGTTGCACAGTGGAGGAAATTGTTTGTTATTATTGTTTAGAAGACTTCCAATAAGTATGTAGTTATTGGGATTTGTTGAATCATTATTTTTACATGATATAACATATTTGAGCAGTAAAAATAGATTATTCCAGAACCAAGAGCGCTAACATAAGGCCAAAAAATGATATATGTGATTGACTTTGAGTTCATTAGAATAAGACCTGGCTCTTTGTTGTTAAATCTTTGTTGAATTTGTCATTGAGAAAAATAGAAAAAGATGCTCTGGGAAAGATTGCTCCAGTATTTTGACGATGACTTACAGATTTACTGTCAATATACCCTTGCATTAGAAAGGTTACAGTTGCTGAACGTTTTTAAATAATAAAGACAAACAATTTCATGTTAGTGGCCTCTAGTTTGTCATGCTTGGCTGTGAAGTTGGACACTACCAACTCTTCATTATTCAAGATCCAAATAATTCTTGAAGAAAAAATTGGCAGGTTGTATTTTGGATACCTATTGTGTTTTATGACTTATCTCCTTCATGGCTTCACATGGTGTAGTTGGAACTGAATTTGTTATCTTGAAAGCTGTAACCACTTTTTGGGAATGTGTGTTAAATATTTCTTAATTTAGTTAATTCCTTGCACGTGTGAGTAAAATTTAAAGCGGGAGCTGTGATGAATTTTATTTTTTTTACAGGTTTTAAATTCTCTCCAAGCAATTACTGAAGGAATTTAAGTGGGTGTGTAAATTATTTGATTGTATCGGGAAGCAGTAAATGTACACAGACTCTATTATTTAACACATCATATGATACTTGACTGCACGTATCATGCGCCAGCCCCTTTTCGATCCCTAATCTATTTAGCTTCCTCTTTTTCCCCTCTTTGGTTAATATTCTCTTCAGTGGACCATTTCAGCAGGAAAGCCATACTGTTATCCAGAAGTTGCATGGAAAATCTAAAAAAGATATCGTTCCCCTTTTTAGCATTCTTCTGCTCAGTTTTTTTAACATAAATCCTTCGTTGTTGTCAGCCTTCTTTGTTAAAGATTTCACGGGCGTTATGGAAAGTGGCATTGAAGTGCCAGAAAATTGATTTTTTACTTAGTGATTCCTTATTTTCAGCAAAATACTTCCTTAAGGTTAGAGTTTTCTTTGCTCTTTTTATAACTTAACTTTTTGATCGGGAATGGCAGAATGCCTACATTTCCATCAGCAGTGCCTAAATCTTCAATCTTGACTGGACATATCTGCTCTTTAGATACCGTGTTTTGAAATCTCTGGTTGGTTGGTAAGGTCCAAATCTCTAATCTGGTCTACGTAGATCTACATAGTTGGGTAACATGTTTTGAAATCTTTGATTGACTAATGCTTGAAGAACCAATCTAGTCCTTGCAGATTCTGTTATTTGTACCACCCTTTTCGTAGCAAATTCAAAATTCAACTAGACCGGCGAATTAGGATAATACTTGATTTTAGGGGTGGGAAGTTTTCACTCGAACCATGTGTATTGAATTGGGATTCCTATTAGAATAATAATGTGACCGGGTGTTTAAACCAAGAACTGATCTGTTTTGGTCCATTTCTTTGTTTTAAGTGAAGAACCGAAATTTAATTTGGTTTTTCCGGAAGTTGTCTTTTTCTTCCCTACAAATGTGGCCACTGGCCACTTTAGTTAATAACGTAACCTACATTGAATGCAACACTCAATCTTCACAGTTGAGTAGGGGAGCAAATTACCGAAACTGTATCGCTACCATCTGAACCGGCCGGTTCGACACTGTTTCTGTGGAAAAATCATTTGGTTTTTGGTAATTCGCACTGACTTGACGGTTCGGTCTGGTTCTCAGTGCTTAATAGATAACCGAAAAAGTATTTCGGTTCTGCCAGTTTGCTTTTCGGTTTTCTTTTCTTTTCAAACTTTACCCTAGAAAACTAATCTGAATATCTCTCTCTAATTCACAAAATACTGTCGCCCCGCCGCCTCCATTCTTCTCTCAAAGTGGAAGCCCCAATTCCAAATCCAATCCTATACAATCTCACAAACAATCTATAGATTTGTAGCCTAGTGCAAACCTCAATGGCTAAAAGAAATTTTCCTTTTTAGTTTCAGGCAGATTTTTTTTTCTCCATAATCGGACACAATCTTCTCTCGACAATTAATCAGTTTCTGCTTTTACTAGTGATCAGTTGGTCCTATTGAAGTTGGATGTTGCTGGGTGCTGCTTGAGACTTACCAGATTCTGTTTTTTTTTTTTTAAATTTCTTGAACAAGGTTCGAAATTACTGCTTTATTTTCTCTTGCTGATAGCATAAACCTAGTCAATTTTCATTGCTGTTTGAGTGCCAATTAGTTGCTGCTGCTAATTTTTTTGGTGTAGTTACTACATCATTAGTTGTCTGCATATAAATTAGTCATTGCTGCACGAGTGCATATTTTCAATTTCTCGAGGGCCAATTTTCGTCCTGTTTTCCCAATTTCCTTATCGAAGAGAAGTTTATGTTCATTTAGTAAATTTTAAATTAAAAAAGTAATGATTATTCATATTAATATTCAATTGCTAACATGGAGAGATGAATTAATGGTAGCATTCATTGTTGTGTCCACTCTGGTTTTTAATGCATACAGCCAAAGGAAAAAAAAATGAAGATCAGCATGTGCTAGCAGAGACCAGTTTTCAAAATATTTGAAGTCTTAAAATAAAATGTAATTGGACAGGACTGGACCAGAGCCAACTGGTTTTGGTCTGATCTGGTTCTTTTTTCACAATTCCCATTGGGAATCATCAAGCTCAGTACAGTCTAAAGAGTCTTGAACCGAACCACCTGGTTTTCGCCTCTACTCTTGAGAATCACATATTCACATATCGTTTTTTATCTTCAGTCTCTCTTTCCCTATTCTCTTCCTGAGTTAGTTCTTTTGAGTCTTTTCGTCTCATCACATTGTCGAGTCTTCTACCGCTGTTGCCTTACGTCTTCGTATTTCATCTAATCTGCAGTTGCTTCTTTTTTGGAGTGAGGGCAGAGCCAGAGAGCCATAGTCCACAGAGGTTCCAGATTTTTTTTCCCTTTTATTAATAGATTTACAATCCACAATCTATAGAGGCACCTATATTTATCTAGGGATGGGCAAAATTACTTGGAACCAATGGACCGATTTTTTAAAGAAAGCTTCATTTTTCACTTTTTACCCGAGAAATGGACGATCGCTCCGATTCTTGGTTTCTTCTACAAACCATGGTTTCAAATCGAAAGAGTTGATTTTTTTGGCTGGTTCAATGCACCAACAATGCCTAATTAATATTTTAAAACCCACACCTTCAAAATTTAAATTCAACAACCCTAACATTTTCACCTTCTCTCTCATCTCATTTATGCAGTGTGCTGCCTATCAATTCTCGCCCTTTTCCTTTGTCTGGTTCATTAAGAAAAATACAGTGTAACTTCGACCAAACTAGACCGTGGCCACCGCTATGCTAACCTCTCCCCTCGCTATCTCTGTCCATCCAATTGCCTTTCTTTTATAACATACCTCAAGATTTCTTTTAGGTCTTTTTCATAGAAATTAAAAATATTTTGAATGTGTAGCTTGTTATAATATTAGTACATTCGATGTTGCCAATATCTCCCTCTTTTTGAAGTTTTAATAATTTAGCTTATTAAAATCTTTGTCCAGATGAATAATCTGGGAAAAAAGGTTTGATTTGAAGAAGTTAAAACATAGTTTTCAGAAACGACCTATTCAAAGCGCCTGGTCGACGGGTTCAAAAGGTCGGTCATTGTCGGTTAAAAAATTTAAATAATAAATTTTTTATTTAACATAAATACGATGAATAATACTAAGTTTGAAAGTCGAGGCATGTTATATTTGAAACCAATATAAAGTTTGGTGAATAACTGTTGTGCGTGCATTTAACACGCTGGAAAAAAACTCTGAATTTGTAAGTAAAATTATTTGGGCCGTGTCACGTAGCCAACCATTATAATTGAACAAGAATTTCCTGTTAATTTGACTATTGGGACTGATGACGGTGAACAACTCTGAAACCTATAGAACGTTTGGTGACAGTTTTAGGACAAAACAATGTTCGGCCAGCTTAGATGAAATTTCTCTATGATTCAATGGCCTACTATGATATTAACCTCAAACAACTATGGGATAGTGTAAGGAATGGGTTTTTGAAAGAAGCAAACATTCATCAAAAGGAAGCACAATTATTTCATGTCCGTTATAGGATGAAAGTGGAATCAGTATATCCCTGTTGAAATTTGCTTAGGTTTAGTATCTTGCATACAAATGTTAATTGATCAATTTGGATATTGTGAATTCCTTTCACTTATAAACCTTTTTTTCCACCTTTGATATCACGTGGAGTACCTTTTTTATTGATCAAAATAAAGAAATTATATTAATATACTACCTCCAACCCTACCCTCTTATTTTTATATGTTTTTTTGAGTTTAATATTTTTTGGATCTACTGCAGGCACATCTAGACATACATAGCAGAATGGGTGATGATGCATTTGATGAAAATTTATTGACTGAGAAACTCTCTAAACTCAATAGTTCTCAGCAAAGCATAGAGTGTATCCTTTCTATAGGAGAGTAATGGCTGTTACTAATGTTCTGTTTCAAAAATGTGGCGGTAAACATACTATGTACACGATAACCTTCTGTTTTATTATTATTAAATGGTTAACAGTTCTGGCAAAGCATTGTGTAACCTTTCTACAGGAGAATAGTAACCATCAGCGAGTTTTTTTTTTTTTTTTCCCAATATCCGAGTGCATAAAACATAATAGGTACATATAACTTTCTATGTTAGTGCTATTATGTGGTCATACTTGGGCTGCATACATGATTTCCATTTTTCTGTGCAACGTTACAAAGTATGATCATGGTGCATGACTTGCCCTATCCTATGAATGCATGCAGTAAAAATTTCATGTTCACTTACGTGCGGTTGCTTCATTCTGAAACACTCTTTGTATTTGATGGTTGTAAATATCATATTAATACCTAATAAAATAGTGAATTCAGATCATTGTTTTCCTGTTGTTTAGCTGTTTGCATGTTCTCTTTCTAATGTTTTGTTTAATGTGCCTGTTAAGTTACCTTCTGAAGATGCTATTTGCTTGAGAAGACGGCAACTATCATGACAGCGAAATTATCAATTCCGGTATAACCTTCCTCTAACCAAAAGAGAAAGGAAAACATATATATCTTTGCAAACTTGCGAAACTCAATAATGTGACTTACAGTTGATACTGCTGATGTTAAAACACAGAAATCAAGAATAGAAACATTACAGGAACAATAGGGAGGCCATTTTGCTTTGTTTCCATCCTTAATCCTTTTCATTTTTCTTTCTTTCTTTTGTTTGGTGTTTCTTATTTATTTATATTTTTTCTCTGGTGCTTTGTATCATATGCACTTGTATTGGTACTACAGTTGAGCTCTGTCGCGTGTGGATCCAATTACAATTCCAAACTTCTGTCTCTTTCCTACATCATAAATTTGCCTAAATGATCAAGTTATTGGATGCAATGAATCTAATAACTGACTCATACACTTCATTTGGTTTCCAATTTGGTCACCTAGTCTAAATCCGCCCCATTTCAAATTTTCATGACATTGCTTTCTATTCCTAACATCTATTCCCATTTACACAAGTTCAGATGTGGGTACATTGGAAGCCAGAATTAACCCTAAAACATTGTATATGTCATTTCATCAGCTGTGCCGCATCTCCATCTCTCTCTCTTGTTATGATTAGACTAAATTAGTTTTTGACTCGTGCCTGACATGTGCATTGCATATTCTATTTTTTTCCCTTTTATTTGGTCATCTAGTCTTATTCTGTCCCATTTGATGACATGGCCCTTTATTCATGACATCTATTCTCATTTACACATTCAGAGGTGGGTATATAGGAAGCCAGAATTAACCCTAAAACATTATCATTTCATCAACTATCCCACATCTCCATCTCTCGCTCTCATTATTGTTAGACTAAGGTGGTTTTTTGACTTGGTGCCTGACTTGTACATTCCATATTCTTCACACTTTTTCCTTTATTTGGTCACTTAGTCTAATTCTATCCCATTTGATGTATTGGCCATCTATTCCTAACGTCTATTCCCACTTACACAAGTTCCAGGGGTGGGTACATTGGAAGCCAGAATTAACCCTAAAACATTATATGTGACATTTCATCAACTGCCCCACACCTTTCTCTCTCTATTGTCACTAAGTTGGTTTTTGACTTGTGCATTGCTTATTCTCCTCTTTTTTCCTTTATTTTTCTGGAAGGGAAAGGGGTGAGGGGAATATAAAACAATAGTATGTTCCTTCAACAAACTCTGCTTGTTTGTGTACATTTAATATTGGCCTGAAGATGGAATAGTCTTTGTCAAAAAGACAAGCAAGAGTTTATATCTGCGAACAATTTTATCATTCATGGAATCTAAATTTCCTAGTATCTTTTCAATATTGATGCAGCTTTTGTCTGAACTTGGTGCTTTTGTTTATATGTTTCCACACTGTAGTGCAGTTTTCTTTTAACACCCTTTCAGCTCTATCTCGGTGGTGCATATCTAACCGCAAAAGGGCCAAGCAAGTTGTTGAAACTTGGGAGAAACTATTTAAATCTGCACAACGGGATCAACAGATTTCTTTTTTATATTTGGCGAATGACATCCTGCAAAATAGCAGGCGCAAGGGAAGTGAATTTGTAAATGAATTCTGGAAGATCCTTCCGGCAGCTCTGAAGAGTGTTTACGATCTTGGCCATGAAAACTGCAGGAAGGTTGCTTCCAGACTGGTAAGTTCCTTGACAACTCACAGCTTGAGGCAATATGACAACCATCTTATACATAATTAATCGGAAACTGAGAAAGAAACAACTGTGTGAACTCCTATATTTTATCGGCTCTAAATTTTGTTTATATTTTATGTGTAGTTTTGTAATTATGATATGGAATGTTCTATTTCCAAATTCCAATATTTCAATAATGGATTTTGAACCCACCTCCCAATCCCCACAACCATACCCAAAAAAAATAAAAAAATAATAAAAAATAAAAAAATAATAATAATAATAATAGTTCTTGTTTCCAGGTGTGGTTCTAGTCATATAATGTCTGAGATAAATTTTATATTGGAACGTGTATGGTTGGATGAACAGATAATTACTCTATAACATCGTATCCTTTTTTTTTTTATTACCATTCCAATGAATGTGATGCTGTTTGCCTGGTTCTCTTTCAAATTTGATAGACATGTTTTTCGACTTCAATTTTGCCAGTTTTAAATTGTGCTAACTAATGTCTAGTCATTCTGTGGAAGTTCAGGTGAGAATGCAAGTTATCACAAATTATAATTTCTGGCTTGTTGATGCAAGAAGAGTGTTCTTTTTCCGAAAACTTAATTCTAGCTGTTAGAGACAAGATTAATCTTATATGTTAAAAGTCCTAAGCTTTTGGATTCTTGTGGATTGGAAATTCTAAAGAAATCCTACTAGACTAAGAAAGCCTTTTTTTGGTCTTTGCATCAATTATAGGTGGTATCTTACGGTTATTTCCTTATGATGTATGTATTTCCATAACTAACGCATCATCACAGTGTATACCAGTTCGTGTAGAACCAGTTGAAATACTACTTGGGCACATTGCAGATATTGTCCTTCCCTTGTTTCGACGTGATGTGGTTCTAGTTTGAATTATCTGTCTCCAAAACTCGTAGTAAATGTAGAAATCTCACTTTTGATAGATCTTTATAAACTTTTCACACTGTAATTATTCTTCCTTTGGTATAAGAGCTTCCAGTATTACACGAAATGGGAGATTTGCCTGTTAGGTGCAAAGTTTTTTATTGAGTTGTATTGATATTTCATTCCTATTCCTATAATTGAATCTTGTATAAGTACTTATCCCTGATGATTGCCATCTCTTGTTTTCCTCCTTTGAATTTTGCTTTTTGGTGACTGGGAATGCTCTTTATATTAGGTTAATATATGGGAAGAAAGAAAAGTTTTTGGATCGAGGGGCCAAAATCTTAAAAATGCAATCTTGGGCAAGATGACTCCTGTCACTGTCAGCAATGTTAAGAATTCAAATCCTATCAAGGTTGTGAAGAGAGATGGCAACTCATTAAGAATTGTAAGTATAATCCACAACTTTATGGATGAAAATTGACCGAATCACAGTCATTTTGATGCAGATTATCACCTTTGTTTGTTTTGTTTTTTATTTTTTTTTTTATTTTAGAAATTAGCTGTTGGGGGTATGCCAGAAAAAATCTTAACTGCATTCCAGCTGGTACATGATGAAGATGTCAATGAAGAAGCAGCCTTGAAGCAGTGTGGAACTGCAGTTTCTTGCATTCAAGAAATGGAGAAAGAGGTTCAAAATGTTTCTTCTCAAGGTATGACCTTATAGTCTCCTTTAGAATTTATCTCATAGGGGCTAGCATAATGTCTTGATGGGATTTTTTTCTCTTTCATTCCCCCCAATGCATATATTTAAAATAGTGGTAGCTTGTTCTTGTTTATCAATCTGCAAGTTCGATAGACATCCTCTAAATGTGCGGATGATTTTACATGCTTTTCAGCCCTTTGATATTGATATTTAACCTTCGTCCATTTTTTTCAGGAAATCTGCAGGGTTCTGATTTGGTGGATAAGATACAGGAACAGGAGAACACACTTCAGCAGTGTGTTGGACAACTTGAAAATGCTGGAGCAATCAGAGTTGCACTGGTTTCCCAGCTTAAAGAAGCACTTGAGGATCAAGTATGGTTTTATTTTTGTAATTTTCATGTATGCAATTATGACTATTAACATTTTTTGAATTCTGATAAATTCTGGCTTTTCAGGAAACAAAGCTGGCACTGATACGGAGTGAGCTACATGTAAGGATCTCTGTTTTCTCTCTGGCACATGTTATCAGAAAACCAATTGCAAATGCCTGCTGTTTAAATTGTCTTTTGGAATGGTTGAATATGTTACCCAACTGTAGACAATCTTTTGGCTTCTTTCCCCGTCTGTGCAGTTTCCGTGCAACGGTTTCTGTGCCACACACGACAACATACACTTACCAAATAATTGTCCTTTTTTCAGATTTTGTATTACGTTTTTGGTGTGGTGGTAAATTGATAAATGTTTTGCTTGAAGTACTGTGTTGTGTTATTCCTTAAAAATATCGAAATAGCTGTACATCAAGGGCTCTGGAGGGGCAACTTTATACTCAAAACTGAGGTACTAGTAGCTGAACTTTAAGTTAAAATAGTTGCAAGGACTTAACTCCATTTTTGATGTAGAAGGAAAATGGGATGAGTAAAGAAAGTACACAAGCTTCTTTTTTCGTGTTTCTTCATATTGGTTGCACAATTATCTTTTTTGAAAAAGTTGCATTTGATTTCTAGTCTAGACTTCAATAGATACCTACCCTCCATAATTCTTTTTGGGCCCACTAGTTACCCTTTCATTCTTTCCTTTCTACTTTCTGGTGCAAACCAAGCAAAAGAAAGTTAATGTGTTCCCCCGCAAAACCAAATCAATTGATAAGTTACATGGATTAAGGTTTCTACTCGGGACAGTATAAACTTGGAGTAGGCTACTCAAATACTTCTTCACCATTCCATTATGGCCAACTCTGTAGCACGAACTCTTCAACTAGGTTAGCGTGTCGGTGTCCAACATGTGTCGATATCAACACTCCTCAGACACTCTACCATAATCATTTTTCATTTTTTTTACTAAAAATAATATATATTTTTAACTCAAAGTTTTTAATAAAGTTAATAGTATAAATATGTACTCAAATTTAAAAGATTTCAACAAGAAAAATTAATAAAAAGTATAAAATTAGATTTATACTATAAATGAAAATTTAATCAAAGCGTCGATGAAGATTCGTGTCAATAATTTTTTGAAAAATCACATATTAGCGTATCGGACACGTATCGTGTTGGACACATGTGTCCGTGTCGGTGCATCATAGCTAGCCAACATTACATCTACCGAAAAAGGTTTAATGAAATGAAATGTTTTGCGACAATATCTAACTGTTGTTAATTTTTGTCTCCATCTCCGTATTCAAGATGTATCCTGACAATCTGCTTTTTCTTAATTTATACTTGGTGCCCATTTTCTGTTTGGTGTACTTCATTTGTTATTTTTTTCATTATTATATGATCGCTCATTTATCATAATATCATTGTTTCTGCAATAGTGCTATGTCTTGATTGACATTTGGCCTGATAATGGTCCATGCCTGCACCATGAAGGATAGGTAGTCTAATAACAGTGTCTAGAGTTTCTGTTTTAACTTGGTTATCTTTCCATCACACAGAATCCTTATCACACTTATCTATTTTCTCCACCCCGTTCTAATCCTTGAGATTACATATTCTTCGAGTCTCTCTCTATTAATAATTAAGCCTAAATGATGTAGAACTTGACAAAAAAATAGAAAAAAAGGAGAAAAGATGAGGGAAGAAGACAGAATAGAGAGAGAGAAGAATATGAAGAATTTTTTTTGATATACTACAATAATGTTCTATGTGAATTGAAACCTTGGTTTATTTAATAGAGCAAAGACGTTAAATACCTTTAATCTTGATTCTTCATTTTGACATCACCTATTTTGGATGAGGATGGGAGAGATTGGTCAACCCATGTTGATATACCACCTGGAGGACTTCTCACCCTAGTCTCTTAAAGAACTAGTAACTAACTACTAAAAAGTAACAAAGTTCCAGTCGCTCAATACTGAATTCTAATCTTAACCTATCTTTAATCTTATTTCTTCTGGGAATGACTTTTAATTTTCCATCATTTCTCCCTGAATGAAAACAACTCAACTCGAGTGAGTTAAACTCCAAATGGACGTCTAGCAATTTCAGGTCAAGATGTTGGAAATCTTCCTCTGTGATCCATTTATCAAGGAAATTCTAATATTGTCTTATTTTGACTTATTCTAAAACCTCTAATTTCTGAAGAACTCCATGCTTCTAACTTATGATTTATCCCCCTTATATTAGTCTTATAAACTAAAACTGTGTCCTCAATGCATAACACTATGGACCTCGTCCTGCATCCATGTCTGAAGCAAAAAGATGTGGACTCTGTGCGGCACCTTGAAGCAATCATGCAGTAAAGAGAATCTTTACTACCACTACACTGGATCTCTCACATGTGAATACTCCATGTCTCCATTACCCTCAATAATATCGATATATCTAACAAATATTCCTTTTTTGTAGCACCTGAGCAGGATTTCTTTGGGCACCCTATCACATGCTATTTTTTTTTTTTTTTTTTTGAAGAAAATTCAACTTGAAAGTGGCAATTGTAACTTGTTTTAGTTCTGACTAGCATTAGAGATCTCAAGTCAGGTTCCAGGATGCCTAACTTGTGCACATATCTGGGAACTAGCCTCAAATAGTTGAATTGGCATCTTCAAAGCAAGTGCCTACCAAATTCAAGGACTAAAAACTGTGGATGCACAACTTCATGAGGGAAATGTCCGTTAATTATTTGGTAGAAGCACTTTTCTGTTTAAAAGCAAAAAGTTTAATTACTGGCAAAAAGCACAACTAATTACTTTAGATTTTTGGCCTGTAAATGGATAAATTTGCTATGAGATAAAAATTAGTTGATCACACAATATATAGAGCAATGTAAATGGAGATCACTTCTTCCAAAACATGTGATATGTATGGGTCTGTAGTCTGTACTATGCTGTGCAGCATGCCAATGAGATTCTTTCTTGTTCAATCAATACTTTTACCAACTTTCTTCTTGTAATTTATGTTTGATTGTAAACGTACCTGGTTAATTCCACTTTATCTATATACTTGCGTAAATATTTAATTAACGTTTTTAGTTCACACTAAACCGATGCACTCTCTCTTATCACACCGATGTCTTATAAAGAATGTAAACTATAAGAATGTGCTGTTTCTTTTATTTTTATTTCTCTAGTATATCAATACTTGAGCCTTTTTGGTTAATAGATGGTTAATGAGTTTTTATGCTGATCGAGAAAGTTGAGATGGTATTACACAGAACCAATGCTTTAAACTCTACTTTTTAGGCACAGCCAGAGAGATGAAGCAAGTCAAAATTTACTCTTTAAGGTTCTTCAAATATTGCTTCTCCTCGTGGTTTTGTAAGCTACAATCCATTATCTTCTTCAAAAACGACCGAGGTTTATTGGGGTTGGATATCCCCCCTTTAGTTTATGTACTCTGTAAACCCGTGTTTTTGAAAGAACTCTGCAGTATACACCTTGTACCATTGATTTAACTTTATGTTGTTTATGGGACAACATTAATAGTTGAAATCAGTCACAGTCCTAATGGTCTCTCCCGATATCTTCTATTATATTTCATTCCATGTGAAGTTTCTACTTGGTTCATAATTGCTTAACTTGTTGAAGAACTATCTTATGTTCCACAATTTTCTGCTGTTGACAATTTATTTGCAAAGCAGGTTGCTCAGGGTCTAATTGAGCGAGCATCGAATATGAGGCAGCGGCTGGTCCCCGGTTTTTCAGTTCCCACTCCTGTAAACCAACTTATGGAAGCCAACGCTCCGAGGATGGTTGAACTCAAATTCCCTGCTACCCAGTCGACAAACAATCCGCTAGCGCCTCCACCACCTACTCATCCTTTGACACCATTTTCGACCTCTAATCTCAGTGAAGAGGAGAGCAAGAAGGCAACAGTAGCTGCTGTCGCTGCAAAACTTGCTGCTTCAACATCCTCTGCGCAGATGTTAACTTCAGTTCTCTCATCCCTTGTAGCTGAAGAGGCTGCTTCAATGAGCAGTGGCTTGAAATCTGCTGGGTTTCCGAGTTTGCCTATTTTACCTCCCGATAAAAGGCAGAAGCTAGATAAGTCTACTCCTTTCTCTGGCATGGACAATTCCGACGCTGGTAGTTCCGCGTATTTTTCTACTACACAGCAAGCAATGGCTAATATGCCACCTAACAGCATGCAATCTGTAGCTCAAACTAACCGAATGCAAGCTCCATTCCTGCCACCTCTTCCACCTCCGCCACCACTTGCACCTCCATCTAATTCTCCTGCAAGTCAATTGGTCCAATCGGCAATGGTGGGGCCACCCTACGGGTATGGTGCTGGAAACTTGTTACCTCCATCTTTGTCTTCAAACATTGCTATGGGCTTGGCCAGGCCCGGCCCTCCTCAGCAAGCACAGCCACAGCAGTTGCAGAACCAGCAACCTCAACAGCAGCAGCAGCAGCCACCGCCTCCAAATGGTGGGTACTATAGGCCTCCAGGTATTGGATTCTATGGGCAGAGTCATCAGCCATCAACACCACCCGTGCCTAGACAGTGAGGTTCTTTTGGAAGATTCCATACCTGTGTCAGTTTTGTACATTAAAGTACATGTTTGGTACATAACAGTGGACAATGTCCCTACCAAACATGCTATAATAGGATAATTATCTTTGGCATGAGAAACTTTTTACATTACCTTTGTAATATACTCTTTTCACCTAAATACTTCTCCAATCCTCCCATCCACACCTTGTTTGACTATATGATTGGGTACTCTGCACCCAACACATTTAGGAAATTTGAAATTATCATACTTGACTCTCTTTCTTTCTCTTTTGCATGGCTAATGTCGTTTGGTTAGCTTTTAATGAAATAGGATATGTAAATTAAGATAATTTTGTGTCTGCATGTAGTTATTTAAATTCATTTTGTAAAAGGAGTTTCGTATCCAACTGCTGCTAGCTCTAAGATGCAACTTGGTCCACATTGTTTGAATCACAAAGGAGTTTGGTACGTTGGACTGGATAGAGCTGGACATGATTATGATAAAGCTGCGTGCCGAATGATGGGTTGTTTTGTAAAACAGTTGCACGTCCATTGGTGGTGAACAACTTTTTAACTTGTATTGATCAAAATTCATATACAACTTTTTCTTGTACGTAAAGATGTAATAGGTACAGGTAGCAAACAACTGGAGGAACAAATAATCCAATCAAGAGAAAATTTGGTTTTCTTAAAAGAAATTTGTTCATCAATAGGTTTTCCTATTTTAATATATTTTACGGTATTGCATCAATATTTATTACTAGAATATTGTTGGTTCATTTCAAAATCTCGGTTAGTTTCCTTAATAAAAGAAGTATCTGTTTATCTAGAAAAATTGAACTCGCTAATCATTCCCACTCCGATGGTCAAGTTAGAAATTATGGAAACAAAGTACTAAGATCTTCGGGGTATATGTAGAGAAATGGAGTATGGATAATTAAGATGTCATATCACTCGTCTTGTACTCGTAAATTGTTGTGTCGATGTTCATTGCCACCCAGTACAAACAATTTGATTGGACTCCGAGGTCTAAAATAAAAAAAGATTGTCGGTTGCTTAGTCAGCTCTATCGGGACATTTTCTTGCTGAATATACGCTCCATAAAATTATTGGTCCAAGTTTCCCTAGGAACATATTATTTAGAAGGTAGAAGCTGAGTAATGGTTGAAAAAGTCGTTATCTAATAAAAAGAAAAGAAATAAGAAAATTATTTAAAATATGAACACATTGTACAGATCGTCAACGAATTTCTTTCCTTGCATGATCATACAGATTTTTCTAGCCAAAAAGATAAAATTGAATTTTACATATCAAATATATGTCCAGATTTTCTAGCCAAAAAGAATCAAATTAAAGCTAGATGCTCAAATATTATTTGAGTTTACTTGCCATTTGCAAGGCACATGACATTCATATATGACGATATATGTAATAAGCATTTCTCATACCAAATTGGCATGACTTGTTTTGGATCACCTTTAGCGACTCGAAATATGACGACTGTGGATGATAGATACACCAAACCCATGACCAAGATCGATTTTGATTTATTACAAATTACGTAGAATGTAACCGAATTTCAGTTTTTTAATTTATTAATACAATTCTGATCATAAATAAACGATTATAAGACTTGCTTTCAGGTCTTTTCATTGGTTTTATTCTCGTACAATATTAATCATCCCATCTAAAAGTTTAAATACTTTTAAAAATAATCACAAGTATTGATTCAAATCTTGTTTTTAACATGTTTGGCACGTTAAAAGAATAGCTAAAACATATTTTTTTTTGCTACGTAAAATATCTTTTGTTCAATAATTAAAAATCTCAAATTGTAAATTTCGAAATTTTAAGGTCAAATTATTAATATTACGACTCATCATATTTTCATAATAGACTTTGTACATATACAAACCACTTCATTTTTTTTAAGGAAACAAGGAAAACTTGTTTATATAAATTTTGTTCCGACATTTATGACTTTTCATTGAAACCTAAAATAGAGGCCGGCCTCATATAATTCGTAGGAATTCTATATAAATCTCTGCATATTGCACGAATATTGCTTCATGCTCAAAACTTCTAATCATGGCTAAGATTACACTGCCAATATTATTTGCAATTTTCATTGGTTTTGCACTTTTGTGTTACCTTTCCAATCCTCTCTCTAATGACGATCCTAAGCAGCCAGATGACCATAAACCCTTCTCTAATGAAGACCCTAACCAGCCAGATGATCGTCATCCCTTCACGAGCACAGATTTCTCGGGACGAAAACTTGAGGGCTACGAGGGATTAGTGCCTGAGAATGGTTCAACTCAGAAAAAAGTTAGACGATTGCAGGACTGTATTTGTAGGTGCACTTGTAGTTGTTCGGCCAGAGATTGCGGGTTTTGCTGCGGCCAGCTGAAAAATGGAAAAAGAGACTGACTGTTGGCACGTTTGGAATGGAGGATGGCTAAGTTTGATATATGATCAGTTCCTGTGTAATGTAAGATCCATAATATCAATAATGGAAAGTACATAATTTTTATGACTGTCTTTTTAAACCCCATTTTCCTTTCTAATATTGTTGCTGATACGAAATTCACGTCAGATAAGTTTATCTTGATTTGATCAAAAGAGCCCAATACCATTTTGAAGAGGCTAAGAGTCAGACTATAAAAACATCATCATGACATGATAAATAAAGTGTTTCATCTTAACGGTAGCACGGCCAAAATCAACTAATTAGGAAGATGATATGATGGCTTAGAACACATGCCTAAGTGCCATCATCATGCTTATAACAAAATAGTGGGAACTAATCTTGATTAAACCGAAACTCCAAGGATCATTTTGCGGAATTCAGAATTCCCAGAGACCGAATTACACAAAACAACAACCTTAGAGTAAAGTTTGCAGCTAACGGAAACTACAGGCACCAATTTGAAGCACTGAAACGATGCATTTTGGAAACTCGGGCTGACTCAAACCAAACCAAAACTTCAGGGACCAATTTGCAGATTAACAAAAATCAGGGGCCTTTTTCAGAACCCATAAACAGGGAGGGACTGATTTGCAATCAACCACACCTTTTGGGCTCCAGGAGTAGCGCAGGACCATTTGAATTTGGAGAGGGTGATACGTATTGAATTTCGAATGATAACGGTCTTCGAGCCAATGCTAAATCCTTTAATACTCATTCGAAGATTTGGGGAGATCAAAATTAAGAATCGTTTGGCCATTCCAGAAATGGAAATGAAAATAATTCGCCAATTAAAATTTGTCGTGGGAGAATTAGTTGATGATTTTATATCCAATTCTAGCAAGTCAACGTCTTCTGGTGAAAAAGGCAAGCATATGCGTTAATAGCCCTTCAAATCCAAGCAAGAAAACTGATTCTATATGAGATATGAATAACAAGGGGTTAGAAAACTGTTTAGTTAACTAAGAGGATCCCTTCACCAATTTATCTTAGCAAGTATAAAATGTAGCATGTTTCGACTTTTGTCTCTACCACCAATTTTCATATCTCGTACCCATTTTCAGGGTATTGTAATTGATCTTTAAGAAGTTTTCAACATATCAAGGATTGTAATCTCCAAATATCATCAAAGAAAAATTTATTTCGAACCCTTTGCGTTTGAAAATAAATATATACATTCGATTATATATAACTAAACTTTTAGATCAAATGATTCAACATAGTTTCAGAGTAAACAAATATCAAGACTCACGAGTTCAATTTTCATCAGCAAACGGCAACAGGAACTGATTTTAGGTCTTTTGCGTAGTTTTATTCCAGTACGTTAACTTTCTCATCTTGACACGGCAGTTAAAACATTTTGAAATAATTTAACAAGTTTGTTAGTTTTGAAATGTGATTTTAATATGAAGGATTTATGTATTGTTTTTGTCCCAACATATATAACTTTTCATCGAGAGGCCGGCGATATATAAACTCGTAGTAATTCTATATAAATCTCTCCATATAGCATGAATTTTGCTTGAACCCAAAACTTCTAATAATGGCTAAGCCTAAGATTACACTTGACAATATTATTTTCAGTTTTCATAGGTTTTGCACTTCTGTGCTACCTTTCCAATCCTCTCTCCAATTCAGGCCTTAAGGAGTCACGAGATCGTCATAACTTCATCTCCTTCAATAGCATAAGTACCCAAGTGACTGTTCAGCTTTCATTAGAGGGTACAGATTTTCCAGGACGAAAACTTGATATTTCCAGCAGGCTAATGCCTGAGAATATTGGTTCAGTTCAGAAAAAAGTTAAAAGATTACAGCAGAACAATTGCTGTGGTTGTTCACCATCCATATGCGTGTGGTGCTGCTCACAGAAGAAAGGATTAAGACCCTGATAATATTATTCTATTATGACATGTTTGACCCATGCTTCTTAATTTCAATTGCATTTCAGATATATGAAATTCTATTCTTTAATTTCCCTATTTATGTTTGTACTTCGATACCCTGCATGATATCTTGTGCAGTGTCGAAGAATTTTTTTTGGAACCGGTATGGAATTGATTTAATCATGGAATTATGAATAGTCATTGGTTTGGTTGAAATTACACAATTGCTGTCTGTTTTGTGCGAAAAGTTTAGCCCTGGTTTTGCTTTGTTAAAAATCAGATTTTTAGTAGATTTTAGGGGTGGCAAAAAAGTTGAGCAGGTCAGGCGGCTCGGGTTCGACCCGGAAAAAGCCCGAGCCAAGCCCGGGACGGCCCATGGCCCGGGTGAGCCTGCTACATTTTTTAAAAAAAATTAAATTTTTTAAAATTAAAATTAGCTGTCTGTAAAGGCAGCCAATATATATAATAATATATTATTATTAAAAAAAAAAAGGCAAAAAAGCCGAGCCGGCTCGGCTCACTAAGGCTCGGGGCCAAAGCTCGGGCCGAGCCCCAAAAAAGCTCAGGCTCAGCTCGAGCTTTTTTTGCGGCTCGGCTCGTTGGATCTATGAAATATGTAGTTAAGATCAAATGCTAATATGTAGTTAAGATCAAATGCTGGAAAAGAAGGCAACCAAGTTTTCCATTTTTGACATCGGACATATCTCCAAGCCTCAATCTTCAGGGAAATGGAGTGATAAATTTCATTGATAATGTCCTTTGGGGGTAGATTCATCAAGTCTGCAAATTATCCAAGAAAGGCCAGATTATTGAGTCAAATCTGCTGAAATCTTCTTTATGTGGCTCGAAGCCAACGTGATAGACGGAAAACACAACATTGCATAGCCGTTGTCCAAAAGAATGAACACAGTTATGCAGCAAGCCTTTAAGGGAAGTAGCCTGTGTTTAATTTTGACAATCCAACTTTATCGTGCTCATCTCTGTAATCTTATTTGCATTTCAAAACATTGCATCTTTCTAGCTATCTGAAGTTTTATTTCAAGCAACTTCAATACTTCTTGGCTAGAATCCAAGAATTGCTAAAAAAATTTTTGCAGCAAATGGGCATAGATGCTGTCTGGTGTTTGGTCTTAACACATTAATTTCCGATGGCCCCTCCAATTCTTATAGAAGACTTCTGAGCCAGCTTGCTTCACAACTTCGACACTAGATGAGCTAGCTTGGAGACATAACGTTAAACACGAAAAAGACGCAGCAATATTCTTTTCGGCATGCTAAATTTTCAACATTGTCGAGCCGTGCAACAACGAACACACATCAAGGCTGAAAACTCTGCTCATTTTTACATCGACACTATATTATCAACTCTATATCTTCAGAACTTGAGCAGAGAATTTTAATTCTCTTCAGTAATCCGTCAATTCGTTTGTTTCTTATGCAGTTATGATAAAATATCATGTTACGGGTCTCTTCAAAGTTCAAACCACATTATAAAGACTCTGGACGAAGCAAATAAATCGAACTATCCACTAGCATCAAATTTATCCAGTACTTATAATCCCCAAGCATACATTTATGGGTCATTCAAGTGAACCTTAAAATACAAAGGAGCCATAATGGCACAATCAGAGCTCAATATATTCAACGAGAAAGGACCCGGAAGCGTTATACCTAACCACGGCCGACCATGGTAGAAACCTGGGTCATTACGGCTATCGATTCTAGCAGCCGACCACGGCGTAAACCGGGTCACAGTGGTCAGTGATTCTAGACGACCAATCACGGTAGAAAACTAGGTTATTACAACTATTAAAATTCTTCAAAGGCCGCAAAAACTTGCGAGATCGGTTGGGGCCACAAAAAATTTTGGCGCAGTCAACATTGGTATCAATTTGGTCACAATGATCACAAAATTTTTGACAAGGCCGACCCCGGCAATTACCAGGTCACGAGGCCATGAAAAGTCGTCTGCTGATCACGTTATCTACCTAATTGGTTTCACTAGATTATTATTAAAAATAAAAAATAAACACAAACAAAATTCATAAACTTGAGCCATGCCAGAAAACATCCCTTTGTCAAGTACAAAGATTCTTGTTTGAGATTGATACGCATGAAATAAGCTTCCAAATCATTGTACCCAGTTTCCAGTATGTAAACAACCAACCTCTTGGATCAACTGAAAGGCTTGAAATTGTTACCATATTCTTCAGAAATCCAATACGCCAAATCAAAAACAGACAATCTGCCAAAAGTGAATTTTTTCTAGATTTCTTAATTCTTACTTCAGCTTGACATGACAAGAATTAAGCAAAACTCAAATGTGAACTTGATTTGAAGGTTAAGAGTCAAAACTCTTTCCATTCTTGCATCTCAAGCGTGTCCATTTTTATGATTCGGCTCTTCAGAAGATTTCAGGTAAAATTTTTGGAGGCGCTCTGAAGCTATCTTGACCTGCAGGATGATCAAGAATCAAACCAAAGTCGTCAAATACTCTACTACTAAATTGGAAACATTTTGAACTTTCTTGTAGTTAGACAGTTTTTTATCTTATTCTGGCAAATTTACCTGTTCATCCCAGTCTGTTTTCCATGCCATATAGCTAAGTGCAAGTGTCTGAGTGAAAACTCCAATGTTCATTCCGATCCATATACCCTGTGAAACGAGTATCAATTTAAGAATTAAGCACAGACTAGAGGTGTGCGACGTCCATATCAATTCCATATATTCGCGTTCACATGTCATGGAAACTTAAATAAAATAGGTAAGGTTATTTTATTTTATTTTATTTTTTGGTTCAAATTGTCTCTAGGATGGAGTATTTGTCTCTAAGGGGTTAGTTTCAAGAGAACAAAAAGTATCCTACAATTTACATGCATGAACTCTAAGGTTCATATGGGTTTGATGACGTGTTCACTATCCGATATTGAAGGAGCATGTCATCTAATCTAAGCTTGGATAAAGGAGGGTTGAGGTAGGTTGACAGTAAAATTTTGTCTGACATGAATCCTAATGAACACAACTACCAGTAACGACATAATAGACGTGCTTGTAAGTTTGATCATTAATGAAGGTACTCTTTGCAGTTGACTAAGTAGATAATTTACCTCCACTTGAAGATGAGCCACATATCCAAGTAAAGCTCCAATTGGTATTCCGATCACATAGAAGCAACAAAGGTTGATAATTGCAACTGTGCCTTGCAAACCCGCTCCTACTGCCACCCCTGTTACCAAAATTTTCAGAGTTAACGTCAAATGTAAAAAAAACATATATAAACTAATTACGGTCCGTACACAGACTTGCTTAGATGTTAAGTATGATCCCAGAAAATAACATGTTATGATAGATTCAAAGATAGAGTTGTAGACCAAAATTAATATGGCCTACTGTGGTAGCACCAGATTTTTGGTTAGATTTAGCGATGGATAAAACGAAGTGGGGAAAAAATTCCCAAGTTAATTGGGCATGAGGCTTTAGTTTGATTTTTTTGTAAAATATATGGACTACCCGGCATGTTGAACCTTCTAAGCTTATACCATGTTGAAGCACCTCATCCAAAGCTTAAATTTAGTACTTTACACAAAGTATAGGCATGCATGACACATTAAGATCAAGTGCAGGAAAGAAATGAAACCACAGAGTACGTAACTACATACCTGAGAGTACTGGATATATGCTATTGAGCAACACAGAGATCGCAAGTAGAATCGAAAGATCTGACACGGTCTTTGCAACTTCCACATCGTTTGTAAATAAGTATCCAAGTTTGTTTCCAAAGACCAAGCAAATAATAGTAAAGAATACACCAATCACTACTGAAGTGGTTATTAGGACTTTAATAGAAAATTTTGTAGCTTTAGCATCTCCTCTCCCGAGCTCATTTGCAATTCGCACACATGCAGCACCAAGGAAGCCGAGGCAAATCATGAATTCCCATCCATTGATGTTAAGGCTGTAAAATTCAGCTTGATTAATAGGTCATAGTGCAGAAAAAACTAATGGCTTGTTTGGTACCACAAACGGATCCAGGACCGGATTAAGGGCTAATACGTACAAAAAATAAAATTACACGTGAATTTTTATTTTTACATAATTTTTTTTTCTACCTAAAAAAATTCAGCGGGCTGGGGACTGGCACCCCCACATCCGTCCCGTTTAGTACAGTATAGTGCAGTGGACACTATCAAGGAAAAAAGGTAATTAATTCTTGTCTTGTCTAGTATTGTGCACCAAACATGCACTAACAAGCTTGTAGCATGCACTCACCAAATAGAAAAGGCAGATATAGCAACCTCTGCATTACTCATGTATCCGGCCAATAAGACTAGAACAGAATTGTACCATAACTCCAAGCTACAAAGCAAGCCAAGAGCAGAAATAAGTAAAATTAATAGCAAATCACTCATGACAGACTTCATGCTTGAGAATATACAGTACAATATGCAAATGTCAAAATGAATAAAAATAATTTTAACACAGCTAAAAATCAATTTAAAGAGAACAAGTTAGAAATTCACTGAGGTCAAATAAAAAAATGAAGCTTTTGTTTTCCAACAAAAAAAATGTATGCATCTGCAAACTTGCTCTATCAGTGCAGTGCAATCATTCTTGAAAATCATTTTCAGGTTCATTTAGTTTTTTAATCTTAGTATTTGATTTGTGCAAATATATAATAAAACATAATCTTTGACGTATGTAGTTGATAACAAGGGGGACATTTACCAAACCATAACGCCAGAGGATATTGAGAGCTTTATTACAGGCAATATATCCTTGAAAGCAGCCGTGCTGAATCCTGACCATGTGTGAGGGCACCATCCACCAAATATGTAGGCAAATTCTCCAAACACGACAAACCAGGATGATATGCATAGTGCACCCATTGCCCCATCAACTCCCCAGTTTAAATGGTTGACGAATAGCCAGGACAACGGAACGTGTATTAAAAGTTGCAGAATGGATAGCCAGGCAACAATACCGTTCTTTTGCTGAGCTTGTAGATACATCTGCATTGTCAACGTAAAAACAAAATTGTAGACCATTGGAATAAACCACCATGAGATGTATCCTGCTGATCTGGCAATGCCTTCTTCCTCACCAAGTAGTCTAAAGAGGGGCGTCCCGAAGATGAAAATAGGGAGCAAGATAGTCAAAGTTATGAAATCGACAATCCATGATCTTTGCAAATAAATGCCCATCATATGATACTGTCGTGCTCCATACGCTTGTCCACAGAGTGTTTCAGTTGCACTCGACATGCCTATCTGCAACAAAGAAATTTATAACATTGTAACATCTAATACAAAATCTCCACATGGTCCAAATCCAAATGCCAAACTTGAGTTAAATAATAGTGGTCGAGAGTCTTTCCATCTTCCAATGGAATGGAGGGTTTCCATTTTCCCTCCATCTTACAAGTTCAACATGTAAACATTCGGATTTAATTTCTCATTCATCCAGATATCTCTTTTGCAATTCTTTCTATTTGATTTCTAATTGTATTTGTTTTATCAGTGGAGCACTTCATTTTTTTTTTACTGTGAATGAAGAATTTGTCCAATCTGAAAATGCAATTTGACTAAATTGTCCAACCTGGAGATGCGATTTGAATGAATGGTTCATGAATCATCTGATTGCTGATTATGGATCTCTTTCTTTTTAGTTTCACTCTATTCATATACTTCTACTTCTCTTGATCAAAATAAGAGAATTAGATTTGTTTTGAGAAGCCAAGTATACCACGAATATCTTCTCGTAGTGGAGAACGCATACAGCCTCAGAAATACAAAATCAAATAATGAGGCCCGCTAAAATATTATATCAAAGCTGGCCTAGCAATGTAAACTAAACCATTTTTCCAACAATATATGCATCTGTATCTTTATTGAAATGGCAGATTCTTTATACGTTGTAAATTTTGCAGTACCCAAACAATAAATGGAAGGATACAGAGCAAAAGTTACCAGTATTCCATTGATAAATCGCACGCTAAGAGTTTGAACGAGTGCATAACCGGCAAGATCTAATGAATTTATGTGTCCAATAAATGATTGTGTCACTATTATGGTTCCGAATGAAGCCACACGCGCTATAATTCCAGGCAACGCTACCCTCCATATCTTCTTGGATTCATCATAAACCTTCCCTTTCAAATTGCTCACCTCTTTTCCTTCCGAACCAAGCAGTCTCTCTTGAATGCCATCATCCATGGCTCTGCAAAGAAGAGAAACAGAAATCTCATCAAACAGAATTATTCAACAATCCAAAATAGCCTATTATGTGATATCATAAGGAATAAAGACGTACATTTTCTACCACATGTTAAAGTGATAACTTACATCAAATGCCTCGATTTAGAGTTGTAAACAATATAAGATTTATTGTGCAGGGTGTAAAGTACCCTGTTTTCTGCATAAACGCATCATCAAACGGTCTTCATTTATGCAAACCATTTCAGTGCTTGATACTAAATTCAAATTATCGAGTTCATTAAACATCAGTTCAATTTTTAATAATGATGTCTCGTCATTATTTTCTTCCTGATTTAGCGTATGTTTGACAAGAAAACGTTTTTGTTCAAATCATTTTGACAAGTTATACACACTTCTCGACCACTCATTTCTGTCCGTTCATAAACAAATTTCCAAACATATGCTTATTTTCATTACTGGTAGAGCTCCAGATTGTTAACAGAGAGAATTTTCTCCATAAAAGAGTCTGTCAAGGTATCAGAGCCAATCGAGTCTAATCCGATTAATCTGAACTCGATTATACATAGAATGGTAAACATCTTTCTACATTCTTTGGTTGCATAGAAAATCTTTGAAGAATTTTTATTCATCAGCCCCGAAGTCCAGATTTAAAGAAACAACAGAAAAATTGAGTCGGTTCCCAGTGACAGTAAATCTAGCATTGGCTACACAAAACATTTATCATCACTCTGTTCAAGTTAAATTTTAAATATACGCAATGATTCAAATTTTAAGAAAAAGGATAAACATTTATTGCGAGGGTGAGTCTCAGTCGACATTTCAACATTTATTATCAAATCTTTTATCATATTTCTGGCTTGGAATCCGGATCTCGTGCATTCCCCATTGCACTTCCACTTAGAAAATAAAAAGGAAGGGCCCATCGTAGATAGATTTGATTGATTAATGAACAAATTAGAGTATACGTGGTATTAAATGACTGGACAGTAAAGTGAACCATGAAAGAAATCCTAAAGATCATGACTTTTTTTCAACAGCAGCAATGATGCCCCTTATCCAAGGGTTAATCACTTAATTCTTTAGACAGCAAAAATGCAGCCTTTTTCAAGTGGACAAGTAAAAAGGAATAAGATTTTCTTAAAAAAATATGAAATTATTTCCTTCAAAGCTGTAACTTTACTAGTAGACCCCAACGCACATTATTATGAACTGTCTGGAATACTGCGTTTACTGTTTTTCTTTCAAGATTCCCTGAGCCCAAATTTTTATCTTGGCCGTGCAAAAATTATTACAACAAAATCATAAAAAAAAAAAAAAAAAATTAAGGGGAAGATAAAAATAAACCAGAAAATCTACCGAATTCTGCACTAAAGACTAAAAGGTACTGGATTTGGTCAAGACTTTCATCTGGTAACAGAAAGGTGAAAACCACCAGTTGGTTTAGTTTACAGTACCTGCAGTACTGACAGAGGCAGACAGAAAATATTTGAAGAAAATGGACAGTCCAGCAGTACTTCTTGTTCAAACTTACTGCTGCTATTTTTCAAAGTTTTCAGGTATTTTTGCCAAATTTCGGTGCAGGCTACATAATTTTCATAAATGAACATGAACGAGATTTGAACTCACGCTTTCCATCTAAAAGCTTAAATTGCACACTTATTTCGAATTTGTCTGTATAAGATCAACGAAACAAACACTTGAATCAATGAAATCAAAAGCATATAAAAAACATAAAACCATGGTATCAGTCGAACATCAGAGGAAGATTTAGCAGAGAACATGTAGATACAAATATTAGATTAGAGAGGCATACAGAAGTGACTTGAGCTTTCTCGATTGTCTTTGGAGTTTCTAGACAAGAATTGCTTTAATCCTCAATAGTTGAACTAAACTGTCTGCACATGTGAACAAACCACACTCTGCGGAGAGAGATTTTGACATACAAAAATATTTAAAACATACCAAACATAGTGGTTTTATTAAAGGGTAGTGTTGTGGGGACTCATAAGGCACAAATATAAAATTATATTTAATTCAAAAAATAAATACTTAAATAATGATAAGTCACCGGAGATTCATGAGGCATTGATGACAGAGTTGGAGCGCAAATCTAGAAGGACAGCTGGAAAATAAACTAGTCTATAGGTTACTACGACCAACTATTTTCTTTTTTTTTTTAAATAAAATTGTCTTCTATTTTTTTTTTCCTTAAAAATGTAAAAACTTCGTCTATAATTTATTACTCATTAGCACATATTCTTTTATAACGTTACGAGAAGGGCTTAATAGCACAAAACGTTCCTACGTTTGACACTTTTTGTGTAAGTTTCATTTTTTTTTTTTGTATTTTCGTCCTTATTTTAACGTTTCATTACTAGAAACATCATTTTCACCATTTTAATGTAAAATGACCAATATACCATTCTATTTAAATAAAACAAAAAAGAGAAGAAAAATAAAGAACAAATTGCAATCGTACTCTTGAACTTTTTTAAAAAGTGCAAATGAATCCAACAAATTATTAAAATATAAAAAATAACCATTCAAAATCCACGTATCCAACGGCGTCCCTCTATTTAGCCTCTACCTCAACCAACCACCACTCAATCGATTCTTCCACCAGAAACGTCCCCGCCGCTGTCATATCCAGGGAGAAAATGAATTCCCGTTTTATTTCTTTTGCCAATCGATCCCTCAAATCCTATAACAACAAATCCACTCTCTTCTTTCTCTCTCAACCGTGTCATTGCTTCTCCTCGACCCTCACCCCCACAACCTCGACCTCGCTATCAAATTTCCAGAAATACTCGTCGACCTTCGATGGCTTGTGCCATCAGCTCGCAACTAAGTTGCCAACCTTAGCCGACTTTACCGGTCTTCGATTCGAAAACCACTACTCCGTTGAAGTTCGCACCAAGAAGAAGCCCCAGCTCGAACCCAAATGGATGAAGGAATCAATCCCGAGGGGTGAAAAATACACGCAGATAAAGAAAAAATCGAGGGAATTAAAATTGCACACCGTTTGTGAAGAAGCCAAGTGTCCTAATTTGGTGGAATGTTGGTCCGACAGCGAAACAGGCACTGCCACTGCCACCATTATGATTCTAGGTGATACATGCACCCGCGGTTATAATTGATTGCATGAGTAGGGTTCGTTCAGAGGTGGGGTTGGTCAGTGATGAGCTCCAGTCGCTATGGTGGCCGGCAGTTAAAAAATCAGCGTTTTTTTGATTTTCAGGTAGCAAACTCTTAAGCTTTGTACCGGCCGGAGTACTTGGAGTTACATGGAGATATTGGTATGAAATTGAAGAGGAGGTTAAAGGCTTTCCACCAGTGCCATTTTTTGATAGTTTAAGTGGTCGGAGCTTACCGGAATTTGGCTCCATAAATGGCGGCTAGATAGGCAAAAATCGCCCCAAAATTAGAGAGCAAAAATATATTTATTTGGATTCATTTGCACTTTTCTAAAAAGTTCAGGAGTACGATTGCAATTTGTTCTTTATTTTTCTTCTCTTTTTTTGTTTTATTTAAATAGTAGGGTATGATGGTCGTTTTACGTTAAAAATTGTGAAAATGTTGTTTTCAGAAATGAAACGTTGAAATAAGAACGAAAACGCAAAAAAAAAAAAAAAAACGTATGGACGTTTTCTACAAGAAATGTCAAACGTACGGACGTTTTGTGCTATTAAACCTTATGAGAAGCATTGTAATAAACGAATAATCTAAACCTCGAATTTTGAAAATAGAGAATCACACTACTATTTTTTCAATTGATAGAGAGAATGGACTCAAAATATGAAGAAAATAAGGGTCCGTTTGTTGCAAAAGTGGAAATGGATGGAAAGAAAATGAATTCCAGATAATTGAATTGCTTAGAAATTGTTTTATTGGGAATTGTAATTAATTGTGTTTGATTGATATAATTTTTCACTTGAAAAATGTTGAAAGATTTGTATCCGTTTGACTTCGTTTTTATGAAAATCGTCCATTAAAGTGATAATTTTTTTACCATTGGATCTATAATTTATTCCAATTGTCAAAATAAAAAAATTAGCATACCGAATATCATTCATTTGACTTTATTTTACATAAAAATTGTCAATAAAAGTGATAAGTTTTTTTTACCATTATATCTAGAATTTTTTTCAATTGTCAAAAAAAAAAAAAATTTGAAAACCGAAAACCGAAAACCACCAAAATAACAAGAAAACATTTTCATGAAAAAGTGGGAAAAGTGGGATTTGGGAAGAGGGGAAAAGGAATCCCATGAAAATTGGAGGCTATCAAATACACCAAAATTTGAAATTTTTTCCATTTTTCCATTTTCAGCTCTAATTTTTTCTGCTCTGTCTGTCCGAGAGTTTCACCCGAATTTCATGCGAAGCAGAGGTAAAGTGCTGAAAATAGTCTCCCAGCATAGAATTTCACGAATTCTTTTGCTTATATAAGTTCTATTTTTCTTGGTATTCTTTTTCAATTACTATTTTTAACACGACAAAAGTATGAGGATTACTATAAATTGAACGTGACCATTATTTTATGCCCAAAAAACTCCAATAATTCGTGAAAGAAATCTCCATTTCCCTGTAAAAGAATTCGTATTAAGATATTTATTTACGATCACATTATATATGGAGAACTGTAAAAACAAACAAACAAAGATGTTACCCTTCAAAATTAGAGGGTCCAGATCAGCACTCTACGTGAGCTGTCACATAAGCAATATGTCCACGTGGACAGCCACAAATGCCTAAAAGATAAGTTGACGGAGAACCAGTTGGCAAATCTTCAGAAAAGGCTAAAAGGCCAAAGTCGACTAGGGTTATGGCCATCCGAGGCTCCTTCAAGAGTCGAAGCACCGCTTGACCGACGTCCCTTCGGCTCTGACATTGGAGGCCTACTTGAAGCACATCCACTTAAACATAGAGGCTCCCTATATTCGAAGCTCCAGGCGTCCGAAGCCCTTTACCACCGAAAACTCTTCAACAAAGGTTAACCTTGATCTAGCGGAGTCCGATGCTACCTGTCTTGATATGGAGATCTTTATGAAGTGACTGATGGGATGTGTAATAATACGCTGCTCGTATGTCATGCTATATTGTGTAGGGCAGCTGACCCTTTATCACATATTAATTGTAACGAATTGACAATGATGTGAAGTTTGTGCCAAGAGATATGGCCATGTGAATTGGATCCAACGACCATCACGTTGGTCAGTGAAGTATAAATAGCTTATCTTTGTTTGAAAGAGGGTTGGCATCTGTATGCGTGGAGAGAAAAACACAGAATACATTCACATTGTGACACTTTTGATAAGATTTTACATACTTAGTTCTTTACATATGAGTCAACAAACATAACAGCATATATACCAAGATTCTAACACAAACGTGTTATCATTCTACATCATATCTATCCTTCCACGTATTCCATAAAAAATGAGAGATTGAGTACGAAAAACCGATTGGATATTCGTTAATAGCGCGACTGTCGATATAATCAAACCGTCGCGGTTCGAACATCTGTCTCTTGTTGAAAAGTGCATTCTGCGTCCATTCCAGTCAAGCTATCGATTCCATCCCGGTACAAACGCGTCATATCCGTACTTGACGTGATAAGAGTGGATCCGACATTTGTTGAGTCCATTTTTTGAGGTCAACAAAAGATATGAATTACTTCAACTTTATAAAATTGTATTGTATTTTGTACTTGGAAACACGTTATTAGTTAATGTACTGGGTTGGTACAATTTCTTTTGGCACCTTCACCTAACAAATATTGACTGTTAGAAGTTTGAGAGAGAGAGAGAGAGAGAGAGCAAATATTGACTGTTAGAAGAGAGAGAGAGGACATTTCAGCATTTTTGTAAATATGAAATATTGGGCGTGTTCGTTAGAGATTAAAATCGAATTAGAATTGAAAAATTAATCGTTATTGTTGACTTTTATTAGACGAATATGACCCAATAACGATTATATTTTCAATTTTAATTGAATTTTAAGCACGACCGCCCATTATAAGAAAATCATGATTTACAACTATAAAGACCGCTTTTATAGTATCGTTCAAGTCGGTCAAATACAACTTAGCCCATGTTTTGATGGCCATTTTTCCTAAAAATGTTATTATAAATAGTTATTTTTACGAGAATATACGGTTAAAAAGTGGGAAAAATTTGTATTTGCATACATAATATTTTATCGTGTAAATATATGATTAAAAATGAATATATAGAAAAAAAGAGTTTTTGAATAATAATTGTTACTACCGTGTACTTATTATTATGAAATTTTTTGGCCATTGGATGTTTTCATTGTCAAATAAAAAATTCCCACCCAAACATGCAAAAAGGGAACAAAAAAAAAAAAAAAAAAAAAAAAAAAAACACAAAAAACAAAAAAGTGTGGGTAGGTGGAATGAGGGACGTTGATTTATAAGGTGAGAAAGGGCAGATGGAATTTTGTTAGGTATGGATCCATTGGCGGCTGTGTACACTGTTTAATATTTTAATTGGAGAGATGGCTATGGACAGGTTTTTAACACATGGGATGAGGTGGATTCACCTCAGCCTTGATTTGAATTGAATTGGGACCGGATTCTTCTGGATTTTGAAGGACCCACACATCCTTTTTTGAAGAATATTAACAAAAAATTAAATTAAATAAAATTTTGGTATTAGTGGTCCCCTAACGGTTTGGAAAGAATAATAAAAAAAAAACAAAAAGGAAAAATTGCAATCACGGTCCCTAACCTTTGACTTTGTTGCAGACGTTACCCTAACTTTCAGTTTGTGCCGATGAGGGCCTCATACCTTTGAAAAATTAGCAGCTGATGTCCAAATGGATGAAAATCGTCCATTTGACCGTTAGTTGAAAATAAAAAAGATTTTGACTTAACTTGATAATGGGCAAAATGGTAATCTTATTATATAAAAATTAAATAATTTTAAAAATTAAATTAAAAAAAAAAAAAACACAGAAAAACAGTTGGCTCTCAACGCTCAGCCCCATCCATCGCCGCCAAGATTTAGAATGCAAATCTGGCCACCCCCAGCTCCATCTTCTTCTTCAACTAATTGCACGTCGACTCCACCCATCTTCATCTTATTCTATTAATTCATCTCTAGTTTACAGTTAACAATCCAGTTCGCCCCAAAATTTCCACTTCGAAATTGTAGCAGAAATTTACAGTTTTCTTTAAGAAACCCCAAAAGACTCAGTTATTATTATTATTTTTTTTTGCAGAATCTTAGTTCAAATGAGACTTTTAATAATTTCAGAGTGAACAGCTACCAGGTTTTGGATATTCTTCCCTCAGCATAGCTATGTTAATGAGCCGAGCTCGAGCAAAAAAAAAAGTTGGAGTTCGGCTCGAGTTTTTTTTTTTTTTTTTGGCACGAGTCGAGTCAAGCCGAGCAAAGCGTGACCAAAAAAATGAGGCTCAATCCGGGCCTTAGCGGGTCAAGCTGGTTTGAATTTTTTGTCTTTTTTTTTTTTAATTTATAAATATAAAAGGTAGCAAATGCTGCCTTTTATATTTAAAAGGCAGCCTTTACTGCCAGCTTGTGTTTTAAATTTTAATTTTTTTTTAATATGGGTGGCTCGCTTGGGCCACGGGCCAGCCCGGGCTCGGCTTGAGCCTAGGCTTAGTATAACCGAGCCCCGGGCGGGGCCCAATTCGGGCATTTTTCGGGCCGAGCCCGAACCGTCAAACTTTTTTGTCATCCCTACCTCAGCATCACCATTGGCCCATTTAAAAATTACAGTAGCCCATCGATTATTGCCCCTTCAATCTTGTTTACCTTCTTGAAATACCGTTGCAATCGCAACCGCAACAAGAACTAGAATCAGCTTCTGTGACAGAAAATGATCAACCACTAGCGTCGGTGGAACTGCCACCTATTAAGCCACTACTTCCAGTTGTAGAACAGCTGAAAAAAGTCGTTACTGTAGAAAAAGAGACCCTACTAATACCTCCCCTGCCGGAACAATCACTCACGACGGAGCATGTCTTTGTTACTGTCCCCGCCATGCCCACAACACCAATTTCACAGCCTCTAGATTCAGTACTAGCAGCTCCACAAAAAAATTGAGTCACCCAAACCCCCAAAAGAAGAAGCCATAGAATCCGAAAAACCAAAGGAAAAAGCCTTAGAATTAATGATTTATTTTAAAGAAAAGAGTAACAAATTATCAAATCTGCCATATTCCAACTAAGAGCATTAGAAGAATTCAAAAACCTAGTCTAGGAAGCTCTCAATAACCGGCTTTTCAAGTTTAAATTATAAGATTACCATTTTGCCCTTATCATGTTAAGTCAAAATCAATTTTTTGGTCAACTAACGGTCAATTGGACAGTTTCCATCCATTTGGACCTCAGCTGCTAATTTTTCAAAGGTTCAGGGACCTCCATTGGCACAAACTAAAGGTTATGGTAAAGTTTGCAAAAAGTGAAAGGTTAGAGACCGCAGATGCAATTTTCCCTAAAAAATGTGGGTCATGTCTTCGTCTAATTCCACCCTTCATTTTTTAAATTATTACAGTGCATTTGGTTTATTATTTTCAATTTTACAAAATACTAAAAAATGTCATTTTTTAATTACACATTCTCCAAAAAATAACTATTCAAAAATTCATTTTCTACAAAAATGATTGTCAAATAGGAACTAGATAACCACGTTATGTATCAAGACATTAGAGTTCAAATGGGCTTACAATATTTTGGGACTAACATTTTAAATTCTACCCATGGGGTCATGTGACCCCACAATTTTCTTTGATTTTTACTATTCTAGCTTTGGAGAAATTGTAGCTTGAAGAATGTACAGACCATATCAGAAATCTGTTCTGGAACAAAGAAATCTTGCACTCTCCAGTCTAACAGTCTGCCAGAAATTTTCCTAATTTCTGGAACTGACTACTAAGAGTTTATTGATTAATATCTCCAACTGGTATCATTACTAGATGTCAAGAACCTTCACGCAAAAACTTCGAACTTGGATTGTACGAGGATAATGGAATCTCTAGTCGACTGGTCGAAGTTTATCCAGCTGCTGGAGAAATAGATTTTGGCCAAGTTTTGGATGATTTTCCAGCCAGCAGAAATTCATCTTCCTCCTGGTATCATTTGATATCTTTATTTATCAGGAAGATTTAGTCTATTTTCTTGAATGTTTAACGTTTGACAAAAGTGTTACGTCAGATAAGAGCGCCGTCGCTAGTGTCTTGCAGGCGTGCTGTGGTGGTAGACATGAATTTCACTTTATGCGGCAAATTCATGCTAAACATATCCAGAGATATATAAATCAGGAGTATTCCCCACTCCATACGTCTCTTCCAGTGCCTGCTCCAACATAGAGCTGTTTGTGCTTGGAGAACAATTACAATGTCTAATAATCAAGTGGGAATTTTCATCTGAACTTTTTGTATGCATTGCTCTTGTGACACTTTATTCTTAGATTTTGAAATATGACATCTGCTTAGTTAGATATAATTATACGTGTAGGCTATAACTGTAACAATATATTGACTTATTTTCGTTAATGTTATATTGGTTTAAAAAAATGCATTTTAATTTTTGAACCACAATACAAAAAGTTTAGCTCCACCCCTGAGTGGCATTGTCCCAAAATATATGCTAGAGTTAAAAATTATTAGTCACGCTGAAAGGAAATAAAATTAATTACTTATTTATATGATCTCTCGTCGACAAAAAGATTCAAACTAAGTATAACCAAATACTTGAACAACTCATATTCGGAGGTGTGCGTGCTAGGCTTAGTCGGACCGTCGGAGAAGTTTGAGATTTGGAATACTTCGCCGGCAGCTGCCTCCTTCGTGCTTGGTTCATCTTCTTCACCTCTCGAATGGCCCTCATCTTTTGTTTTTTTATTTTGTAATTGGATTGGACCATTTGTTCTGGGCCAATCCTTAATTATATAATAAATAGGTCAACCTAATCCCATTATCCATTCAATCGAAATAAATCCCCAAATTCCCAATTTTCACCTTCACCAATCTCTTGAGTCTCGCCTGTTGTTGTCACCTGCCGTGGGTGAATCTCCATTCGTCCACCACCATCAATCCGGCCACAACCGTCCGTCACTCCATCTCCGGAGTCAGACTCAGTCACTCAGCCCCTGGTCACGCACGCTCACGAGATTTGGTGAAATTGTAAGTGGTTTTTGATTGACTAGACTGTTATTTTTTAAGTTTTTATGAATTATTTTGATCCTATCATATTTGATGTTAAATAATGAAATTTAAGTACAATGAAATGCAAAAATTTCATGTTTGTCTAACTTCTTTGTTGATTGAGAATGATATGTTCTTCTATTGAATATGTTTTTGTGGGGGATTAGTTTTATCAGTTAGCATAGTTATTATTGGGTACCAAATAATTATGACATTTGTCTTTTCTCGTTTGCTCTTACTCTTGGATTGTCTGCCCTTTTACTGAGCTTTGAAGTCCAATTGTAAAAGAAGTTTAAGACTTTTAATTAAATATTAATAGACTACCTCGCTCCTATGATTGGTCGACGTTGACCAGTCATCGTCCGCCCGGACTGAGCTTCTATGCTGGGTCTGTCCCTGCCTAGCCCAGTCTGCATCCAAAATCCTTGAAATTTTCTTATATAACAATATCTCATGGCATGTTACATATGAAAAGGGCAACTATTCCTTAGTGCAACAGTCTTCATCAGTTTTCAGTGCTACGCTCCACACAACTGCTTTCTTTCTTTAATTACCCCTTGTTCATTTGGGTTTCGCATGTCCAGGACTGGCTGACACCTTCACCATTGATGGTCGCAAGAGCCTGTCACCAAGTTTATTTGGGTATTCTTCAAGTATATAATACCAGCTTTGAATGTTGTGGACTCATCACACATTGTAACTTCGTGCAACTATGGCAAGGAAAAAGAAAGTCGATGTTATGCCTCCGCCAGCATGGTTCCCAACACGGCCATGTAGTAGCCAAACCTAGGCCCTCACTCCATGTGATTCTGCCAATAAGGTAACTCCGACCGAACCCCTATGAAGGGTCGAACCCATTTGTTGGAACCGACCCCACATGGGAAACCGAACCACAACTGGAGAAGCAAGGCTATTATGAGTTCAGCGGAATATATTGCATGATCTTTGGTAAACTATTGATGTGAGACTCACTGCCATAGTCGCCTCACTTAGCCAAACGGGTCAATTCTAAATCTAGTGTTAGATTTTGGGCAACAAAATGTTATTAACATTAAATGTTTTTGATTGATTGATATCTACGACAAGGTGCTTCGCCGTTTGGATGAGCCCACATATATTTTCATCCAACGGTTATTATTCACCATCTTTATTATAAAAGCTCACACAATGTGTCATTCCAAAGGTAATGCAAATTTAGGCTTTCAAACTATAACTTTGCTCTCTCTTACTTAAATCTCCCAAAACCGAACCCCTTTTATTCTCATAGATAAGAGGCTCATTCTAAAACAGCTCCCACACTCAAACACTTGTATCAACAACTGACTTGACCATCGGAGTATGTGCGGCCAACTCCATCGCCACTGGAGGAAGCCACATGTGGCTAACGATTTGTTTTAGTGTGCAGGAATCTCCTTAAGTGGACGCGAGGGACTTTGAGGTCTGTCAACCATGTTGGAGATACAAAATTTGAGGTCAACAGTCGATATCAGAAAAATCTGTGGCCACAAGGGACTAGGATATATATCTAGCGTGTTGGCTAATCTTTAATATAATAAAAAGTTGTTTTCTAAGTAACTTTCACGTCATAGTTAAAATAAATAACTTGTTTTCAACTTTAAAAAGAATAAAATCGTGTGTATTCTAAAATTCACGTATAAAATTAGCTAAACATGTTCTCAGGGAATATGTAAGCTACAACCCAACTCCACGAAAAAGGGAGAAAAGAAAGAAAAAGCTTATGCAAGGTTAAGAAGTTGTGCTATATCTACCAGGTATGCATACTCAGTAGCTCACTGAGTTGAGTTGAAGCAATAGAGAAATAGTTGGCGTTTAAACATATCCAGGTTTATATAAAACCTGAAAAAAGCTTTTCAAAAACCTGAATTTGAATTGGCACGAACGGTTAGTGAGACTCTAAAGGCCTTTTAGCTAAAAAGTAATGGAACACCGATGTTCCAGTATGAATAAACTACGAAAGGGAATAATGTGTAAGCTCAATTTTTTACTTTCGATGATTCATTTTAATATATTGTCCATTATTTTACATTCTCTTACTGCAGTTGTTAATTCAACACAACCAGTTACCTTTCCCAACCTATATAAATTTAAGGTTACATAGGATCAAGAAATTTCGTGTATATCGATGATGGTGGATATTGGAGAGAGACGGTATGTCAATTATTTGGCGGGATGGTTTCAGATGAGTGAAATAATATGTTACTCGTTTTTTTTATGACAGCAGTGGCAAATAGTAGTGTGTAGTAGTTTTAGACGAGTAACATTACTCGTGTTTTGTGACGGTGATCATAGCAGACGATGATGTAGAGCAAATTAAGGAGCGTAATATATGTTTTACTTGTGTTTCTTGGTGCCGGCAGTGGTGAGGAGCATTTTTAGACAAGTAACATATGAGTTGCTCGTGTTTTGTGGTGGCAGATAATGGTGTTGAGAGATTTTAGTAGAGTAACATATTGTGTTACTCGTTTTGTGGTGGCCGCGGTGGTGATAGGTAGTGGTGTGGTGTTATTTCACACGGATAATACGATTGATAATGTAATGGTGACAAATAGTGTTCATTATTTATGTTTTAACATACCTTGAAATATTATTTTTAATAAAATAATCAAAATATTTTAATGTCACTTCACAAAGTAACATAGTAACACATATGTTACTATAACATGTCATTCATAAAAAAATATTGATTTTAAATGAAAAGGTTTATATTTCATAAAATTATCTTTTTTAAATAAAGTAGGGTACTTTTAAGAGAAAAATACATAATTACCATAATTGTAAGATATACTTTCAAATTTAAAAAATTGTAATTTTTTTTAAGAATCAGGTGATATTAATTAACTAGGTAAGGTCATAATAATATATAATATGTAGTCTCAATTACGTACTAGTTACAAATCCCGAAACATCATAGTCATAAAGACACAAATATAGGTCATAATTGCAAATTTAGTCACATATCACACATTTTTATAAGTCACAATTTATTAATCGATAACAAATTATCAAATTAATTGGCCAAAACTCATTAATTGACCACAAATTAACAAATCAGAAAATTTAGACACAAATCACACATTTTAGGTCTCGTATTATTTATTGATCATAATTACCCAATAATTGATCACAATTACTGGATAATTGATTACAATCACTCTTCACACCATTACCACTCCCACCACTAGAAAACACCGTTAACTACCACCACATAAAATTATACCAAAAAAGCTGCTGTCACCACACACATCACCATCACCATGCAGATTTATACCTTCACCTCACCATCACCACCACCACGTACAATCACCCGTATCACCACCACATCGCCAACACCCACACATATCTGTACACTGCAAATCTACCACCACACAGCCACCAACCCCACCACCCTCCATCAGATTTTCAGTCTCCCTTTTTCCAAAAATCAAAATCAAAACAATTGATAATCAAATTCAAAAAGTGATACTAGAAAATTGTTATCTCAAGTTTTCAGTAATACAATTATCTGGACCGATTGATTTCACACGAGAATTACCCAATAAGTTGAGAGTTATGAGGATGCGTCTTAGTGTCTGGAGGTGGTGTGTGGAGGCTATAGTAGGGATGCCAACGAGTCGAGCCGAGCCAGCTTGGGTTCGACTCAAATAAAATTAGTTCGAACTTTTTGGGTCTGAACCGAGCAAAGAAATTTAAGCCCGACCCGAGCTTTTGGCTCGGGTTTTATTGAGCCAAGCATGGCCGAGCCGAGTCGGCTCACATTATTATTATTTAATATAACTTGCCTTTGCAGGAAGCGACTTGCGTATATTTGCCCGTATGTTAGGCAGCTGCCCGACACATGCATGTTTTAAATTTTTTTATTTTAATTTTATTTAAAAGATCTATTCGTCATGAGCCAAAAATGGCCCATGTGGCTCGAGCCGATGCCTTAAAATGAGACTTTGTTTAATTGAACCACAAGTCAAATCGGCTTGGGCTTTTTTCGATTGAGCTACGGGCTGCCCGAGCCGACGAGCCAAATTGATATCTCTTGACGGTAGAAATGGTTGGGGAAATATTATGAGAGTTGGTGTGGGGTGAGATGGGGTGGGGTAACCAAGAGTGAAGAAGCAACGGCTCTTTGATCCCATTTCCCCCTTGGAACAAAGAACAAAAGAAGCGTCCTTTCTAGGAAACAATGGCGGATGCAAATATTTTAAATTAGTGGTACAATCAAACTTAAAAAAAAAGTTGGTGAGAAATTTTACTTAAAAAAAGCATATCCCATGAAAATTTACATCCGAATTTTTATATGAGATATGACTTTTTTAATGTAAAAAATTATATCCCATGTAAATTTTTCTAATAAAATTGTGTAAATTATATTGAGAAATTTGTCGCGCAAAAATATTAAATGCTAATGAAATAATTGAAATTTTTAAAAGAAAATAAGAGTTATATACCTATTTTTAAGATGCGCGTTTGACGCACTTTTAACTATTTTCGATATCTATTTGGGTCATTCGATATCTATTTAAGCCCAACTGACCGTGGATGACCCATGCCCCAAGCGCAGCCCAATTTCCAATTGTTCTTCATAATTCTCATCAAAAATTTTCTTATTTTTTGTTAAAGTATAATTAATAGAAAAAGCACAACTTAATTGATTTTTTTTTTTTTTTTTTTTTACAATCTTGAATATGATGGCTCGCCTTGTATATTGAGATGTTTGAAGTGATATTGAGAGTCATCATTTGATAAAGAAAAAAAGTCCTCTTCACATTGTTAAAGGGAAAATATTTACAAACTAAATAAAAAATGTTATTCAAAGAAGAAACATATGATTTTTTTATTTATAAATAATTACTCTATAGCTAATAATAAAATTAAAACTTATTTACTTAATAATACTTCCGCATAACTATTTTATTACAATGGAAGTTTGGCTTTTTAGGCAAGTCATCGGACAAAATTGGAAAGGATTTAGGAACAAAAACTTTAATTTCCGATTTTGATGTTGAATAATTGAATAATCATTCATATTTTAGAACACGATAGAAAATAATTTATATAATCTCCCAAGGTTTTTTTTTTTTTTTTTTTTTCAATCTTTATAGTTGGATGTCCTGCTAGTTTTGTCATAAAAGAGAGAATTACAGAGTTACAATAAGTTTTCAAACTCAATCAAAGAGTGAATTTTTTTTGAACGTAATCTAATTAACGAAATTATGATTTAGTCGACAAATGTTTTTATTAAGTATCACTAAAAATGTAACTTAAATCCCCATATAATGATCAAAATAAAATTTTGAAGGATGAAATTGAAACAAAAAAATAGCTAAGCCACTGAATAGAGAATGGGGAGGAGGGGCAAAGCGGGAAAGACGGATCAAGAGAGTAGATAAAACCAGTCACGTCCGGACACATCGCGCCGAATGATAACAAAATAAATATTTATTACAACAAAAAACAAATTAAAAATCAAAATAATTATCGGATTATCATTTTCTACTATTTTTATCTGCCATTGAATAATCTGTATTTATATTTTGCTGTGCTGACTTCATTTGTTTACGAGTGCCAAGAAGAACCATCTCTCTTATTTCCTCAAATCAAAAGCCCACAAAAAATCAAGAAATTTAAGCCGAAGAAGAAATGGCAGATCAATTGACAGATGATCAGATCTCTGAGTTCAAGGAAGCCTTCAGCCTATTTGACAAAGATGGCGATGGTTCGATCCCCCTTCTCTTCTATCATTTAATATATTTTCGTGTGTGTATATATTTGTGTTTATGCTCGAGTTCTATGCATATATGCATACAAATTTAGATGTTTTGATATGGATTTTATGTTTTCAAGTCGGATCTGCTTCTTTAATTATTATTATTATTATTTCCCTATTTTCTAAGTTCTTGGTTTTTAGGGTAATAAGCTCATCCTAGCAATTTGATCCGAGTCGATTTCAAAATTAGATTTAAATTTAAAGATTGGCGTTGAGCCACTGTATAAGATGGTGGCATGGTAAGGGTGATATTTAAGTTTAATTAAATATGAAAATAATAATTACCGGATAAGGCTATTTATTTTAACAAGTTCGATTGTCTAAGATGGAACCTAAGACTCAATACTGTGGTTTGATCTTAGATATAAGCTGCCTTCTTTATTTGGTACGACTTTTGCAGTCAACGAGGAATTTCTTTATCTTGTTTCTTGTAGTTCATTCAGCTGCAAAGAAGTGTTGAAGAGCTTATAAATTTTGATTTTTATTCGAATAATCAAATAAATGTATGGCCCCCCAAAAGTATCAGTTTTTGTTTTATTGACAGTGGAGCCAATTTGGGATTCGATAGTGTGAAATATTTTTAGAAAGACCGTAAAGTCGATGATTAGAAAATACTCAAATAGAAAGGATGGAGAATCGATGATTAGAAAATAGAAAGGATGGAGAGAGGATTTATTTATCTGATTTTTGAAAATTTGTTTCGAAAACTGTTGTCTGGATGAGATTGAAGAGTTTCTAAAAGTTCATTAGAAAATATTCCGTCTTTGTTTTCCTTTCCCAGGTTGAGGCTCTTTTTTTTAGTTGGAAAATTGAGAAAATAATGTACTTTATCGATGTAATGGAAGGAGAATGGAGATAGGGCAATATACTGTTTATTTGACGAGTATAAGCCAAACTTTTGAAGTGCGTGAAAAGAATTTTTTTTATGTTATATATATATCGGATGTACATCATAGTTGGGAAATGGGGAAACTAATGTGATTGGAATTATAGATGTAACTTGTAAGTTGAGGGAAAGTGAAGGGGAAAAAAGCGGTTTAAACTTCCTTTTTTTACATGTATGCGATGAAGTTCACATGATAAGAATCTTTTGTCGACTATCAAAAACTGGGAAAAAATGCTATCTGAATTAGTACGTTGGTAATATGTATTAATTATTCTCCCGTGTATTATATCTTTTTACATATTGTTTGGAGAAGTTCAGTTATACTGTATTAGTTACTTGACATCCATCCGTAGATAATATGCACGTGATTTTTCTTTTGCCTATTCGTTAGCCACAATATGGAAATTATACATGGGTGTTGTATAGCATTTGAATGTGTGATATACTTGTTGGGCTCCATGAAGCGTATTCATAATGCTCACTTATCCCTTCGATCGTGGATCAACCTTGGGATAAGAGAGGTGTGAGAAAACCTTGTGTGTTCATTATTATCGTGGAATAAGTGGACAAATGAATCACTTTAGAATTGTGTGTGATTTGCCTGTTTCTAATTTCATTCTGCTTATCATTTCTGGCGTTATTGGGATTAGGACCAAGTCCTGACAATTCTGTTGTAATGTTTTCAATTATGATGCTGAAAGATGTGAAGCATCTCAGTTGTGCGAATGGATATTCTATTCTATTGTAATGTTTTCGTTTGTGTGTAGGTTGCATCACTACCAAGGAGCTTGGAACTGTGATGAGATCCCTGGGACAGAATCCTACTGAGGCTGAGCTTCAAGACATGATTAATGAGGTGGATGCTGATGGTAATGGAACCATTGACTTCCCAGAGTTCTTGAACCTAATGGCCCGGAAAATGAAGGACACTGATTCTGAGGAGGAACTGAAAGAGGCATTCCGTGTTTTTGACAAGGATCAGAACGGTTTCATCTCTGCTGCAGAGCTGCGCCACGTGATGACAAACCTCGGCGAGAAGCTGACTGATGAGGAAGTTGACGAGATGATTCGGGAGGCTGATGTTGATGGGGATGGACAAATCAATTATGAAGAGTTTGTGAAGATTATGATGGCTAAGTGATGTCCTCACCTCACTAAATCTAGAACGAGTTATGAATATTGAAGGTTACAAAAAAATCCAAAAAAATTGATGAACAGGGTTTAATATTTAAGGGATTTCTAGTTTCCTTTTCATCATATTTATTGTGGTGTTTAAGTTAACGAATTTAATAGTCTGCTGTAATGTTTGTCGGATTTCTTTATCGTTTTGTGGTGTTGTGTTAGCTACTCGAAGCAGCAATTTAATTTTGTATTCCATCCTTCTTTACGAGCTCTTGCCTGAGTTCAACCTGATTAATATTCGTTATGCAACTTCTTGTATATGCTTGCAGTTGGGTCGATATGCCTTACTGATGCAAATTGGAAACGATTGGAAACGAGACGTAATCGAAATTAACTTCAATTACAATAATATTTTCCATTATTGAATTTTACTCATTCTTGGTAAATTGATTTTGTAGAAGGAAGATCGTAATTTTCCTTAGTAATCGTGCTTTACTTATTAGTCATGGTTTTGGCCTATATAAAGAGATCCATTGGTAGCTATGTCAACGAGTTGAGCTCGAGTTCGAGCAAAAAAAAAAAAAACTCAGGTTCGGCTCGAGCTTTTTTGGCCCGAGTTGAGTCGAGCAAAGTCCGTACAAAAAAGTGAGGCCTTGTCTGAGCTTTCTGCCCAAGCCTTAGCGGGCGAGCCAAGCTCGGATCGAGCCGATTCGATTTTTTTTTTTTTTTAATATAAAGCCTTTGCAGGCAGCTATTTTTTAGGGCAGAAGATTTCAAACTCCTAGCCACACTTTTCAATCATTTCTCACCAACTTGAACAACTTTTTGGACCAAGCATGTGTTAGTTTATTATATATTTTAAAGTACAATAAAATATGGCTTCCTGTTCCAAGAAGAAACTCATTCTGAGTTTCCATCTTGGGTCTTTCCATTTCCATTGTACAAAAGTCAGCAGTAGACTCATTAATTATGAGAGCGAAAATAAGATTTTGGCATTTCTTCATTTCTTCGAAGATGCATGAGAGAAGATAGAGGGAGACATACACTAAAGAAGTGTATTCAATTGAGATTTTTAAATTTTTTTGAAGAATTAAAAAGTTTAAATATATTTAATTGAGACTTTTAAAAATTCTCTAAAGGTTTATGTGTATTCAATAAAGACTCTTAAAAACTTTTAAAAAGTCTCTAAAAGTCACGAGGTATTCAATTGAAACTTTTTAAGTCTCTATAACTTACGAGGTATTCAATTGATAATGACTTTTAGGGACTTTATAATTTGCTAGACTTTTGGAGAGAAAATATGAATATAAAATTTCAAAACAAATCTCTCATTCTACCATGAGATTTGTCAAGAGTCGGCTCTCTCTCTCGTGTATTTCACTTTTTTTTAACCCAAACAAGGTTCTTCTTCAAGTCAGGAAATTTAAACCAATTTTATTGATTTGTGCTCTCTCTCTCTCTCTCTCTGATGTATTTCACTTTCTTTTTTTTTACTTAAACAATGTAGGTTGCTTGTGATGCTTTTGGTGTGAGTGTAGGGGGGTGTTTTGAGTCAGGACGGTCACCCCGTCGCTTACTTTAGCAAAAAATTAAACCAGGCTTGGCAAAAGTATTCTACCTATGATAATGAATTTTATGCCATTGTCCAATCTCTCTGTCACTGGCGATATTACTTATTGCCTCAAGAGTTTGTCCTGTATTCCAACCATCAGGCTCTCCGCTACCTTAATTCACAGTGTCATTTACGTGAACGACATGTTAAGTAGGTTGAATTCCTTCAGGGATATACTTTTGTCCTCCATCATCGGGTCGGGTTGAAAACAAAGCGGTCGACTCTCTTAGTCGTATCACTATGGTACTCCATTCCATGAGCACTACTTTGGTGGCATTTGAACGTTTGAAGGATGATTATCCTAGTTGTCCTGATTTTGGCATCATCTTTCAAGACCATTCAGACAATCCTTCTCGCAAACACGCTTCTTTCTTGCTTAAAAATGGGTTTCTCTTCAAAAGTACCAAGTTCTGTATTCCTCGTACCTCACTTCGTGATTTCCTAATATGGGAACTACATGCCGGGGGTCTCACTGGTCATTTCGATCGAGATAAAACTATAACCTTAGCTGAGGCCTGAGGATTGCTTTTATTGGCCGTCCCTTAAGAAAGACGTTGCTCGCATTGTCTCTCAGTATCGTACGTGTCAATTGGGTAAGGCACAACGTCAAAATAATTGGATGTATACTCCTCTTCTTGTTCCTCATATTCCTTGGCGTGACTTTAGTATGGACTTCGTTCTCAGGTTACCTAAAACAGCTCGAGGTCATGACTCCATTTTTATGATTGTTGATAGGTTCTCTAAGATGGCCCACTTCATTCTATATTCCAAATTTTATGATATGTCTTATAGCGCTAAGTTGTTCTTCAAGGAGGTTGTCTGTCTCCATGGGCTTCCGGTCACTATTGTGTCTGATCATGATGTTAAGTTCGTTAGTTACTTTTGGAAGACACTCTGGAAACTATTTGGGACGACACTTAAGTTCTCTTCTGCATTTCACCCCCAAACCGATGGTCAAACTGAAGTTGTGAACCGTAGTCTAGGTAATCTACTTCGTTGTTTGGTTGGGGATAAACCTGGGAACTGGGATATCGTGTTACTTACTGTCGAGTTCGCTTACAATAATTCTGTTAATAGATCTACAAGTTATAGCCCCTTCGAGATCGTTCAGGGTTTCTTGCTATGTTAGCCGCTTGATCTACTTCCTTTGCCCACTGATTTTCGCCCTGCTGCCTCTGCCCAAGCTTTTGCTGATCATATTAGTAACTTGCATGTTGAGATTAAACGTAAAATTTCTATAAGCAATTATCGTTATAAATTATTAGCTGATTCCCATTGTAGGCATAAAGAGTTTAATGTGGGCAATTATGTCATGGTTTGACTTGCACCTGAACGATTCCCTAAACATGCTGCTAAGAAACTTTGTGCTAGATCGCTTGGTCCTTTCCCCATAGTTAAACAGCTTGGAACTAACGCATATATACTTGAGTTGCCAACACACTTAAATGTTAGTCCTGTTTTCAATGTAGCAGATTTATATCCTTATCGTGGCACGTTCGAGCCTCCGATTTTGTCGTCTAATATTCCTGCAGGACAGTCTTCTCGACCACCTCCTCGAGCTCCTATTACCACGTTTTCTCTGCAGGATATTATTGATGAGGTACTTGATCAGTATGTTGCTTCACAGGATGGTGGGTTTCATTCATAGGTTTCTAATGCTTTGGAAGTGTCGTCTGCCTAGTGATGCTACTTGGATTAATGAAGATGAGTTACGTCAACTGGATGCCACGCTTTTGGATGCCTACATGGATCGACATTAACTTCAATTACAATAATATTTTCCATTATTGAATTTTACTCATTCTTGATAAATTGATTTTGTAAAAGGAAGATCGTAATTTTCCTTAATAGTCGTGCTTTCCCTATTAGTCATGTTTTTGGCCTATATAAAGAGGTCCATTGATTGTAATAAACCAGACTTGAATATTGAATAAAATCTATAACATTTCCTCGCTTCTTTCTTCCTATCTTTCTTCTTATTCTTCTTTATTGTTTTTGTTCAGCATCACTTACGCTATCGGATGGGATAATCGGTCACTTGTGTCTGATGTGGTACACAAGCACAGAGAAAGTGTTTCGTTTGTGTAAATATAAGTCTCTCTGACTGTATGTTTCGTTTGTGCAAATATAAGTCTCTCTGACCGTATAGGTTGGCTGTGAGGTTTCAAGGATAGATCATAAAAGTATAGGTCAAGGTTTAACTGCTGTTTGTGAAATTTTTCTTTGTAGTTGTGTGGCTGTCGTAGAACTCCAGAAAATAGAAAAATGTCAGATGTGAGAACCATTTGAATAAGAAAAATTGTACTCAAAAGGTCAAGAGTTGAACATGTCAAACGACAATAACATAGTGATAAATGGGATTTGTCGTCCAAAAGAGCTTGAAAGTTTTATAATCTCTTCAAGCTTTTCTTTCTTGCATCCATCTTCTTCTTGTCTGTCGGAGCTTTTGCCAGCCCAACTTCCTTCTTTTGTGCCCCTGGAACTCCAGTCTCAGTCGATGAAGTTAAGGCAGCCGGTAAATCTTGTCCATTTTCGAGTTTTGGAGCCAATGGAGATGGCAGTTGGGCTGTGGCGCCTGCCACTGCATTCTTCTGGTCGATGCTTTTGATCGATTCATTCTTCAGTTCAACGTTTAGGGCAGTGGTAGACTCAGAAATAGCGCCAGTTTTGAACTTTGGCTTTGGCTTGAGAGCATGTATACCGGTGTAAAGTCTGCAATTTTAGAAACCCGATGAACACCACCAAATCAGCAAATATAGCCATCACAGTTCCATACATCACTAAAAACACTAAAGGAAACACCTTATAAAGGGGAGGAAACACCACAGTTCCATACATCTCTAAAAACATTATAGGAAACACCTCCTTCTAAAGGTTCTCTATAGTCGCAGACAACTAATTAATTCCAGTTCATCTTAGAATCCTGCTTACAAGGAGTTAGCTAGCTCGACCAAAAACAAAAACCTTTTGACTGAGTTCATTGAAATTATAATGATGATATATCCATCCGTAATTGGCCAAATTATAATGATGATGATGATATATATATATATATATATATAATGCAGGTGTGCTAGGTTTTCCCTTTTGTATAAGTACATCGCTGTCTCCAGTTAATGCGTAGTTATTGGCATCTACAACTACTAGTGATGATAAGAGATTTTTCTAGGAGGTAATTACAGGTAATAAAAGAATTGATAATCCTAAGACACATTTCATACTTGAATAGAACCAGACAGAAGCACGGAACTGGATAGTCCAAGGCAAAGTTAATGCTATTATAAAATAGGTCGTGAGTTCAACACCACGATTGCAACTATAATGTGGAACGACTCACCTTGCATGTCTTGCATACTCCTCATAATTTTCGAGCAGCATCTTGCCAGCCTGCTCATTTAAAGCTGATTCTGGAAATGGTTCAATTAATAAGCATCTTATCACCTGCCAATGAAAAAAAATTAGCCAAGCGTATCTGGAATGTGAATTACAAAGAAGAAAGTTTCGACTTTGGAAGAGCTCATAAACAATGACAACTTACAATTAAAACATGCCGTAAGCCAAGACTTGGATTCCAATCTTTTTTCAAGGCATTAACACAAATCTCGCCATTGGTAGCAATATTTGGATGAAATATCTTGGTCAGAAAATAGCCTAAAATAAAAACCAAGCAGATAAAAAAAGGTCACAATTTTAATATATCGTTCACGGATGACAAGAGAAAATAAAAGATTCAAAAGTAAACCAATAAGAAAAATAACTCCAACAGAGAACAACTTTTCATTTCTAACAAACTAACCACCATAGTTAACATTTAGAATCGTCTTAATTTAATTAGAAACTTGGAAACTACATCGACTATCGAGTATAGGAGGTCAGAACCTTTAGGAGGGGATTGTGGGAAATCATGAGACAATATCAACTTCATGCGGAAAACACCATTTTCATACGGAGTCCCAGCTGCAAGGTTAGAGATGAGTAATCACTGAGAAATTGATGTTTGAAAATAAGGAAAGTAAAAAGAAAAGAAATATTACCCGGGCCTTCAATATCAGCATATATAACTGAAAAGTTATCGTCATTCACCACTACTTTAATGCCCTCTGGTGGTGTTTCATCAAGATTCTTCAGTTCTCTTGCCAACTGTTTTATTACGTTTGGAGGAAGATTTTCATTTGTTGCCTATATCAACAAGAGGAAATATGTAAAGATCTGAAACCATTCCAAATGCTTAATGAAATCTACCAAAATCAAACACATAAATACCTACTTCAGTTTCTCTGAAATACTAATCCATATCCCATCATACTATCTGTAATTAGGAATTGTTGAATGGGAAAAAGGAAAACGGTATCTTTTTTCACGTAAAGCATAATTGTGTTCAAATTCATTCTCACCGTACCAATTTAGAAGTTCATTATATCTCCAACTACGTTTCTTACCAATCATACATGCAGTATTCGGGATATGTTTCAAAAATTCCATTTGAGTTCTTAGCAGGATGGTGGAGCATAGGACATTCAGAGTGAGATAAAAATTAAAAATCCTGAAACTTACCATATCAGGTCAAATTGAAGTTTCTGGAACTGACAAGAAGAAATCACTACTTTCAGCCTGCTTTACAAAATTACTGTAGTAGTTCCACGGGCATGATAACAGTCACAATAGAAAATCCCTGCAAGATAATAGAATTAGCACTAAAGATTAGACAGTGCCAAAACATGTAGATAAGCGGGAAATGTAAACGTTGAAAATGACCTAATAGTGATAAGCCATGACTAACTCATCTATTCGTTCTTTAAGTTTGTATTAACTAATAGTCAGGCTATAGATCTCGATTGCATACCAAAGGCAAAGGGCCCAAATAGATCACCACATAGATCGAATCCACAATTACCAAATCCCATTAAGAATCCAATCTCCTAAATTGAAATTCCACCTTCCCTGATTGACTTCACAATTCTGCCCTCGAAAGATCTAATACTTCCCAAACATCAATGAAAGTTTCAATAACCACTGCACAGGCTTATGGTTATATGGTAAGGCGAGGGCATAGTTCCAAACAACAATAACATAATTTTCATAAAACAAGCACATGAAGCATAAGACAGGTCAAAAGCAATTTAAATGACTCACAAGAACTTGTTATGTGAGAAGCAAATGGGGGAAAGAAGGAGCACAACCAGCAAAACCAGAAAGAAAAGAGGAAGAATAAGGCAACAGAATTACCTGACTTTTGGAATTCGAAACGGCGTCGTTTTGAATTAATAAATTGTAATATTTAGAAATCGTTTTTACAATTTAATTTTTGTCCAAACACGACTTCAACTGGAGTATATCTACCTCCATGTGTAAAGGAAGAAATGAATCCGTGAAAATCTGCAATTGTAGATGACCATTTGCAGAAACTGGATTTAGAGGTTGCACAAACCATGGATACACGGGCCTTGAAAGTTGTTACCAGCAAACTGGAGGCCAGAATGGAGTCCTCAGAGCAAACACTTTAGGTACTTTGTCATAGGCAAGAATAAATTGAGGATGTTGCATTAGACATGAATCAAAAGTATGAAAAATTAGTGACTATGATGGCCAAAATCTCTGCTGATTGGTGGAAAACTAATCAGAAGAACAAGGGAATAGCGGAATCTATAATTGAATTGAAACCTGGAAGTGTGACTTCTACACCAGGATCCAGTAGTAATGAGGCTAGTGTTATCACCAGAGGTGAATTGAAGGGGAACACTAGGCTTCCTAAGATCAATTTCCCTTATTTTGGGGGGAAGGTCCAAGAGAATGGCTGAGGGAATCCCAAAAATACTTCCAACTCGGAATGGCTGAGAAGTATTTGAAGGGGAAGGCAGACGGTTTGATGGCTTCATTGCAAGTAGTCCTAATGCGGACTGGGGCATGTTTTCTGAGGAATTATGTAGAAAGTTTACAATCAAAACAAGGGAGGAAGTAATTGAATCATTTAGCAAGATAAGGTGAAATATGCAGATATCAATCAGTGCTTTAGCTGGAAGTCCAAAGCACAAAACTATTAGAGTACCTGGGATGGTTAAAGGGAGAAGAGTGTCCATATTGATTGACAGTGGGAATACCCACAGCTTTGTGGATGAAAAATTAGACAAGGAGTTGAAATATGTCATTGATGAAACTAACAAAGTTACAGTTAAGGTAGCCAATGGGGAGAAACTGGAGAGCAAAGTCTTGGATCAACCAGTGGTATGGAAGGTACAAGACTGGGAGTTTCAGTTCAAACTCAGGACCCTTAAATTAGCAGGGAGTGACACGGTAATAGGGGTACGTTGGATAAGTCAATTGGGTCCGATCACCTTTGATTTCATACATGGTTATGTACAATTCCAGAGCAATGGTGAAGTAATTAAATTGAAGAGTGAGTTTCTAGAAATCTGGTCAAGTTAATGGAGATAAGGGAGATGGAGAAAATGAATGGCAAAGAACCTTATAGAATAGTTGGACAATTGTACCAAATCAAGGAGGAACAAACTAAGGATATACCTGGCCAGATTCTGGAAGTCATACACAAATTTCCCAGAGTATTTGAGGCTCTAACAGGGCTGCCTCCTCCCAAATCACGTGATCGTCACATCCCCTTGAAGGATGAAGCACAGACATTTAGAATGAGACCCTGTATATGCCCTTTCATTCAGAAAACAGAAATAAAGAGGCTAGTGATGGAGATGCGGAGATACAAATTAAACCAACAGTTAAAGGAGAACCTATCTTAGGCCATGGCTAGGATGAAACTTTACGTAGACAAAACCAGGGCAGCGAGGTCTTTTGAAGAGGGGGATTGGGTTTTTCTCAAGCTACATCCTTATTCTCAACATTCAGTGGAGCATAGGCAAAACCAAAAACTCAGTGCTAGATACTTTGGTCCATATCAAATCCTTAAGAAGATAGGGACAGTTTCCTGCCAATTAGCACTACCTGATAGTTCTAAGATTCACCCAATGTTCCATGTTTCACTATTGAAGAAAAAACTTGGAGACAACACGATGTCAGTACTACAACTTCCGAAGGAAAAGCAATCGGTACAGGCAGGTCATTATCCTCTAGCCATTTTACAATCCAGGCTAGTGAAGCGCAGACATCAAACAAAGTACAATGGTTCATTCCATGGTCGAGCTCATCACCAGACAGTGCAAGCTGGGAGGATGCTGAATGGGTTAGAACTCAGTTTCTAGCATGTGGATCTTGGGGACAAGATCAGGGTGAGGGGGAGGCTTGTTATGTGAGAAGCAAATGGGGGAAAGGAGGAGCAGAACCAGCAAAACCAGAAAGAAAAGAGGAAGAAGAAGGCAACAGAATTACCTGACTTTGGAATTCAAAACGGCGTCGTTGGAACTTGAGCGAAACGGTGTCGTTTTGAATTAATAAATTGTAATAGTTAGAAATCGTTTTTACAATTTAATTTTTGTCCAAACTCGACTTCAACTGCAGTATATCTACCTCCATGTGTAAAGGAAGAAATGAATCGGTGAAATCTGCAATTTCTGTTACGTCATGGATTGATTGATTTCAGTTTCCATCTTCATCTCTTCTCAATTTTATCATTTATCCCTTCCCAATTCTTTTTTATCTTAAATTTGGCCATTTCAGCTGATTTCAGCTGGAACATTCCACTGTCTGAGTTACAGTTGCAGTGAGGATCAAAGCTGAGTTCCAGCCATGATAGAACTCTCAGCCCCCAAGTCCCAACCAAGAAATATAATAAAAGCAAAATCAGTGAGTTAAAAAAACTAGTTATAACGGATACATCATCATCTTACAATTTTTTCCCCTTAGCCAAAATATGAAACTATACATTCACTTGTTCACATACACACTGAAATCTTGGCATAAAGAGAAATCTGATCTTTCAAGTGAAGATATATGACAAAAAATAAAAAATAAAAAATCAAACTCATAAATCTGAGCATCAAATTAAAGAACTTAGCACGAACATAATAAATAGGAAAAGAGGTACTTTTCAAATCAGAAATGAGCATAACCCTAAAAATGCACCACTCAAACTCAAGAAAAGAAAAGCTCCATTTCGATTCGAAAAACATAAATCAATTCAAGAAAACTCTAGTTCAGAAAAACACAATCGAGTAACAAAGAGAAGATCATCAAGCACACTTCGCATGATATTTCAAGAATCCTTTAGAAATGCATCCAGAAATTTTAAATTAAAAACACTACAAAAATGTACTTTTCAATCCCAAAAAAAAAAAACAGATCAGAAATAAATTACATTTGGAGCGACAGAAAGAGCGAGCGATGAAATTTTAAAAATCTCGAAAAATGTATATAGAAAATTTAAATAAAAAACACTGAAAAATGTATTTTCAACAAGAAGAAAAATTAAACCCAGATGAAAAATTCACCTTCTGATCGACAGAGCGAGTGAGCAAATGGACAGATAATTCGAGTGGGATATGATCTAGGAGAAGAGGCCCCTTTTTTCCTTTGCTTTCGCTTTCCTTTTTCTCAATAGTCGCTTTCTTTGATATACCAGTATTATCAGATTCAGCAAATGCCCCCCAAAAAAAAATTTATTTCAGAAACCTTATGGCAAATGATTGAGAAATCGATCAAGAGAAAAGGCGCATGTATAAAAAGAGCATATATGGATATGGAGAGCGTTCTATTACAGGGACTTGATATTGCCACCTCCAAATTTGAATTTTGGGCACTCCTTGGATTTGAACGTTACAAATAGATTCTAATTTTTATTATAAAATAAACTATTCAGATAGTAAACATTCCCATTTGAAATAAAATATAATTTATATGAAAGTAATTATATTCACGTCATAGTTTATTAGTTTTTGTTTGGAAGAGATTTTTCAAGTGAAAATTAATTTTTTTTAAAAAATTGTTTTTAAAAAGAAAATGTCGTGTTGGGAAAAACCTCCAACATAATTACAAAAGTACGACAAAATATTTCTTTCTCGTTCCAAAGCGCGCAAACATAATAATTTAACATAAACAAGCATAAATTGCGAGATGCACTAATTAAGCGCATGTATGGCAAATTTATCAAATAATTTATAAATTGGTCAAATTTAATTTTCAAAACACATTTTAATGAACTCGCAACTTCTATCCACTTTATTCACTACTTATTCGATCTATTTATAAAAGCTTATAAATTCTTCCCTTATGGAGGCTAATAGAAAAGTGAAGATTCAACAAAAAATTAGAAACATAAATATTATAATGAGTAACGGTTGGAAACCTTAAGTACACTTGAAAATGCGATACAACAATTAAAATTATGGTGTCAATGTAGCCATCCTTCAACATGTTTTTGAACTTATTAAAGCAAGATAACGAAGAATTACAGGTCACTCAGAGTATTTTCAGGAGACTCTAATTTTAAAAAACATGTTCCACAGTTTACAGAGCATCTATAAATTGAAAGAATACAAGTTTTAAAGTAAGGCTCTTTATAGTTAACGTTTAATTTTACTACAAAAAATATTTTCACTAGCTTTCATCCGTTAAAAATTGAAATATTTGAATTTATTTAATTATAGAGAGTGAGTTTGGCTCTTCAAATTTGAAAAGTCAAATCATTCTCTAAATAAAATATATTAATTTAAAGAATCTTTTGAAACATTATTTTAGTTGTAGACTCTTTAAAATATAAAACATCTTACGTTTAAAAAGTCTCGTCATTCATCAAAATGCTCTGATAAATAATTTTAATCTATGTTGCCAAAAAAGAAAGATAAGACAATGGAGTGAAAAAATCACGGGTCACTGCCATTCAAGTGTTTTGGAGATGATTAAAACTATTTATAGAATTAAATAGTTTGATATTTAGGGAAAATTGTAGCAGCGATCCCTAACCTTTTTAATTTTTGTAGGCTTAAAAGTAACTTTTATTTTGTGTCAGCAATGTCAATAACATTTCATAAATATACAGTTTGGGTCCATCTGGATAAAAAGCTGTCCAAAATAATTTCAGTTGACCTGAAAAATTAAAAAAATGATGTATTTTGACCATTTTAAGTGTGAGTAATTTCATCCATACAATATTTTTACTCATTAATTGTTCAAAGTACTGTACATTTCCCTCAAAGTAATTAAAATAAAGAATAAAAAAATGAAAGGAACATGAACTGTTCTTCTCCACCCTACCCCAACCTAACCACATCCTATCCCACTATACCATAATCACATCTAACACAACCTCCCGCCTCCTTCTACCACAACGACCACCCACCACTAACAAAACCAAAACTAAATCCAACCCAACTCACTATATCAAAATCAAAACCAAAACCAAAATCAAAATCAAAACTAAAACCAAATCCACCATCGGCAAATATGTTTCTTTTATAGATTAATTATGCTCCATTGATTTTAGATATGAACGAAAAAGAGTAGAAGAATATGAATATCACATATATTGTGGTTAAACCTCTATGGAAGAAATCAGCTACTCTAGCGTCAATCATTTTGGCTTTTTAGGTTTTTTCTTGAATTTTTTTTTTTTGTTGGTTCTTATTTTTGTTGAGATTTGTCGGGAAAATTTGGGGGTAATAAAGGTCTTCTTTAATTTGGACTGTGGATGATGGAATAAGAAATAAATGAAGGGTGAAAATGAGTAAAATTGGGGTTTGAGAGCAGAGGTTGGAAGATTTAGTGACACCATAAAGTAGCTTCAACATTGCAGAGGGAGAGGGTGGGGTGGGGGTTAGTGTGTTGAAGAAGATGAAGTATTTGGCGTGGGTGGTGCGGGCGAGGGTATGTGTTAGGTTTTTTTTTTTTTTTTGAGTTTTAATTATTTTAATGATTAATATATAATTGACGAAATTGCCCCTCCCTAAAATAGTCAAAATACATCTTTTAATTTTTCAGGTCAACAACGGTGTTTTGGATGGTTTACGTTCAGATGGACCTTTGTTGCATATTTATAAAAAGTTAGGAACATTCGTTGGCACAAAATGAAAGTTATGATAAGTTGGCAAAAATAAAAAAGGTTAGGAACTGCTGATACAATTTTTCTCACCAATTTACGTGAAGGTGATGCACCATTACATCATAAAATTAACAAAATGTATGAATACGAATTATTTATGATTTAATGTCACGCTATATGATAATAATCCCTTTAAGAATAAATAGCATTACTCTTCTTTAAACTCTATAAAGTTTTATACATTTTAAAATAATTTTAAGTAGTCATGAAATATTTAAGGCTTATTAGCACAAAACGTCCCTACGTTTGACAGTTAGTGTGCAAAACATCCCAACGTTTCATTTTTTTGCATTTTCGCCCCTATTTCAACGTTTCAGTGTGGAAAACGTCCTTTTCACTATTTTTTAGTGTAAAATGACCAATTTACCCTCAAATTTAAATAAAACAAAGAAAATGAAATGAAAAATAAAAAAATAAATTGTAATTATATTCCCAAACTTTTTAAAAAGTGCAAGTGGGTCCAAAAGTCTTATTAAAAGGTTTAAGCACAAAACATCCCTACGTTTGACACTTAATGCGAAAAACGTCCCTACGTTTCAAACATGTTTGTATTTGCTCAATAGCACAAAATGTCCCTACGTTTGACACTTACTGCGTAAAACATCCTTATGTTTCATTTTTTTTTTACATTTTCGTCCTTATTTCAACGTTTCATTGCGGAAAAAACGTCATTTTCACTATTTTTCAATGTAAAATGACCAATATACCATCATATTTAAATAAAACAAAAAAAAAGAAAAGGAAAATAAAAATAAATTACAATTGTGCTCCCAAACTTTTTAAAAAGTGCAAATGAGTTCAAAAATCTTATTAAAACATTCAAACCATCAGTCTTTTCCTCATCTCTCAACTTTATCCTCACTCCACCTCCTAAACCACCAGACCCTACCATTCAAACCGTTAATGCTGGCCATAACTATCAACCCCAGGATTGTAGAGGGAGGTGAGATGGTTTTAATGGTGGTGGGGTCTGGTGGTTTAGGTGGTGGAGGATTGTAGAGAGAGGTGAGATGGTTTGAATGGTGGTGAGGTCTGGTTGTTTAGGTGGTGGAGGGAGGATAAAGTTAAGGGAGGAGAAGAAGACTGATGGTTTGAATGTTTTAATAAGATTTTTGAACTCATTTGCACTTTTTAAAAAGTTTGGGAGCACAATTGTAATTTATTTTTATTTTTATTTTCCTTTTTTTGTTTTATTTAAATATGAGGGTATATTGATCATTTTACATTGAAAAATAGTGAAAATGACGTTTTTCCGCAATGAAACGTTGAAATAAGGACGAAAATGTAAAAAGAAATGAAACGTAAGGATGTTTTACGCAATAAGTGTCAAACGTAGGGACATTTTGTGCTATTGAGCAAATACAAACATGTTTGAAACGTAGGGACGTTTTCCGCATTAAGTGTCAAACGTAGGGATGTTTTGTGCTTAAACCTTTTAATAAGACTTTTGGACCCACTTGCACTTTTTAAAAAGTTTGGGAATATAATTACAATTTATTTTTTTATTTTTCATTTCATTTTCTTTGTTTTATTTAAATTTGAGGGTAAATTGGTCATTTTACACTAAAAAATAGTGAAAAGGACGTTTTCCACACTGAAACGTTGAAATAGGGGCGAAAATGCAAAAAAATGAAACGTTGGGATGTTTTGCACACTAACTGTCAAACGTAGGGACGTTTTGTGCTAATAAGCCAAATATTTAATTAAGACTCTTTAAAACCATTTGAAAGTCATGGATAGACTTAGTGACTCCATAGAATTCTTCTAAGTATGGACTTTTAACATAATGTATCATTACAAAACCTTAAAAAAGGTTATTTTGCCCTCTCATATAATTCTAATTTATCAATATCTGTATTCTAAATACATCGTGATTGTTAGTTTACATCGTTTTTTACGGTTAATGTTTTAATATAGGGATCTATATCGTGTGATATTATTTGTGTATCTTGAGAATTAGATCGTGAAGTGAACTATTGGTTCTCATAAAAAGGGAAACAGACCGATCAAGGCAAATCATAATCGATTGGTTCTATCAGATTCTTGTTTTCTCCACGGTACCATTTGGTTCTAGAACAGGCATGATTCGATACTTTTGTACTTCAAAATAAATTTTAAAGCTTTAACGTTGCATAAATTTTCCCATTTCATTTTCATGGTTTATTTTTAAACAATAATATCTCAATTATTCTGAAAACATATGAATTTATACAAATTAAGATTTAACTAACGACTTATAAAAAAAAAATATGGAATGGAGTCAAGTTTTGGTTCCGTAGCTAGAAACAAGAATTGAACCAAAATCGTTCAATTTTCAATTTTAAAACCCAATAATCGATTTCAATTGGGGTGGGACTACACCGACTAGTTCGATCCAATTTTGATATGGGTCTAGTGACTTGAGTAAAAATGTCCATCTTTACTTAAATCTCCTTGTTTAGTTTTCCATACTCGTATATTTCATTTAACAATAATAATAATAATAAACTATCCTAATTATCGTAACATGTTGTCTTAATAGCAAGTTGGTTTCAATCTTAAGAACAAATGAAAACTCATTCGAATTTTCATTAGTCCTTGCTCGATCTTCATTAAAAACGTATCTCACTTTAAATTTCTAAACCTACCTAAGTTGAAAAATGAGAACCTAATTTTATAAAGTTGAACATTTGAAGGCTTGAAATTAACACACTTCCCGTAATTGGAGACTATTTGGACAAATATAATTGAAAATTGGAAGGTCAACATGCTATCGAAACAATAAATTAAAGACTAATTGTGCAATTTTTTCTTTAATAAATTGGCAGGAAATCTTTATTAATTATACGAAGATTTAATCCATTCATTTATTTCATTATTTGTAAAGAGTTAGGTAGGAATTCTTATGATTTTTGTCGGAATATGGGGCCAACAAATAATGCCGTAAAATTCAAATCTGTCGGCGGGTTAGCATATGCTACTGACCGTTGGAGAGTCCTCTTCTCAATTAGCCGTTAGCGGTGCCAACCTCTTTCAATGCCATTTTTCATATTTATTTTTTGATTTTTTTTTTTTTTTTTTTTTTGATAACCCAGTATCCCAGCTTCGCCGGACTATATCTGGACCACCAGCCCCCGGCCCCTCAGTGACTGGTGGATGTAAACCGCGGGATATGCCAAAGTTGGTCAGGGTGGCAGCGCGCCTTATACTCCAGCTCCCAGAGGGACCCTCCTCCATGCCGCTTACATCACTCTTACATCACCAATAAATTGGCTACTCCAGCTGCTCCTGGCAGGATTCGAACTCCCCACGCCCAGGTTGTAAGCCCAGCAACGCTCCTTCCTTTACTGATCCTACTAATAACTGGTCTATCAATAATTTTAGAAAAAAAAGTATCCTACCATATTGTTATAAAATATTTGTTTTACGCGTTTCTCTATTCGACACTTTGTCCTTAAATAAATGACGATCTGACTTGTAAAGTCCTATGAATAGTTATTCATATTGGTGCCTAAGACATAATATTATGATGTAATGAAACTTGACCATTGAGTTGTCCGGATGAGATCAAGTGTCGAGTATTCATGGAGCCTTTTTTTTCTTTTTCTCGCCTACAAATTCTTATTTTAAGTGTCATTCAAGGACAATCTATTTTGACTATTCTAGCTCTCCCTTTCAAAATACAATCTCGACTCCAAATTATGTTCTCTTCAAGTGTCACTCTCATTTGAATTCAATATGCTTTACTATCTTTTTTTAGATTGATCTGAGTGTCAGAATACATGAGATCATGACTTTTCCCGTTTCTTTGTATTTGGAGAGGCTTGAATATATCTTGCACATCTATCGTGTATGTTCCAAGTGCATAGATAATATATGATTATAGAGAAACGGAGGCAAAATTTATTGTCGTGCTGAGTCTTAACTAGATTCGAAGATCAATAGGTATTGTATAAAATTTTATTTATTTATTTTAAATTTCAGTTACAAAATAGTTAGTGCCATCTCTCTCTTTTCTTTCCCATGAAAACAAATTACTGCATGAAGATTTATGAAATACATGGAGCGGTAATTTATTAAATAATTGAAAAGAATGTAACCAAGGAACATGCTGACCCTGCAATGCCAACATTATTTGTAATACGTAATATTGGATGCTACGAAAAATTGATACAGATGGCACTATGAACTATACTATTTGTACAAAATAATTTGACAATCCGTCATAGGCGCTCCCCAATAAAGGGTCGTCAAGTAATATTTTGTCAAATAAGTTGTCAACTTATTGATAGAAAATTGAAAAAGAATTATCAATCTATATACTTTATTCAAATCTTTTTCACATAAAAAAAAAAAAAAAAAACCCTAGATCCATCTCCATATTAAAATCTGAAAATGAACATAAACATAAAACATATTCGAATCCATGATAATTAAATTGTTAGCTTGAAAGGATCACGATCTTCCAATTTGATTTGTGAACTTCACTTCAATCTTGATTTATATGGATGTGGATGTAGAAATCTTGAAGAACACACTCAAATGTGGACCATAACCCATATATTCATAAGATAATGACCATTCATTATTTTTCATTTGTTTTAAATCGACCCCTCAACAATTTAAAACAAACTTCCGGTCTCTACACTTTAATTCCATGAAATCTAATACTCATTAGTCAAAATTCATCTTTAGTGGATCACTTTAATTGATTAAATACTTTAAATAACAGCACACACATTCTAACATGTTACATGTGGTCCCAAATATATTAGAATATTCCAACACTTATTTTGTACAAGTAGAATTATTGTATATTTATATAGAAAATAGACACAATATTTCTAAGGCTAACTGACATAACTTGGGAATTCACGAACGCAGGTTAACCTGTTCTTGGCTAGGATAGGTGATTGAACAATAGGTTTGGCTTGATTTATGGTAATAATCAAATTTTTTTTGTCTTTCTTTCAATATTTACTTATTTAGTCCCCGTTTGATAAAGTTTTTTTAGATTATAAGTTGATCAAATAATCACACATTTTAACTAGATCAATAACTTATATTCAATTTTCAACCACGACGTTTTATAAATCCACCGACTTATAATATCAAAAAGTTTTGTCAAACGAGGATTTAGTACACTTTGCTAATTTTTTAATTAGCTCGAGGGAACAAATTACTCAATCCTAGATCAATAATACCTTTTTTTATAATTTTTTGGCTACTCATCCGAGGTTTGAATCACTAAATTCGGGCACAAGGAACTTTTATTTATCAACGCTTACACGAAATTTTAATTTCACATTTTTTACATAAATCGATTTAAAAGTATAAACTCGCATAATTTTTTTGGTTTCGAATCAGCCAACAAACATATAAAAACAGAAAAGGAAAGAAAAGAAAAAAGAAAATGCAATTTTGTGAGTATAAGAAACTTCATAAATATGTATGACATAACAAGTAACTTAATTAAAAGAAAATTATGTATGATTATTCTTATAACAATAAAAAATATTAATAAAAAAAATGTTATGCATTATTCATGCATTTAAGGTGGTTGGTGTAAAGATCCAACTCTATTCATTTGTGAGGGTGCACGTGCACACTCGCCGGCCATACAAACTACCAAACACTTCAGACCTTTAAAACGACTCTTTAACTAACATATTTCTCCAAAATTTTCTGAAAAATCACATAGTTTTCATCTCATAAGAATGGGAGATGTAGACAGAAAAAAGATGAAAGTATTGTGCCTGCATGGATTCAGAACCAGTGGAAGCTTTCTCAAAAAGCAAATCAGCAAATGGGATTCTTCTATTTTTGCTCATTTTGATATGGTATGCCAATTGATATTTTTTCAGTTGTTTGAATGCGATGAATTGTTCAACCACGTCGTTTAAAAGTTAAATCTGTTAGACATGATCAGATAAACTTACCCCTCAAGTGAAGTGCAGATTATTTGAAGTATAAGTGTAATTAAAAATTATCCCTTGGATAAGGCGTAAGAAGGCTTTCCATTCGATGGAATCCCGTCCTTCCTCTTAGAGAAAGAAAAGTGATAAATTTGCTAAATTGTGAGTTTAAGGGGTCGTATGGATCAAGTATGGCCTCTAAAAACATGTAGTGTTCATACTATACAAGGATATTTTGGGATTCTAATTTTGAAGGCATCATAGGAGTGACACTTAGCCCTTATTTGGTTTAGCTAAAAATCATATTTTTAATAGATTTTTGTTAAAAGTTGATGAAATATGGGATTGCTAAGTTTATAAAAGTTGCGTGTCTCATGAAATGTACGTTAAAAATGAATTTAAGAAACAATAAATTATAAAAAATGGGGACCAACGGAAGCTTAGTATTACAAATTTTTGTGTATGTTTTGCTAGTTTTTTTAATCATGTTGCTTTCAGGAGTAGAGATTTGATTCATTTGAACTTGATCGATAATATATAAATGAGAGCATTAATCTATAAACTATATAAAAATAGGAACCAGTCTATGAGTACAAGAAATACACTTGACACATTTTTATTGGAAGAGAAAAAAAAAAGACAAACAAACGATTAGAGTGCTGCCACGTCAACACCCTATTTTTTCTGGTCAAGAATCATGTACTGCAGCTTTTTCCTAAAAATAGCTATTTAAAAAAAAAAAAAAAAAAATTCGAAAGAGTGGACAAAGGAGGTTTAATGTAGTACAGTTCTTCATATCTTTCCAATCACACTCTCTACAAATTTATCAAGACAATTTAATTTTATTAATTAGATGGTCTTCCCGAGCATACCCTACATGAATTTTTCAGGATTTTCCAGATGGGATTTATCCAGCCGGAGGGAAATCTGATATCGAGGGCATATTTCCGGGCCCATATTTTGAGTGGTTCCAGTTCAACAAGGTACTAATATTTATTGTCAAAATTAATTGATACCGGAAAATTACGCACTTGACAGTATGAAAGAAAAAAAATAATTAAGAGCAATGCTATGAGTACATAATTTTTATCCATAGGGGTTCACATAACACTCACATGGTATGGGACCCACAAAAATGTAGGCCCCATCCCATGTCAGTGTCATGTGATCCATTATGGCAAAAAAATATGAACCACTAGACTTATTCAATAATTAAAACATTACTAGTGTGTACTGAATGCGTCCATCTGATATCGTTATCTGAAAATTAAAGTGTTATGCTGTTTTTATTAGGACTTCACCGAGTACACAAACTTGGAAGAATGCATAAAATACTTGTGTGAGTACATTACCAGCAAAGGTCCATTTGATGGTCTGCTCGGCTTCTCTCAAGTATACATCTCTGCTTTTTATACAATATCTTTGATTCATATATTTAAATGATTAGAACTTATTCTATAATACCAAGAAATATATCAGATCAATTGAAGTCAATTCTTGATTCTTCCACAGGGAGCAACCCTAGCAGCCCTTCTCCTTGGGTATCAAGCACAGGTACTTCAGTCAAGCACTTGCTTGAGACTAACTTACGTCGGGGAGGATATGAAGTTTAATCACGTTCAGTATTACAAACTAAACATGCACGTAGTGTTCAAGAACATTTAAAATATCAAAACAAATACGATAATTTTGTTTAGTGTTATCTAATATTTTATACTAAATGTGGACTTTAATGTGTATTGTAGGGAAAGATATTGATGGACCAACCGAAGATGAAACTGTATGTATCCATATCAGGTTCAAAGTTTAGGGAGCCAAGCATATGCGAGGTTGCATACAAAGAGCCCATAAAGGTTAAATCAATTCATTTCATTGGAGAAAAAGACTGGTTAAAACTGCCTTCTGAGGAGTTAGCCGCTGCCTTTGAGAACCCTCTCATTATAAGTCACCCTCAGGGCCATACTGTGCCAAGACTAGGTGTGGGTCATAAATGATTTTTTTCCCATCCCTCAATATCCTCTTCATTTAAAAAATAACAGATATTCTCTTTGATTTGATTTTCACTTATACATTTTGTGGCTTTTTATTCAGGAATTTGTTGCTCATAATTTTTTTTAGCGGAGTGTCTTTGTAATGTTTAGAACAAAACAGACGTCTAAATTATAGTTGGAGTCAGTTACTTTTATATTTCGTAATTATCATGAGATTTTATACGTAGTGTTCAGTCTCGTGAAATATTATATACTAAACATACGAAGAAATTTGAAACAATATTGTCCGTAAAGCTCTTTTAACTTTTCCAATCTGATGTGTTCATTTCTATGCAGATGAAGATGCTGCTCAGAAACTGAAAATTTGGACTGAGGAAATATTTCTTCTCTTTCAAAGCAAAAGCACGCCACTTCAGAGTTCAGAGGATGCTAAACTTGGAAAAACGAAGAATGAAGAAGAATCAAAAAGTTGAAAACAAGAATTCGACTTCTTTCTTCTTGATTATTTTTAATGAAGAAACTTGTTAGCTTTAAAGCTCACCAAGCTTTGATAAGTTTTTTATCAAACCAAGGTGGTGGAATATTTAATAATAAGGAAATAATAACAAAATACAAATTATTAGATCACATCCGAAAATTAAATATGGTTACATTAATCATTTCAACTTATATATCTTATGAATATTATTCGTACTTTGTGTCACCGTACATTCCGTTATAAACTTCGCTCCACGTACCATTATCTTCATTTTCCTATTCAGAGTATGTTAGTATAGGCCAAAAACCTCATTTCGAAAGCACTCGTCAATATCTTCATGCCCATGCCTTTAAAGAAGATCTCGTGCAAATAGAACAAAGTTGGTTGTACCTGCCCTAAGTGTAGAGATCCCATCTCCACTAGAATTAATGTAGGAACTTTTTTTTGATATATAATTAATTGAATAATTATCAAAACCATATTGGTTGTTTACAGGGCCGGCCTTGGAATAAGGCCTACTAGTCAAAGGCCTTGGCCACAACATTTTGGGTGGCCTCCAAAAAAAAATTTCATGCTAGCATTTCTGTTATTGAATGACACAGATTTCAATTTAATTAGGGATAATTGCTGCTGCGTTACCAAACATTTTATTTGGTAGCAGACTTTGCCCAAACCTTTAATTTGTGCCTCACACAGTACCAAACCGTTTGTTTTTACCATCAACGGTACCGAACCTTTCAAAATGTCCGAAGATGAATTCCAAATAGATGTTTTCTGTTAATTTGACCGTTAGTTAATCAAATAATTTACTTTGACAATAATGTTGACTAATTTAAAAGGTTAAAATAGTAATTTTACATTTTTTAATAATAAAATAATTAAAATTAAAAACTCACCCCACCCACCCCACCCCAAATCTCCAAATTTGAGAAATCAACCTCTTCGAATCCTCAATCCATGGCGTCAGAAACCTGTTGCCCAACTATGTAGATTTACGTAGATCGGATTAGAGATTTGGACTTAACAACCGATCAGAAATGGAGCTCCTCGATAAAAATATGAATTTTCTACTGAAATGGTCCGCCGAATAGACTATCTTGACCAAAGAGGAGAAGAAGGGATAAGAGATTGAAAATGACTTAGAAATTTTCTATATGACGTCTCAGCAAGTTTCTGGTAAGGTCCATTTCTTGTTGCTAATTTGCGGGGGTGCTTGTGGCGATCGCTGCAGCTTGCGTGTTGGTGGATTGCGATCGTCGGCACGATGGAGGTGGGTGGATTTGGTTCGTTTGGTTGGTGTTGGGTGACGAAAGGTGGGGGTAAGTTGTGGGGGTGAGAAGGAGATGAACTGTTTCGGATGAAGTTTTGAATTTCTGATTCCATGGTCAATCAAGATAAGTTTTGGGCTAAATGCACAAGCAGAGTTTCTTAGAGCCACCGCCATTACAACAGAGTGCACATTCGGTTCTGGGACTTCATTCCTGAGTTTGTTGAAGCGTTCTCAAAGTTCCAAACCAGATTTGCAAATTTGGGTTGGGTGGATGGGGTGGGGTAGGGTGGAAGAAGAAGAATGTGGATGAGTTTTTAATTTTAATTATTTGATTTTGATTATTTCATTATTAAAAAATGTAAAATTACCATTTTAACATTTTAAAATCAGTCAATATTATTGTTAAAGTCAATTATTTGGCCAACTAACGGTCAAACTAAAAGAAACCATCCATTTGGACTTCAACTGTGAACATTTTGAAAGGTTTGGTACCATTGGTGGCAAAAATGAAAGGTTGGTACCATGGGTGACACAAATGAAAAGTTTGGGCAAAGTCTGCTACTTTAGCCCCTGTTTGAAACCCATTTTTAGGTGAATAGAAATTTTGGAATAGTGATTAATGTGAGAATGTGTGGTGGAAAAGTGATGAAAAGTTTTTGATTTGTGTGTAATATTATTTTTTTTGGAGAATGTGTGGTTGAAATGAAGAATGAGAATGAGAATGAGAATGAGAAAGAGAAATAGAAATTAAAGGGTGTCAAACGGGGGCTAAATGAAAGGTTTGCTATTACTACTGCAATTATCCCATTTAATTACCATGGTTGATTCGACCAATGTATTTTGCTGACAACTCAAAGCTTAAAGGATTTTGACTTGGATCTCTAATTTATGCATATGTGTAAAGCAAGAACATAGTGGTGGTGTTTTTTTATTATACTTAGGAGGTGTATTCAATTGAAACTTTTAATGACTTTTTGGGTTTTAAAAAGTTTATGGGTATTGAATGTAGACTTTTGAAGACACCATAAAGTAGTTTCAACATTGCTGGGGATGGGGTGGGTCATGGGTGTGTTGAAGAAGATGAAGCATTGGGAGGTGGGTGGTGGGGGTTAGGCTAGGGTTTTTTTTTTTTTTAATGATTAATATATGACTGATGAAATTGCCCCTCCTTAAATGATCAAAATACCTCTTTTTTAATTTTTCAAGTTAACTAATGGCGTTTTGAATAGTTTCCGTCTAGATGGACCTCAGCTGGGTAATGACCTTTGTTGGCACAAAATGAAGGTTAAAGTAAAGTCTAAAAAATAAAAAATATTAGAGACTGCTGCTGCAATTCCTCCCACCAATTTATGTGGAGGTGATGCACCATTACATTATAAAATTAACAAAATTTATGAATACGAATTATTTATGATTTAATGTCACATTAGATGATAATAATTTTATTAATATTAAATAGCATTACTCTTTTTTAAACTCTATAAAATTTTAGATATTCAGCCTGTGTTTGAGTCGCATTAAAATTTTCATTTTAATTCTTCTACTTATTTTCAACAACACATTTTTCAATAAAATAATATTTTTCATTAACTTTTTTTCTTTTTCAACCACACCTTCTCCATCAATCTACTATTTCAAAATACATTCTTCCAAAATAATATGACTCAAACACACCCAATATAAAATTTTATACATTTTAAAATAATTTTAATAATCATGAAATATATAATTAAGACTCTTTAAAATCATTTGAAAGTAGAGATGACAAACGAGTCGAGCCGGCTCGGCTCGTTTTGACTAGCCACGAGCGGCTCGGGCTAGTCAAAAAGATGAGCCCGAGTTTGAGCACAAGCCGAGCAGGGGACTCGCTAGGGCTCGGCTCGTTTTTTTACGAGCGGCTCGTGGGCTTGCCCAAATTTTTTTTTCCAAAAAGACATATCTTAAAAAAAAAAAAAAAAAAGAGTCGTGCCGGCTCGGCTCATGCAGAGCTCGTGTAAGCAAGGGCCGAGCCGGCTCAACTTGGCCTATTGCCACCTCTATTTGAAAGTCATGGACACACTTAGTGACTCCATAGAATTCTTCTAAGTATGAACTTTTAACACAATGTATCATTACAAAACCTTAAAAGGTTATTTCACCCTCTCATATAATTCTAATTTATCAATATCTATATTCTAAATACGTCGTGATTGTTACTTTACATCTTGTTTATTGTTAATGCTTTAATATAGAAATGGATACTCTCTGATTTGATTCGTGTATCTTGAGAATGGGATCATGAAAATTGTGAAAGTGAACTATTAGTTCCCATAAAAGAGGAAACAGATCGATCAGGGCCAACTCATAATCGATTGGTTCTATCATATTCTTATTAGAATAGGTATGATTCGAAACTTTTGTACCTCAAAATAAATTTTAAAGCTTTAACGTTGCACAAATTTTCCCATTTCGTTTTCATGGTTTATTTTTAAACAATAAGATTATTCTGAAAACATATGAATTTATACAAATTAAGATTTAATTAACAACTTACAAAAAATAAATATGGAATAGAGTCAAATTTTGGTTCTGTAGCTAGAAACAAGAATTGAACCAAAATCGTTCAATTTTCAATTTTAAATCCCAATAATCGATTTCAATTGGAGTGGCCAACTAGTTCGATCCAATTTTGATATGGGTCTAGTGACTTGAGTAAAAATGTCCATCTTTACTTAAATCTCCTTATTTAGTTTTCCGTACTCATATATTTCATTTAACAGTAATAATATTAATAAAAAAGGGAAATTGCAGCCACAGTATCAAACTTTTCATTTTTTTGCGGACTTTGTCCAAATATTTGATTTGTGTCACCCACGGAACCAAATCTTTCAAAATGTAGCAGCTGGAGTTCAAATGGATGAAAATCATCCATTTGACCATTAGTTGACCAAGAATAGTAGATTTGACCAAATTTTAAAAGGGCAAAATAGTAAGTTTACAATTTTAATATAAAATAATTATAATAATTAGAAGAAAAAAAACGAAAGAATCTTCTTCTTTCTCAAACCATCCACTTTTTGTATCAATCATGAAACCGCTTCAACCACCGCCAGTCGGCGCCGCCTCTTCTTCCTCAACCTGTCCTCGTTGCCGCTCCGACCTCATCCTCCCGCTGCCACAGCGCGTCCTAGCTCGAGCGGTCCCTCTTTCTCTTCCCCCGACTTCCGCTCCAACCTCCACCTAGATTCAAGAATGCTCCGGCCTCCACAGCCTCATCCTCCCACCACCACGACTGTCGTCACCTTCTCCCACCACCACAACCTCAGCTACAACTTTCCCTAAATTATATACCACTACATTAACAGAAAAACGTGAGGCCAAATTGGAGACACTTGCTCCTATCCAGCTAACTCCTCTTTTTAGTTAACCATTAAAGACTAGAAACTTTCGACTAAACGTTTCAATTCGCTTTCTTAATAGGTTCTTGAAGGAAGAAATTACCGTTTACAGCATCCCTGGGTGGGTATAGTGAATCGTTCACAGGTAGACATCAATAAAAAAGTTGATATGATTATTGTAAAAAGAAAGAAGCGTGAGTATTTTGCTACAAGTCCTGACTATGGGCACTTTGCCAGTAAAATGGGTTCAAAGTATCTTGCAAAACTTCTCTCGAGGGTATACTATAGCATCTCGATTTTATCTTGATTTCCTGCTAAGTTACATTAAGTAGAGTTCACTAGAGGTGTCAATCCGGGTGGTCCAGGTCGGGTTGGTCCGCCAACATGTGAACTCGATAACGGCCCGCGTGAAAAAAAGCCCGCCCACTACGGGTTCCGGGCTGGTTACAGGTCGGCCCACAATTTCGGACTACAACCCACGCCCGCCCGCTGATCCATTCGGGTTGAGCCCATGCAGGTCACGGGTCGCAGTTCGTTCCGATTTGGCCCCGTATGATTGTATAAATAAAATTATAAAAATATAGAATTTTTCATATTTATAGAAAAAAATATATATTTTTTGTTAAATGTAAACTAAGAATTAAACAAAATGATAAATTCATAATTATATTAAGAAATTTTTACATAGAATTCAAATTTAATATTACATGAATTATTTATAACTTTGCAAAGTTAAATTTAATTTAAACAAATAACAACTAAATGCATGTCTAATTACTATTATCAAATATTTATAGCATAAGTACATTCCAACTAGGTTGACACCTACTTTTACTATAATTTATAGTTTAAGTACATCCCAACTAGATTGGCACCTACTTAACTATAATTTAGTTGTTCAAAAATTATATTTTTGTTTTCCAATCAATTTTCAGGAATTGCAAGATTTTTGAATTTTTTTTCACGGGTCAGGGGGTTAACCGCGGCCCGTGAAACATAAACCCGCGGGTTACACCTCTTTGGCCCGTGAACCGCCCGCTCGAGTCACTAGTCGGCTCGCGATCCCGAGTCGATCCGGACCGATTTTTACGGGTCTAGTCGGCCCGTCGTCTTAACACCTCTAGAGTTCACATAGATCATTGTTTTGTATTTTAGCACTTGGAATCTATAATTATGGCTCGAATACCAAGTATTATGTCATTGATTAACAAAAGTATTGATGAACTTGAATCTGAGATGGATTGCCTTGGAAGGCCTATTGCTGTTGATGCAGTGTAAGCTTATAGAATTTCTCATTGGGTTTTCTGAATTGAAGTCTATAAATTTTGTTGGCAACTGATATATGAATTGAAGTTTATAAATTTTCTTCTGGTGGTGGGAGGAGGAGAAGGTGGTGATGGTGTCGACAGTGTGCTGGCAGTTTTGATTTTAGGTTGGGTGGGGGTGAGGTGGGACGGTTGGAGAAGATAATAGGGTTTTTTGGTTTTTGATTTAATTATTGTATTTTAATTCTTTTTAATATGAAAAAAAAAAAAGTTATCATTTTGCCCTTTTAAAATTTGGTCAAATCTACTATTCTAAGTCAACTAACGGTCAAATGGATGACTTCATCCATTTGGACTCCAGCTGCTACATTTTGAAAGGTTTGGTATCGTGGGTGGCACAAATCAAAAGTTTGGACAAAGTCTGCAAAAATGTGAAAGGTTTGGTACCGTGACTGCAATTTTCCCTTAAAAAAAACTATCATAGTCATCGTTAACACGTTGTCTTAATAGCAAGTTGGTCTCAATCTTAAAAACAAATGAAATGATCATCAACATTTTCATATTGTACACAGCCAGTTCCAACAATGAAAACTCATTCGAATTTTATTAAATCCTCGCTTGACCTTCATTAAAAACATATCTCACTATAAAGGAGACTATTTGGACAAATGGAAGGTCAACATGCAATCGAAACAATAAATTAAAGACTAATTGTGCAATTTTTTCTTTAATAAATTGGTTGGAAATCTTTATTAATTGTATGAAAATTTAAGTAATTCATTTATTTTATTATTTGCAAAGAGTTAGGTAGGAATTCTTATGATTTATTTCGGAATATGGGGCCAACAACTAATGCCTGTCGGCAGGTTAGCATATGTTACTGATCGTTGGAAAAACTACAGCTTTGCTTGAGACTGCCGCGTCAAGAGTTCGAATCCTAAAATATGAATTTGGTCATTGGGTAAGTGCAAATGTACAAGTAGTCTTCCACCCTGTACCCTAGGAAGCATAACCTGCGATTTACCTCATTTACCAAGGCACAGGGCATGGCATGTGGGGCCGTAAAGGATGCGGTTCACCCTTTATTTTTTGATTTTCTAATCCTACTGATAATTGGTCTATCAATAATTTTTTTTAAAAGTATCCTAACATATTGTTGTAAAATATTTGTTATACGTGTTCCTCTATTCAACCCTTTGTCCTTAAATAAATGACGACCTGACTTGTTGAATGCCATGAAAAGTGACAGGTGTAAATTGTAATATGCTAATATTACATGCATAGCAATTGAATGCAAGATATTCTTTTACCCACCAGGACAGCGTGCGGGATCGTGAACCTATTGGCGCCTAAGACACAATATTATGATGTAATGCAACTTGACCATTGACTTGTCCGGATGAGATCAAGTGTCAAGTATTTATGGAGCCTTTTTTTCTTTTTCTTGTCTGTAAATCCTTCTTTTTAGTGTCATTCAAGGATAATCTATTTTGAGTATTCTCGCTCTGCCTTCCAAAATACAATCTCGACTCCAAATTAAATTCTCTTCTTAAGTGTCACTCTCATTTGAATTCAATCTACTTCAATATCCTTTTTGTGATTGATTTGAGTGTTAGAGTACATGAGATCGTGGCTTTCATTGTTTCTTTGTATTGTATTTGGAGAGGCTTCAATATATCTTGTACATTTAACGTGTATGTTCCAAGTGCGTAGATAATATATGATTATAGAGGACCATACTGACCCTACAATGCCAACATTATGTGTAATACGTAATATTGGACGCTACGAACAAACTGATACAGATGGCACTAAACCGATTTATTTATATAGACATAGACACAATCTTTAAACATGAAGACTATCCTTCTTAATTAAATGAACTGACATAACTTGGGAATTCACGAACACAGGTTAACCTGTTCTCGGCTAGGATAGTTAATTGAACAAGATGTTTGAGTTGCTTTATGGTGATAATCATTTTTTTTTTTTTTTGGTCTTTCTTTCAATATTTACTTATTTAGTCACTGTTTCATAAAGTTTTTTTAGATTATAAGTTGATCAAATAATTACACATTTAACTAGATCAATAACTTTTATTCAATTTTTAACCACAACATTTTATAAATTCGCCGACTTATAATATCAAAAAGTTTTGTCAAACAAAGATTTAGTACACTTACTATTTTTTTTTTATTAACTCGACAGAACAAATTAATCAATCCTAGATCAATAATACCTTTTTTATAATTTTTTTGCTACTCATCCGAGGTTTGAATCCCTAAATTCCAGCACAAGGAACATTTTATTTATCAAATACACGAAATTTTAATGTCACATTTTTTACATAAATTGATTTAAAAGTATATACTTGCGTAATTTTTTGGTTTCGAATCATCCAATTACAAACATAAAAACAGAAAAGAAATGAAATGAAAAACGAAAATGCAATTTTGTGAATATAAGAAACTTTATAAATATGTATGACATCACAATCAACTTAATTAAAAGAAAATTATGTATGATTGTTCTTATAACAATAAAAAAATGTTATGCATTATTCATGCATTTAAGGTGGTTTGTGTAAAGATCCAACTCTATTCATTTGTTATAACAATAAAAAATGTTTAAGAAAAAATGTTATGCATTATTCATGCATTTAAGGTGGTTGGTGTAAAGATCCAACTCTATTCATTTGTTATAACAATAAAAAATGTTTAAGAAAAAATGTTATGCATTATTCATGCATTTAAGGTGGTTGGTGTAAAGATCCAACTCTATTCATTTGTGATGGTGCAGGTGCACACTCGCCGGCCATATAAACTACCAAACACTTCAGACCTTTAAAACGACTTCATCTTTAACAAGTTTTAAACATATTTTTCTCCTAAGTTTTCTGAGAAATTCACATAAATTTCATCTCATAAGAAATGGGAGATGTAGACAGAAAAAAGATGAAAGTATTGTGCCTGCATGGATTCAGAACCAGTGGAAGCTATCTCAAAAAGCAAATCAGCAAATGGGATTCTTCTATTTTTGCTCATTTTGATATGGTATGCCAATTGATATTTTCAGTTGTTTGAATGGATGAATTGTTCAACCACATCGTTTAAAAGTTAAAATTGTTAGACATGATCAGATAAACTTACCCCTCAAGTGATGAAGTGCAGATTATTTGAAGTATAATTGTAATTAAAAATTATCCCTTGGATTAGATCGACATAATAATAAGGCATAAGAAGGCTTTCCATTCGATGGAGTCCCGCCCTTCCTTTTAGAGAAAGAAAAGAGATATATTGTTAAAATATTGCGAGTTTAAAGAATCGTATGGGTCAAGTATGGCATCTAAAGACATGTAGTGTTCATCAGTTCATACTAAACAACGATATTTTGGGATTCTAATTTCGAAGGCATCATAGGAGTGACACTTAGTCTTGTTTGGTTTAGCTAAAAATCATATTTTTAATAGTTTTTGAATAAAAGTTGATGAAATATGTGATTGATAAGTTGATAAAAGTTATGTGTCTCATGAAATGTACGTTAAAAATGAATTTAAGAAAAAATAAATTATAAAAAAATGGGGAGCAACGGGAGCTTAGTATTACAAATTTTTGTGTACGCTTTGCTAGTTTTTTGAATCATGTTGCTTTCAGGAGTAGAGATTTGAACTCGATCAATAATATATAAATGAGAGCATTTAATCTACAAACTAAATAAAAATAGCTATTTGAAAAAAATTTAAAAAAAAATAAAAAATCGAAAGAGTGGACAAAGGAGGTTTAATTTAGTACAGTTCTTCATCTCTTTCCAATCATACTCTCGACAAATGTATCAAGAGAGAATTTAATTTTATTAATTAGATGGTCTTCCCGAGCATACCCTACATGAATTTTTCAGGATTTTCCAGATGGGATTTATCCAGCCGGAGGGAAATCTGATATCGAGGGCAAGTTTCCGGGCCCATATTTTGAGTGGTTCCAGTTCAACAAGGTACTAATATTTATTGTCAAAATTAATTGACACTGGAAAATTACGCACTTGACAGTATGAAAGGAAAAAAAATAATTAAAGCATTACTAGTGTGTACTGAATGCGTCCATCTGATATCGTTATCTGAAAATCAAAGTGTTATGCTGTTTTTATTAGGACTCCACAAACTTGGAAGAATGCATAAATTACTTGCGTGAGTACATTACCAGCAAAGGTCCATTTGATGGTCTGCTCGGCTTCTCTCAAGTATACATCTCTGCTTTTTATACAATATCTTTGATTCATATATTTAAATGATTAGAACTTGTTCTATAATACCAAGAAATATATCAGATCAATTGAAGTCAATTCTTGATTCTTCCACAGGGAGCAACCCTAGCAGCCCTTCTCCTTGGGTATCAAGCACAGGTACTTCAGTCAAGCACTTGCTTGAGACTAACTTACGTCGGGGAGGATAGGAAGTCTAATCACGTTCAGTATTACAAACTAAACATGCACATAGTGTTCAAGAACTTTTAAAATATCAAAATAAATACTATAACTTTGTTTAGTGTGTATTGTAGGGAAAGATATTGATGGACCAACCGAAGATGAAACTGTATGTATCCATATCAGGTTCAAAGTTTAGGGAGCCAAGCATATGCGAGGTTGCATACAAAGAGCCCATAAAGGTTAAATCAATTCATTTCATTGGAGAAAAAGACTGGTTAAAACTGCCTTCTGAGGAGTTAGCCGCTGCCTTTGAGAACCCTCTCATTATAAGTCACCCTCAGGGCCATACTGTGCCAAGACTAGGTGTGGGTCATAAATGATTTTTTTCCCATCCCTCAATATCCTCTTCATTTAAAAAATAACAGATATTCTCTTTGATTTGATTTTCACTTATACATTTTGTGGCTTTTTATTCAGGAATTTGTTGCTCATAATTTTTTTTAGCGGAGTGTCTTTGTAATGTTTAGAACAAAACAGACGTCTAAATTATAGTTGGAGTCAGTTACTTTTATATTTCGTAATTATCATGAGATTTTATACGTAGTGTTCAGTCTCGTGAAATATTATATACTAAACATACGAAGAAATTTGAAACAATATTGTCCGTAAAGCTCTTTTAACTTTTCCAATCTGATGTGTTCATTTCTATGCAGATGAAGATGCTGCTCAGAAACTGAAAATTTGGACTGAGGAAATATTTCTTCTCTTTCAAAGCAAAAGCACGCCACTTCAGAGTTCAGAGGATGCTAAACTCGGAAAAACGAAGAATGAAGAAGAATCAAAAAGTTGAAAACAAGAATTCGACTTCTTTCTTCTTGATTATTTTTAATGAAGAAACTTGCCAGCTTTAAAGCTCACCAAGCTTTGATAATTTTTTTATCAAACCAAGGTGGTGGAATATTTATTAATACGAAAATAATAACAAAATACAAATTATGAGATCCCATCCGAAAATTAAATCTGGTTACATTAATCAGTTCAACTAATATATCATATGAATATTATTCCTGCTTTGTGTCACCATACATTTTATCATAAACTTCGTTGCACATACCATTATCTTCGTTTTCCTATTCAAAGTATGTTAATATAGGCCAAAAACCTTATTTCGAAAGCACTCGTCAATATCTTCATGCCCATGCCTTTAAAGAAGGTCTCATGCAGATAGAACGAAGTTGGTTGTACCTGCCCTAAGTGTAGAGATCCCATACATGTAGAGGTGTTAATTCAGGTGGTTTGGGCGGGGTTGGCCCGCCAACATATGAGCCCGGTAACAGCCCGCGTGAAAAAAAGCTCGCCCGCTACGGGTTACGGGCCGGTTACAGATCGACCCACAATTTTGGACTACAACTCAGACCCGCCCGTTGACCCATGCGGGTCAGCCCATGCGGGTCACGGGTTGTTCCGATCTGGCCCGTATAATTGTATAAATAAAATTATTAAAATATAGAATTTTTCATATTTATAGCAAAAAAAAATTTTTTTTTAAATGTAAACTAATGATAAATTCATATTTATACCAAGAAATGTTTATATAGAATTCAAATTTAATATTACATAAATTATTTATAACAGAAAAGTTAAATTTAACTTAAACAAATAACAACTAAATGCATTTCTAATTACTATTATCAAATATTTATATTATAGGTACATCACAATTAGGTTGGTACCTACTTTTACTATAATTTATAGTTTAAGTACATCTCAATTAGGTTGACACCTACTTAACTATAATATTTAATTTTTTTTTTCACGGGTCACGATTAACCGCGGCCCGTGAAAGTGCAACCCACGGGTCATACCTCATTGACCCATGAACAGCCCGCTCGAGTCACGGGTCGGCCCGTGGTTCCGAGTCGATCCGGACCGATTTTCACGGGTCTGGTCGACCCGTCCGTCTTAACACCGTAGCTACGTACATGTAAAGGAGCAAGTTAAAGACAAAATAGTTTTTAATAAAGACAGGAAATCACATTTCCCCAACATGCAACATATAATACTTATTGTAAACATAACTAAATATTGTAGAAAGGGGAAAATAACTAAGTTGTGCATGAACATGTTGTAATTTAACATAATATTTATAGGGCAACTATTTTGACAGCCCTCTAGTTCATTTATACTTACCCATAAAACGTAATTGCACAGGGATAAATAAATTGAGGGGGTGTTTGATATACATTATGGAGAAGAAAATGTATTTTATGATGTGATATAATGGAAAACAGGTGGTTAAAAAATAAGGAAAAATTTTGAATTTGCGTGTAATATTATTTTTATTAAAGAGTGTGTAGTTGAAAATGAATTTTTGAAAGAATGAATTTATGTAAGAATGTGTATCAAATATGGGCTAAATAGAGAATTTAAAGTACATTCATGAATTTTAAAGATCTGATTCCCAAAGCTTTTGCATACATTCATGAAAATGACGAAGTTATGGACTCTCCGAATTTAGGGTTCGATAATAAATTTAAAACATCTTCTTTCTGTACCAAATCTCAAAGTTATGAGGCGAAAAAATGCTACACCCGAAGCATGATGACAAAGAGTATGATAATCTTGTCGCATGAAGTGTAGTCCTTTTAACTTTTTTATGTACTCCTCATCTTGAGAACGGCGTAAATTTTCCTTTTATTGTATTATTTTCTTTTCAGTCATTAATAAAACATTATGACAAGTTGAGAATTAAATTTTTTCTATTAACATAAAAAAATCTAAATAAATTCTTTTCTTCTAACTTAGTTAGCGCTTGTTTGACGGCCTTTCTTTGGCAGTAAAACATGCTTTGTACAATAATTAGGAGCATTTGCTTCATTTTCGCAATCTAATCACATTAGTGTGCAAGTTGTACAATCGAATTTTTAAGTAATATAACACCGTTATAACTTATAAGTGACAATGATATTTCAAAAACTAAAATTTCTATATAATATAGTGGAAATTACACAAATCCAGGGTTTTAAAGATGCTAGTGCAAAATTCAGGGCGGAAGTTTTTTTATTCAAGCTTCAGATATTAATTTCTTAATTAAATATTAAATATTGTAAATATCGTATATAATTATAAGATATATCTATAGTAACTGACGGAAGTTTCCTTAATCATCTTATTTCGAATCTCCATTAATCCATAATAACAGTTATTCCCCCCCCCCCAACTCTCTCTCTCTCTCTCCCTCTCTCTCCCTCCAATACTCCACGTAAAACACCTCCAACCCCAAGTCCATGCCTCCTAAAAATCGAACCGAAATGGATTCGCCGAAGGGTACAGAAAGGGTTGGCAATGTCAAAGACACCACCGGAAGAAGAAGCAAGAGGAAGTCAGAGGAGAGTTTGGAAAAAACCCATGTGACCGCGCGAAAGGGGTTATCGACTTTGACTATCAATCTCCAACTCTGTGACTGTACCAGGATTCTTTTGTCAGAGCACTTGGAAAAAGCTTGGTATCTTACCAAAAGAATCGGTAGGATCACCCCTAACTATCTTTAAGGTATGCTCGCGGGATCTCCATGCTTTCGAATAATTCAAATAAACACCATAAGTGTGCAACATATCACTGCATATATCCTTCGGTGTGTATATCGTACTGGATGATGTGTACTTATACTTGATGCTAGAAGACACAACTGCAGTTGATAGTTGCCTGTGTGACCCCAACACGACATTCGATGCACATGTGTGACTACCCAGCTTTCGAATCTTAAATAGATTCGTTCTACCCCATTTTGAAGATCTGCAAATCCAGCTACAACCTTCTTGTGAACACCTCACAACATATTCTTTCTTGTCAGACCGTTCAACCATAAACTCAAACATGTTCTGTATGGCAAAAAAGGATAGGCTCAATTTTAAGATATCTTTATCCCGGAAAAGCCTTCCTTCTTCGACCTCTCTAGCATCTGCAGCAGACACTACTGTGATTTCGTTGTCCCAAATGTGACCTGATTTTTCAATTGCTGCTCTGCATATATCTGCCGCCATATCCTGTAATGTACAAAGCTCACCACTAGGAGAAGGGTTAACAGGAACCGTGTTAGAAGGTTTTTCTACTTCTGCAGTAGTCACATCCACAATTATTGGGTATTCAGCAGGATCGCGGTGCAGTTCCTTCAGCAGAATGTATGATTGCACATTTCTATCATTTTTTATCGAGAACAGCGGCAGATTATCATTCAGTGCATATTTCAATGTCACTGCCACCCTGGTCGGATCCAAACTGAACTCTGTCATAACCGTGTCAACAAGGTTTACATAATTGCATCTACGGTCTACCAACGCCAATGACGATTGAGCTCCATGCAACAGACATACATGCAAATACACCATCTCTACAAATTCAAATTCATACCATTAATTTCATAGTGTTTAAAGTAATAGAATTCACACACTTAATAGAAGTCACATATGCAGATATAACATTCACAGTTAAGAAATGTGACATTATGGTCACATTCTCAACCAAGTTACTTGCAAGCTCTTATATGTTCAGTCATGGTCACATATACGCATTGTAAGGTCACAACTTAATATTTGCAGGTCACAGGTCGATCATGCATGGTCAGCGAGAGCTATTATGTGACTCAGTTCATATGTGGTCGCAGTTTGGTCACATTTTGTTATTTCCTTGTTCTTAGATGTTCATTCATGGTCACATATATGTCGTTATCACATCTCAATAAAAGCAGGTCACAGGACGATCACACACAGTGAATGATATCTAGTAGCAGGTCACAGATAATTGACTGTGCACATAGAATTAAGGTCACAGATAATTGGCTGAGTTGAAAGCATGTGTAATATGACTTCAAATTTTGCAACAAATGTGACTCAGTTCATATGTGGTCGCAGTTCGGTCACATATATGACTTAGTTCATATGTGGTCGCAGTTTGGTCACATTTTGTCATTTCCTTGTTCTTAGATGTTCATTCATGGTCACATATATGTCGTTATCACATCTCAATAAAAGCAGGTCACATGACGATCACACACAGTAAATGATATCTAGTAGCAGGTCACAGATAATGTTTTGCCGGAGACGATCAATACTTATGTGACTAGACCTGGATTCAGTTTGCTAAAAATTTGATTGTACATTGCTAGCTCGGAACAAAGGCATCGAATTAATTACCTGGATTGTATTCTGTTGTGCGAATTCGGATTCTGTTTCACCAAATTGATTTCCAAATCTGTGACGCGAATCATGAATGTGGGTGAAATCGTTCAAGGTGTTACCAAAATCAATGAAATCTGTTACCTGTTTGTCGTCTCCGGCGGCGGAAATAGGCTCTGTGTACTGTGAAAATATGATTTTCGGACCTCAATTTAATTTCGGGAATGTCGAATGTGTAGGGAAAGAGTCCTGCTATAAAAGGAAACGACGCTGGATTTTAGGAAACGGCTGTAACAGAATATATATATATATATATATATATATATATATATATATATATATACCTGAGAACTGAAGTTTTAAACTATATCTCTGAATTGTGAATTGGGGTATAGTATACACCTGAATTGTGATTTTTTCCCTGGAAAATATAGGGCTGGATATGAGTCTGTTCGACTCTGAAGAGAATCGAACCAACCCAAAATTCTCAGGTATTTAACGAAGTCCGGTTTAAAAACACATAAAGAATAAGTTGTTCAATAAGATTAATTCAATTAACACAAATACCAAAAAGTAGATACTAATATTAAAATATCGATAATACATATCAATATTTCATTTGCTTCAAACAATCTGCATAAAGAAAACGAAATATAAATTAAAAGTTATCAAAATAAAATATTTTTGAAGTATAGGTAATACTTACTAACTATTTGATTTAATCATCGATTGTTTGACTTGTTATAGTAAGAAACTCTACAAGTATAATTGAAAAGGCACAATTAACAAACATAAATAAACTAAATATTGATCAACTAAAAAGATTTAATAATAAGACCCAAATGTTGGACTAACAAAGTTACAAAAAATTAATTTGGCTGGATTAATTTGTTAATTTGTTTTAAAAAATTAATTTTTTTTAATTAATTCAATATAAAAAAATATTATTTAGATTCGGATCTTATTCGATTCTTCAGTTCTTGGTCTAGAATCGAAAACCGACCCAAACCCATCGGTTCTCAATTCAGGTACCCTTTCGGATATTTAACTTATGAAGAACCGCTCAGTTCAGTTCGGGTTTGGTTCGGTTCGGTTCGGGACTTTTGTCCAGCCCTATGAAAACACGAGGCAGCTCAATTTATGACCCGAGTGTGTCTTGATTGTACGACGCGAACATTCTAAAAGTCATTGGTTAGACAGCAGTCCCGATTCTTGTGATGTTAGACAGAAGAACTTTAAAAAAAAAAAAATATCTATAAAGGTCTCAAATTCAAGTAATCCATTGTGCTGTAGGAGTTATGGAGGGTGAGAACATTGCCAAGTTGGAAGAAATATGTTCACAAATTGAATATAAGAAAGCACATCCAGGGCAAAGCAACTAATCTGCATCCATTTCTTCGAGTGCGGCTTTCGCTGTTGCTTTGGCTTCCTCTAATAGATCATCTGGAACCTGGCAATGGCACCAATCAAATAGGTAATTCAAAATTCAATGATTGAAAGATTTGAAGCTTTTTTTCCACAAAGATCATAAAGTTTCCACCATATACTTAAACAAAGGCATGTATGTGAATTAAAATTATATGAACCAGATAAATAAAATAAAGTAAACAATTAACAGAAAGGCAATAAACACAGTCCGTACAGTGGTCTCATTCCCAATCTGACTATGAGATCAGCATTGTGGTTAAAAATAATAATTATAAATAATGATCCCACAACTTGTTTTACTACATGCAAAGTGAACTAAGATAAAACAGGATGGATCCAAGTAGAAACCTCTCTAATTATGAAATTTTCAATTCTTGTATGATAGCTAAACAAATGAGCTCAAAAGGATACTGAGAAGGAGCCAAAATCACTAGTACAACAGTACAATGCAATACAGTTCCTGTAACATTTTAATTCTGATTAATTTCCCCCCGTGGCTTTGTTACCAAGGTCATCTATCACACATACATACATCCCATATATGCATAGATAATTACATACACAAGTAATTAAAATATGCACACATTTTATACGCATACAAGGATGGTGTACATGTACATTTTCCAAATAGGCATGCTAGTTATTTTCTCCGAAGGGCAATCTATATTTTTAGTAATACAAGTTTACTATTCTTATATACTTCACAATCAAGTATGCTATTTTAGTACTTTTGATAGCATTACTTCAAAATTGCCACAATATATCAAGTGCCAACAAGCAATGTTTAATTAGATAAAGTTCAGTTGTATGCCTGGGGGTAAAACATAGGGATGAGAGAGATGAACAGAAAGAGACCCAACGGCAGAGCAATGCAAGGGGGAAAAGGCCATTAAAATCTGAAGGAATAAAACTACAGGCATTAATACGTCCCTTATTCACCTTTTGATGCTGGCGATTTGACTCGTCACAAACCCAACTCATTTCCAACTCAAAAACTTTATCCTTTGCCTCATCATGTACTCCATAAATTCTGCTTATTAAGAAAACAAAAAAGGACATCAAAAGATGAAAGAGAATGCTCATTAGAACTGAATATAGAAACAAAATAAGGAGGGCAGAAACACGTATTATCTAGCAGAAACTATCCAGTGCAATTAAATATTACTGGAGCTCATTATAGTTTCACAACACGACAGACATGATGCATAAAAAAAAAAAGACAATTGATTGGATACGTAAATTGTTATAAGAAACCACGTAATCAAAAATCAAACTTGAATCTATACAGTCATGCTCACTTTTTTACCATTGTCATTCTATATTACAGGTATAATGATAAAAATGAAAAGATCCAGAGGTGGAATAATCAAGTAAACTAGCTGTAAAGTGTTAACTGCCCACGAACCACTTAAGGAGTAAGGAAAAGATTTCATATATTTTACACTTTTCATGACATTCTTAACAGATAATAAATGATGCTAAGCCAAACAGAAAAGGAAGTGATCATAATGCATTTTTAGCTTGCTGAAGTTTATGAAACACTATTTTATAAGACACTGGAAGGAATATCCTTTATTGGTGCTGGTCATGAAAATAAGGATATAACTTTCATGGTAAAGTCTTAACCATAAATATCAGGTCATCCATCTAGTGTAGCAACGTGCCGTCGTGAGCAAGTTATAAAGGAGGTTAAAAATAAACATGCAGGATAAGCATTGTCTTTTAACCACTGACAGTTTCTTATACATGAACACAGAAAACATCTCAGTGACACTCTGAAAGATAGAAATAGTTGAACTAAATGAAAAAATGTAAAGTAAAAACATCAAAAGGAGAACCCTGAACAGCCAATTATGTGTAGGTAGGGTTACATAGATAGTAAAAGGTGATTGATTTGGAAATTGGATATGCATAATGCCTATGAACATAAGCATATCTAGATATGTTATTTACCAAGTAACATAGTGCAACACATAACTTGATAGCCAACAACAATTTTGAAAATCACACAGAGAACAGATAAATGTTGATCACCATTCTGAAGATAAAGACTCACATCTTGGCCACCTCAATAACACCTTGCCGACAGGTCAATTCAGAAAGCTTCAATTTTTCAATCTCCCTGTTGATATGGTTTTGACACCCCCATCAGCATAACAAGAAATAGCACAAAGAAATATAGAAAATGAAAATGACTTCGGTAAGAATAAGCAAATGTACATGCTATAGAAAGAGTACCATTTGAAAATTAAACAAAAAGTAAATGAAAACTCAAGATATATATTTGTTGCTTCATTTGTGCGATTAGAGGTATCATAATAACAACACACATTAGAACATAAACCACAAACTTTACTTACGTTTTAGCAGCCTGCCTGCCCTTCCCAATTGCAGCACCGAAGTATCTCTGAACAAATATGTACCAGATGAACACAATTAAAGAAATCCACTATACAGGACTAAATCAATTTAAGTAGAAAGAGGATTTTCTGACTGTAGATGTCAGGATATGATCGCTAATAACTATAATTCTAGAATGCTAGAGTTCAGCAGGCATAGATGCATTTCTTATAACTTGGAACTGATGGGAATAAATCAACTCACATAAGAAACTCCAGATGGTTCAACCACATACAACTCAGGGCCATCCCTGTCATAACCTCCCAGAATTATTCCGCATCCGAAAGGCCTGTAAAATTTATACTAACTTCAAGGAAGAGAATCCAACTAAAGGGATAGAAATCTATAAAATATAAAGAAATACAATATCAAACCTGAGCCACCAATATAGAGTACATAAATGTACATAACTAGCAACCCTTTCTGCAAGTTCTTTTACAGGGATAGGTTCACCGTAAACACTGCAAAACCAGGAAATGGTAAAACATAAGTGAAGGATGGGCAAGACGCAATGACGTAACAACAATTCCCAATACATTGATAGCAAAATAAGTACATGCATAGAAGTTACAATAATTAATTGAATTTAAAGCTTCTGAGTGTTCCAAATACCCTAATGGCAGAGCAGCAGAGGATATGCATCACAAGAAACATCAGGTGCTATTAATAGATAAAATGCTGGAGAATCCAATTTAAACGAGTAAACAAATGCTTGAAATAACACGACTTTCTTTTGTGCTTGGTGTTATTTTGATGCCTTAATTCACAAACCTATGCCGAATAAGCTATTTGTTGGTCGAATAAGCTATTTGTTGGTAAAAGGACAACTATCACCTCACATTTATAGCGTTTATTGTGAGTTCCTTTTTAGCCTAAATAGCTTCAATTGAATTAATGTTTCCTCTCATTGGTTTTCACAAGTTAAAAAATAATTTATAGGAACCTCTTGACATCAGATATTGAAGGTCAACAGGACTGCACCTTCTAACCTCTCCTCCCCCTCTCCATTCCAGTCCAGCACACAAAAATTATAATATAATTATCTTGTGTCTTGAATTTCCTCCTTACTCCGGTCATGTTTAGGTTACCACTTCAGTCAAATGTCAAAGATGCAAATTTGATCATGAATGTCATCACTGACGGAAAAGTACGTGTTATTTCCTCATATTGGGCCTCCGTCATCAATGCAGGAGAAATGTAATGTTACAATATCCTAGCACAGAGGACTTAAAATTTGAGTTTAGGCAGGGTGTTGCCAAGACTGGAAAGAGTGCAAATGGGTGTAGGGTTTAAGGTTTTAACTGTTTAAGACGGAGAGAGATGAGGATTTTATTGAGTTTATGCGTTCAATAAAAATTATATTCTGAGGATGAAAATATAAAGTATATACTAAGCAACGGCTTATGTCTTGTTGACTTGTATGTAAAAAAACTTAATCATTGCAAAGATATTTCATAAAATTATAAAAGGAAACAAAGAAATATACAACAGATAGCTGTAAAGCAAACCTTTCGTAATTGGTTGCTTCAGATTTAGCTCGTGCTACAATTTGCCTACCATCTGCAGCTAGTCCAGCAACAGCCTGAAAATGGAAGAACGTCAGCAAGAATAACATAAAATGAACAACCAACAGTAAAAATAAGCACTGAAAGAAGATAAGACAAGAGAGAGAGAGAGAGGGCCGAGAGAAAGTGAGAATTGAGATATTAATAGAGAATTCTAGTAATTGTATCCAATGTCAAAGTATGTTGTAATACAACTACCCTCTTATATAGGGTCTAATATGTCCTAGATAAGGAAACAAAACTAGGGTTTACTATAATTATATTAATGTCTAGCACCGCCACATCAGTAACAAAAGGGCGGAGTGTGTACAGGTCCGTAAACTGCTCTTGACCACTCATATATTAGTGTTCAGAACATATTTGTTTCAGTAAGTAAAAGAACAACAAAGTTGCACAGGAATTATATATTTGTCCAAGAAAGGGCCACAAGGACTAAGCATCTTGAATCCTCATCTATGAGTTAGCCAGATATCTACAGTACACCATTTGCCATCAAAAGCTTAATCTGTTTTTGGGGAGGTATGGACAATTAGACAATCAGGACCTATCAACAATTTAAGTCCCTCTAAACTGTCACAATACCTCATACATCCCAAATCTGAATTCTCCTCTCTCTAGGAAAAAACTTGGAGCATAAACAATTTCATCACTTCATCCTAAAAAGACATTGTTGTCCAATGTTATGGAAGCACACTCTTCAGGTTCTGTAAACCCATGTTCATTTTTGTCATTCTTTACAGCCAATCTATTCATTTACCTAAACCAGTTCACCAATAAATACACATTATCAACTTAAAATCTTTTCATCATAAAGATAACAATTAACCCTTTTCAAGAAATGAAATTGAACAAACATATGTCTAAGTCGAAGAGTCACAACACTCAATAAAATAAACACCCATGCAGAATATTTCATAATGAATCTAAATCGTTAAGACCATAACTAAAAAACCAAAAATCCAAAGCAATAGTAAAAACATTACCATGCCAGAGTGGCGATGTACTGCATGGATTCTTCGGTTGGATCCTTGCAACATCATCTTTGACGCTATCAGTTTCTCCACTCCCTACAATCAAAATTAACACAATAAAAACAGTACTAATTTAACAAAATAAAAAATCCGAAAACCCGTAGAGAATACGAAACCCTAAAACTAACCAAAATGAGGCCATCTTTGCAATCATTTACCAAGAAATTTACATTTTTAAAAAGGTATAGATTGAGAAATTAAAAAAAAAAACGAAAGAAATCCTAGTAGCTGAATAATAAGAAACCCTATTAACTAACCAAAACGATGCCATCTTTGCATTTGATGCCGATAACTGTACCGCTATTGTCGACGGCCTTGGCGGCGTACTCGATCTGGAATACGCGGCCATCGGGAGAAAATGTGGTCACCGATAAATCGTAACCAGTTCCTATGCTACTCATCTTTTGTCTTTCTTTCTGTTCTGCTGCTGGTTTTTCACTCTACTTTCTCTATATGCTATGGGTTCTGTACAGGAGTTTTCGTATGTGCCAAGACAGACTGAAAGGAGATCAAAGTAAAAGGCCAAAATACTCGGACCGACCGGGCCTGGTCTGGTTTAATCCGGCTAAATGAGAACTACAAATTGCGCATAAATTCAAACAATGGGTAAGGTCCAATTCTTTGTATACTCCTCTATTTTTCCTTCAATTTATCTGAAATTCATATAAATTGACTTAACATCAAGAATGTAACTAAGACAATTTTGAAACTTTTTTAAAATTCAACTCTTTTTTAGAATTGAGAATCAAACCAAAAGTATTATCAAAAATTTTGACAACATCAATAAGCACTTCGCCATCACATAATAGAGGTCTCTCGAATAGGTAGTTTGACATATTCATGCTTAAGATTGGTTGAGCCAACCTCAACTTCCACCTTACCAAAACTAGAGCAGCACAAGTCTTGTCTAACGCATTGTAGCTGAGCTCGCATGAATGAATTTTTAGTGATGAAGAATTTTTCTCTTTCGGTTTTTCCTCTTTTCCTTATTTTTTAATAGACAATTTTCAAACTACAAGAGTTAGTAGGTCTCTTTCTTAGAAGCCGATTATAGAACCCTTCCATCAAATTCTCTTGGCAATCTTGGATGAAATGGCCACATGCATGGTGCCAGCGGTCAGCACCAAACAGAGCTTGAGACTTCTATTATTAGAAGGGCTGTCCATAACAAGGCATAAAAAAAAGGTTGTACCTATGACGATGGTATCACGAGAAAGGGTAAATTTCTTAATTGAATATTACCTTATTGCCTTCAAGGCTTTGACGACCATTCCAAGGAAGGCTTTCCCAGCGATAAAAGGAAAGACTGATAAAATGAAGAACATTTCCTACCAAAAGATCAGTCCAATAATACCAATACTGATAAATAGAGCAACACTTCTTCACGAATCTCTATTTGAATATGGAACATCAAAACAACGAATAGGAATGAAATGACTATAGCACCTATATAAACTACTGAGAAGATTGGCATGGAACCGAACCAGCAAATATGGTCAAATAAAGCATTCAATTGTGCCCAATACACAGGTGGGCTTTTCTCATTCACATTTTGAAGAAATATTTGTGTTCAAGTGACGATAGCAGAATAGATCATAGATAACAAAGTCAGGCTGATCACAAACTGTAGAACGTAAAAATCTCGAAAATAAAGGTTTGATCTTCAAACTCCAGTACAACTTATTTCATTGAATTTTGAAATCCAGGCCAAAACGAGCTCATGTCTGATTTAAGAGCAAACTAATAGAACGCCATTAATGGCGTCAATAATCAAGAACAGCTGTGGAGTATTTATTCTTCTGCAGCAACCACAGTGATCTCGCCTTTATCCAACAAGTCATAAAATGCCCGAACTTTTCTCTGCTCGTTCCAGTGATGCATCTTCCATACACTACCTGCTGCACAACCAAGCACGATTCCAATAACTATCTCCTTCACCACACTCGGTCCTTTCAAAGTAGCGTGGGCAACCCTACTGCCAGCCATTTAACTTCTTGCTAGAAGTCTACAAATCCTGCAAATAACACTTTATATTTATTACAATTGAAAGCATTTCACAAGTTCCACTAAAAAGAACTAATTTAAAGCATAACTATGAAACGAGTCATTCTTTCTTTCTCTTTACATAAAATTTTCTATGGAATTCCAATAATCCAAATAATTCTCCAGGTGAAAAAACATTAGCAAAAAGTCAATACTGAGACACGAATCACGCACTTATCGCTGTGTTTTTAATTTTAGAAAGACAAATTATGCTGTATCAACTTATGTCATGGTTAAGGCAGTAAATCGGTGAGGTTTACTCTTTCTTTTTTAAATCCGAAGAAGTGCCATTGGACCTCCTAGTTAAATCAATTATTTCTTCAAAATGTTAAATAAAAAGATTAAAATGTGATTTTAGTAATTTATATGCCCATATTGTTTTCAATCATTGATTCTTCCATAAATATTCATAAAAAGTTTTGTCCTATCCCTTTTATATCCCACGAAATATCACATGAAATAGAACACTTGGAAGGGATACAATGAAATTCTTTGATTGGCTCTTCCCAGAGCAAAGGCATTATCCATTTTTTTTATTTGACTAAGGGCCAACAAACAATTAAGTAATCATCAATCTTTCTACTTGTTCCCACAGAAACCAGGTCGAAAAAAAATGGAAAAATGAGTCATTCAAAACATCTAGATTAATAAACATTTGAACTATGATTCTGCATGAATTTTTTATTTTCATTTATCTACCCAGTAACTACAATCATTTCTAAAAATGGTAACACCAAACATATGGATCAAATAAAATAGCATTACTGATTAACGATCTCAAAATGCTATCCGAAACCAAAAATTACGATTTAAAGCATTTGGTTGATCTATAACATAGATCTAGCAGGGATGGTATCCAAGAGTATATTCGATAAATAGAACCAGATAATAACACCATTCTACTAACTATTCCACAAATATATAGTTGAGATCTATGTCCACCGAACCCCACACCCACCAAAAAAATAAAAAATAAAAAAAGGAAAAGGTTCTGAGCAAAAACCTCTATTGGGAGGAAAGAGAAGCAACACCACTAAACAAGTGAAATTACACCTATGAAGCTACTTATAAATATAATACAAGATGAGTGGCATAAGTTATGATGCTTCAGTCAATAAAGTTCTCAAGTTGCTCAAACTCCATTCCTTTAGAGATCTCTAATGACCTAAGCAATGGGGTTGAAGGGAAAAAAAAAAAAAGAACAACTTCACTTCAAAATTAATTACTAACATACTTTTCAGAAAATTGGAAATCACTCTCCAGTTATCAGTTCTGAAGTTACCCAGCATGAATTAAACATTAAACTATTCTTCAGTCCACTCGTTTATTCACAATACAAACATCAAATAGCAAAATTGTTTACATAATACATATTTGTTATTCCTTTCCCAGAGTAAATTATTATGATATTAAATTTTGTAAACAACCATAAAAAATTTACTTCTGATTACAATTTGAAATATTGTATGTACATGTTGATTTGACAAAAATTCCAGTGTATTTTGCAACAATAGTCAATATTAGGCCCAAATCAGATGCCATCCCCAAAGGAAGTAAATTCACACATACAAAATAAACCAAAAAACACACCATATCAAGATCACTGATCAATCACTTTAAACTTTTTTCTTCTTCGTGAGATCCAAAAAATAGAGAGGAAGATAAAAGTTGACCAAGAAAAAAGTGTAAGAAAAAGCAGAAATGAACGATTTCTATTATGATTTCATAATCCATGTGAAACGAATCCAGAAAAGCATCATGCATCTGTCTAAAGTACAAACTCACATAATCACCACAGACAATTAGGAAATATAAATAACGTCCAGCTTGAATTCTTTAACCATTGAATGTGTTGAATTCATATAGGCATAAAACCATGCTCTTCCATATATTACAAACTTCATTTTGATAAATCAAGAGCTTTGCTGAGAGCTTAGTGCTAAAATCACAGGGTACTCACATGTTTAATAACCGTGCAAAAGCTGCAGTTAGCATTTCTTGAGATTCTAACAACTGTTACGTGGACTAATAATTGACGACAAAGTTATTTTATTCACGCACTTGACAGAATAAAACAAACTAAAAATAACATTGAATTACTCAAATCTGTAAATGAGTATTGCGTAAATAAAGACATCTGAACAACCACTAATAGGAAAAGATTAACCCGCATTTCCTAGTCATAAAGTCAACAAAGAAATAGTTTAACAATCTATAATAACATTAGCATAAGCCGCATGCTTTTTAACAGAAATCAGAAAATGAAAAATCATTACCACAATTTAGACAAAAAAAAAACTGAAATTGTTCAAGGACGTGCAAAATCCTAAAAATAAAAATCCAGATTCCCAACTCTAGAATCCAGTCGAGGTCAATCCTTCCATCGCCAATCCCCATCCATACGAACTGAATATTAAATCCAATCAAACCCATAAAGAAATGTAAAGATGCAAATAAATTGCAATTTAGATTTGTGCAATAACAAGCGCGGTTAGAGAGATTACCTCAGATTTAGAGAGAGAGAGAGAGAGAGAGTTTCCGATGGAGATTACTTTGAAATGTAGACCGCAATAGCTATGTCATACCGTATTTTGAGGCTGCTGACTGGGCTAAATTTCATCATAAATGCTTTGGGCCTAATTCTAACCCAGACCAATATATATAACCCATAAATGAGAGTACTTTTTTGAAAATAGGTATCAAAAATAAAGTGAGAGTTTTTTTTTTTATTTGGTTGAAAAAATTATTATCCAATCATATATCACAACATCATGTGTATGTAAATTTATATGTACATGTAGTATAACCATACTGGTATTAGTACGTCTCTTTCCCACGGTAAGATTTAACCACATGACCCAGGAAGCTTTCACTAGGTAGTGATGACGAAGATGAGGAGCGATGACGTTAGAGGAGGGGTTAGAGGTAAAAGGAGCAATAGGGAAAGTTTTGTTTTAGGCGAAGATATTGATTTATGGGCATAGGTAGACTTTTTTGGGAGTAGCGGAGAAAACTTCCCTACGATTAGTGATAACGAGAGAAATGATCTAACAAGATTATGCTAAGCAACAATGACATGATACGTCAATTAACCGGTGAATATTATCATTTAATTCATAACAGGCACCGTGATCTTATTTGTCAATTAATTAATGTATCATTTCGCTAACTAAATAATGATGCTTATAAATCATTTTCTCCTTTCTATATAATTGAATCTTTAGTAATCAAACTTAACGACACGTAGCCCTTGTTTGAACCACATTAAAATTTTCATTATCATTCTTCTACCCATTTTCAACCATACATTTTTCAATAAAATAATATTTTTCAGCACATCAATAACTTTTTTTTCTTTTTCAACCACACATTCTCCATCAATCTACCATTTCAAAATACATTCTTTCAAAATAATATGGCTCAAACACGACCTAAATGTCACTTTTACTGACGTTGCAACACTGGTGGTGCTAAATAGCATTACCCTTCTATCACCACATAAATCAAATCAAAATTCAATTCAATTAAATTACTCAAACAAAGACAGTTAACAAAACTGGATAACTGTCTAATGAATGTTTGACACGTGTCCCTATTTTTAAAATTATATCGAGTGTCCATGTTTGTATAGCAAGATTGATCCTAATTTCCATTTTATGTCATCATCACCACTGCTACCTCATGATAGACTACCATCCATCGGTGGGATGGAGTCATTGCCAGCAAGGAGACACTTATCAGTCCTTGCCATTGCTTCCGCACACCTCCTTCACTGGGCGAGCTGTGGTGGTGGCAGAAATTTTCATACTTTTTTCACGAGGCATGTAAGTTATATAACCTCAATTTCAATGAAATATGGCCCAAAAAGTAGTTGAGAAATGAATATGACAATACTCAAATTAGAAATAGGAAAGGTTAGTATTATTTTTATACGTAAAGTGGTGTTTACGATATTGTCATGATCTTGTAAACTGGTCCAATACAACTCAAATTAACTTCAAAATTATCTTCCATTATGAAATCAAGAAATCTCAAATGTTTTTCGAATGACACAAGTACAAATGATATACAAATAATTATAAAACATAGTCATAGAAGAGTCTCCAAACAGATCAAATTTAACAGATTATGATGCTTTGTCCATCAGCTGAATTGGACTCAGAATATTAGCCTTGCTGGTTTCAACAATACAACCATTCATCACCATTTCCTCCAGCATGAAGTGTGCTTTTTCCAAATGAAACATTATGTCCAGCTCACACTGCAAAGTCATAATTTACAGTTCAAACAAATTTCGAAGACAGAGAAAAAATTGTTTTATGAATTGTCTATAGTCAGAAACTTACCACATTGCCAAAATGGCGATCCATAGTTTCCACTAGTAGGTGGATAAATTCCAAAATTGCAAGCTCGTTCTACAAAATCAAATTCATTCAGAAAGCAGAAAAGTTTATTACGAAGTATTCACGATTGACGTTATTACATTCACACGGCAACAAAATGGACAATAGAGCATGTTTGGCACAGCTTTAAGAGAGTAAAAGTTACTTCCAAACATGTTTGGATAACTTAACTTTTTAAAAGTAACAATTAACCAACTAAATAACTAATTTGTTTGAAACTTGGACAAATAAAAAATTATTTACTTCAAAACAAACTTATTTACTTATAAGTGAACTTTTAAAGATTAGCCAAAAATTCTATGAAACAAGTAAAGAAGTAGCAAGGTCTTCCTTCAAATTGAGTAGCCATTAAAAGAGCTCCTTCAGAACATTCACATATCCATAAACAAATGTCTCCAAAATGTTAACCCAAGAATCAAGTGATAGAGCAGTGGCAAAGACTAAGGTTTATATATGCAATCACTAAAGTATATATGCAGTGGCAATAACAATTTTTTTTTTTCACCAACTGAAGTTATTTTCTGATATTCAAGCTCATTATGTAAGAAATCAAAGATGGTCGGTTTAATAATTTACATCTAGTAGGTTGTACTCCAATAGCTTAATCTTATACATATCATATAGCCTATAGGTGTAGTTAATTGTATCCAAGCTATTTACCATTCAACTGGCTAGAAGACATTTTGGGATAGCCAATATCATCATATAGGTCTACATAATTAGAGATTCACTTTATCGTAGCAGTCAAATGTGGGTTATATCTTCCTCTAGAAGAAACAGTCATGGTCAGCTTTATCTACTTTGTACTTGAAAGTTGCAATGCTATTTACAATGTCCAAAGCATTTCTTTCCCCGATTTTTTTTATTAGATTACTGTCTTAAAATTAATGGAATGAGAGAGATTGTTGTCCAGCTGAGTGATATTACAAAGTGTTTGACCCAAAATAAACAAGTGAGGACCAAAAACTTGCTGGGTATATTTTATTTCAAGCATGCAACATGTTGTTTCCAACAGCATATGAGTTTACTGACGATGAAAGAGGCATGATATTGAATACGCAAGAGATTTTAGTTATAGAGGATATCTCAAGATAGGAGGACTTACTTCTTCATTGTCTACTCCAACCAAGAAAAATAACGATGCGTAGCGCCTATACACAATTTTGTAGTTCCGATGCTCGACGAACGAACACTGCTCAAAGAATAAGCAAGCAATCACAATAAAACATGACAGTCCACGAACAAATTAGCATCTTCAATAAAAGAAAAAGCCACCAACTAGTTGTCTAAAGGTCCCCAAACTTCCCACCATTCAAATTAAGCAAATAATATAAAAACAATATAAAAAGAAACAAGTCGTATGAATGAGGAGACGGGACAAGAAGCCATAGCCTAGTAACAGCACAAATTGATTCAGTTTTAACACATATTTATCAAAAAATTAAAACCGGTAGTTTTCAGATTGTCCACTCAACTTTGCAACTAAAGGGAAAAATATTTCAGTTAATAAGCTTTTGGTATATTTTTACTGCTTACGAGCGCAACTCTACAACAAGTACAGATCATCTGTGAGTACACAATCAGCCAGGGCCACTAGTTGAGGTTTTAAATCTATATTGTCAACATGAATATAGAACATCTTAAACCATGTAGACTCAACCTAAGATAGTAGAAAACTTAATCAGATTGTAGCAAATAGAGAAAATTTCCTCCAGAAAAAAGTACAATAAAAGTTAAAACATATCTATCGATCATCGCTTTTCGGGCAAAGAATTTCCATATGGCTACTTTGGATCGAAATTGCTAGTTCTGACAGCAAATTTCGTAGAAAGTAATCCATGCATTTCTCCATATGTTCTATCATGCAATCGCTCTCCACTTGACACCGTGGTTAGGCTTCAATTGAGTTTCAACTTATTTCTTGAGAACAAAAATTAGGAAACTCTGGATAAATGTCACCAAGTACAACTTTAATGTTCATTCTAGCTTAAAACTATTATTTTTTTATGTTGGATACCAATGCTTTCACCATATATTGAGATTTTAAATCCATACAATCGACAATTTGATCCACCTGAGTTCCTAAAACTTATCACCAAATTAAAGCATGCCTATTTCACATAAATTAAGAACTCACTAACTCGGGTAGTCGGGTTCATATTACTAATCTAAGTAATGGGGATATCGTAATTTACACCCCCACAAACAAGAAAATTCTGCATTAATAATTAGAAGTCTTCTTTTTTTGGCACAGGATCATGCATGAGATCGAATTTAGGGCAACTATACAATCAACAATTTGATCCACTAAGTTCCTACATCTCATCACCAAATTAAATTATGCACGTTTAGAATAAATTAAAAATTCACTAACTCATATTCATATTACTAATCTAATCAGCAAGATATCCTAATTTACACCCACGAACAATAAATTTTCAGTAAGAAATAGGTATAAAAAAATGGTCTTTTGTACAGAATTAGAAGTTAGATAGAATTCAAGTGGTACTAAACATAATTTACATTATTCACATCATTTGTAATAAACGCACACCTGTTGCTCAGTGCGGGCAAGGCATTTGCGGACGATTTCACCTTCAAGTGCTCGACGTTCTTCTAGGGTTAGATATTCATAATATTGGGCCAAACGGGTCTGCCCTTGCTTGTTCACCATTAAAATGAATCTGATTCCCATTTTCTTTGATTTTCCTTTCCTCTTTCTCTTCTAAATTCCGTGTGTTTTCTGCAGATCTCCCCTACCTGATTGATTTGCATCTGTTACTGTAAATGTAATTTCAATTTTTGTCTCTAATTTTTACGATTAGTTTCAATTTGACCACAAAAACTTTGTGATTTTGCAAATTTACCTCTTCTTTCATTGCCTACGAAGACGTAATATTTTGGGGAAATGAGTTGGAATAGCCATCACAAAAGAAGTTTTTGTTTAGATGGCCTTTGACCAAATTTTTTAAAAAGAAAAAAGAATTAATTATTTAAAAATTGCAAATGTCTATTTTACCCTCCTTTGCATAACCAAATAAATGAGGAAAACTATTTTTTTTAAGGTTCTAGGATTTGAACCCTTCACCTCAATGAAAGCAAAATGCTCCCCACACCATTAGGACATTGAACAATTTTGATAATTATTTTGCAATAACCTATATATATATCTTGATAAATCAAATTCAAATTTACAAGGTCCAAGGATTTGAACCTTCAACCTTTAAGAAATTTTTTTTTTAAGTGTTATCCTCACCACTAGGGCATTGAACAATATTGCTAGTATTTTTGCAATAACCTATATATATATCTTAACAAGAGCCTGTTTGGTACGGATTAAAATCCAGTTAAAATTGAAAATATGGCCGTTATTGGGTCCCACCCGTCTAATAAAAGTCAACAATAACGGCTATATTTTCAATTTTAATCTGATTTTAATCTCTACCATACACCCTCCAAATTATATTCAAATTTACAAAATCCAAGGATTTGAACCTTCAATCTTTAAGAAAAATGATTCTTCTCACACCATTAAAACATTGAACAATATTTTTTATTTTAATGCAATAACATATATATAACCTTATATTTCTGAATATCTTGAAAAATTATAGTCAAATATTTCACTTTATTTTATATACGTATTATGTATTAAAAGATTAATTTTAATTAAGATGAATTGAATGTTTACAAAATTTATGATTTCGAAATATATAAATAATTAGTGACAATTAACTTAAAAATCTTTAATTTGATTTCAAATAATATTTTTAAGTAATCATCTACCGGTTCAACCATTAATTTTTTTTATTGTTTCCCCTTATCCCCACGTAAACTTTTTACGACGTGCAATATATACTTTTTATATACCTTACAAAATATAATTGTCGTTTTATATATCTTAAAACGATATATATGTCATTTTAATTAAAATTAAAATTGAAATGATATCAATATCGTCAAAATTGTACTGAAACGATAATGACATCGTTATGTGTCAAATTCACGAAATAACATAACAACTTTCGTATCGTAGTAGTTAATGACATCGTTTTTAATAGAAATGAAAATGACATCGTTTTTAACAGAAATGATATAATTATCGTTTTATATAAACTAAAATGATATATATGTCATTTTAGTTATGATTTAAGTTGAAACGATATCAATGTCGTCAAAATTATATTGAAACGATATGGATATCGTTATGTATAAAATCCACAAAATAACATAACGATGTTCCAGTTCAAATAATAACTACAACGATATATATATCGTTTCTTTTCATGAAAAACGATAATTATATCGTTTTGGCTAAAAATAACGATTCGATCGTCCACAATCACACAACAAGCCTTCAACATACGTACGTCGATCGAAAAAGGTCATCAAGTGGGTTGATGTTTTTCGAATGACTTAGAAAGAACTAACGAAAATACTTTCTTTCTATTGGAATAGTTCGAAAGTTGTATGTAGTCACGAGAACACAAATACTATCATAGTTTCTTTTGGGTGAGATCGAAATCACTTGATGACCAATTTCGATCATCCTACATATGTCGAATGCATGTCGAGTTGTCGTGGACAATCGAATCGTCGATTTTTTAGCAAAAACGATATAATTATCATTTTATTTAAACTAAAACGATATATGTATCGTTTTAGTTATGATTTAAACTGAAACGATATTAATGTCGTCAAAATTGTACTAAAACGATATGGACATCGTTATGTATCAAATCCACAAAATAACATAACGACGTCCATATCGTTTCAGTACAAATTTGACGAGTTTGAAATCGTTCCAGTTTAAATAATAACTACAACGACATAGATATCGTTTCTTTTTATGAAAAACGATAATTATATCGTTTTGGCTAAAAATAACGATTCGATCGTCCACGACCACCCAACATACCTTCAACATACGTACGACGATCGAAAAAGGTCATCGGGTGGGTTGATGTCACTCGAATGACTTAGAAAGATCGAACGAGGATACTTTCTTTCTATTGGAATAGTTCGAATGTTGTATATAGTCATAAGAATACAAATATCGCCATAGTTTCTTTTGAGTGAGATCAAACACACTTGATGATTAATTTCGATCATCCTACGTATGTCGAACGCATGTCGGGTTGTCATGTACATCGAATCGTCGTTTTTAGCCAAAACAATATAATTATCGTTGTATATAAACTAAAATGATATATGTATCGTTTTAGCTATGATTTAAACTGAAACGATATCAATGTCGTCAAAATTGTATTGAAACGATATGGATATCGTTATGTATCAAATCCATAAAATAACATAACGACGTCAATATCGTTTCAGTACAAATTTGACGAGTTTGAAATCGTTCCAGTTCAAATAATAACTATAACAATATCGATATCGTTTCTTTTCATGAAAAACGACAATTATATCGTTTTGGCCAGAAAAAACGATTCGATCGTCTACAACCACACATCATGCCTTCAACATACATAGGAAGATCGAAAAAGGTCATCAAGTGGGTTGATGTAGCACTCACATGGCTCAGAAAGAGCGAACGGAGATACTTTCTTTCTATCAACATAATTCGAAGGTGATAGAGAATTATAGAAACACAAATGTTCCCCTAATTTCTTGGAGTGAGATTAAACTCACTCGATGACCTATTTTTGTTGTCTTACGTACGAAGAATGTATGTTAAGTGGTCATGGATGATCGAATTGTCCTTTTTAGGTATAACGATATAATTCTCGTTTTCTGTAAATAGAAACAATACCGATGTCGTTCTAGTTATTATTTGAATTGCAACGATTTCAAACTCGTCAAACTTGTACTGAAACGATATGAATATCGTTACTTTATTTCATAGGTTTGAAACTATAACGACATCATCGTTGTTTCATATAAGAAGAAATGACATATATGTCGTTCTAGTTACGATTTTGACTGAAACGAGTTCTAACTCGCCAATTTGTACTAAAACGATATGAATGTCGTTACTTTGTTTTGTGGTTTTGACACTACAACGACATATTTGTCGTTTTATATGGGAAGAAATGACATTTATATGTCGTTCTAGTTACGATGTTGATTGAAATGAGTTCCAACTCGACAAATTTATATTGGAACGATATGAACGTCGTTACTTTGTTACGAGAACGATTTCATGAGAACGATTTCATGAAAACGATATTGAAGTCGTTTTTTATTACAGGAACGATGTCCAAATCGTTACGAAAATTAGCGTGTATTTTATACTGAAGCGATATCCAAGTCGTTTTTTGTTTGTTATGAGAACGATTTCTATATCGTTACGAAGATTAGTGAAGCATTGTGTATTTCGTACGGAAACGATATTGAAGTCGTTTTTTATTACAGGAACGATGTCCATATCGTTACGAAAATTAACATGTATTTCATACTGAAACGATATTCAGGTCGTTTTTTTGTTACGGGAACGATATCAATATCGTTACGAATATCAGTGCAGTGTCTTTTTAAATACAAGGATATTTTAGTAATTTACAAATTGTATTTTCCTTTTATTTGTATCTTGAGGCCATCTAACTAAAAAACTTAGTTGGTGGGCTTTTTAAACTAAAACTTAGTTTGACTAGGCCCATTAAATGAACTCCCCTAATATTTTTATCAATGTTTTAAAAATCGACCAAAAAATTAAAAAGGGTCGAGAGTCAAAAAAGGTCGAACCGGGTTGGACCGGGAATTTTTTAAAAATAAATCAGTGACCTGTCTCTTACCAGTAAAATTTTCAAAGTAAGAAACCAAGTAATGCAGGGGAGAAGAAGAACAAAACTCAAATTCCAATATTAATGAAAAAGTTTTGAATTAAAAAATGGCACAACAAGATCAAATGCCTTCAAACTTTTGGATTAAACAAAAGTTGTGGTATTTCAAAAAGTCAATCACGGAAACAATGTTTTCCACAAACTCCTTTTTCTCCATAGCCACTTACCCCCAAGTTTTAAGCACCTTGGAGATGGGAAACTTCTGAGATTTAATCAGTTTCTTGATGTCCATTGACAGAGGGTGGGGGAGTATGGTATTGACGAAGGATTATACACAAAAATAACAACAAAATCCAACAAATTTCCCAAATCAAATATGAAAATTGTTATTCTAAACCTACAAAATATGCAAGATAAATAATTCTTATCCCTAAATTAATTGAAATCTGGGAAGAAAATATAAATATTTCTGAAAAATGAAGAACAAAATGAAAAATCATGGCGTTTAGAAGAAATCAAACATGCTTTAGGAGTTAACACATTAATGGAAGAAGAACACAATTTAGAATATGGAGTCGAGAACAAAGTACAGAAATTTGGAAGAAATACCTCCGATGGATACGGCATTGGCATAGTGAAGAGAGGAGGAAAAAGACGATGCTTTGCAAGATCCAAAATATAGAGAGGTAGATAAAAGTTGACCAAGAAAAAAGTGTAAGAAAAGGCAGAAATGAACGACTTCTATTATGATTTCATAATCCATGTGAAACGAATCCAGAAAAGCATCATGCATCTTTCTAAAGTACAAACCCACATAATCACCACAGACAATTAGGAAATATAAATAACGTCCAGCTTGAATTCTTTAACCATTGAATGTGTTGAATTCATATAGGCATAAAACCATGCTCTTCCATATATATTACAAACTTCATTTTGATAAATCAAGAGCTTAGTGCTAAAATCACAGGGTACTCACATGTTTAATAACCGTGCAAAAGCTGCAGTTAGCATTTCTTGAGATTCTAACAACTGCTACACGTACTAATAAAGTTATTTTATTGCTATTTTATTGCCTCGCTTGACAGAATAAAACAAACTAAAAATAAGATTGAATTACTCAAATCTGTAAATGAGTATTGCGTAAATAAAGACATCTGAAACAACCACTAGTAGGAAAAGATTAACCCACACTTCCTAGTCATAAAGTCAACAAAGCAATAGTTTAACAATCTATAAAAACATTAAGATAAACCACATGCTTTTTAACAAAAATCAGAAAATGAAAAATCATTACCACAATTTAGACAAAAAGAAAAACTGGAATTTTTCAAGGACGTACAAAATCCTAAAAATAAAAATCCTGATTCCCAACTCTAGAAACCAGTCGAGGTCAATCCTTTCATCAACTCTGAAGGGTTGCTCAATTGGTCAGGCACTGGGTTTGCTCTCCAATGGTCACCCGTTCGAGTCCCCTCAGGGTCACTAAAGTGAGTATCCGACTGTAAACTTCAGGGTCCCGTGGGATTAGTCGAGGTGCGCGCAAACTGGCCCGGACATCTACGGTTATCAAAAAAAAAAGTCAATCCTTCCATCACCAATCCCAATCCATACGAACTTAATTTTAAATCAAATCAAACCCATAAGAAATCTAAAAATGCAAATAAATTGCAATTTAAATTTGTGCAAGAACAAGATCGGTTAGAGAGAGATTACCTCAGATTTAGAGAGAGAGAGAGAGAGTTTCCAATGGGATTAGCGTGAAATGTTGTAGACCGCAATAGATTACCGTATTTGAGGCTATTGATTGGGCTAAATTTCATCATAAATGCTTTGGGCCTAATTCTAGCCCAGACCAATATATTGGTGAAAAAATCAAAAATCAGGTGTATAGTTTACACCAATTCACAAATCAGGTTTATAGTTTGAAAATTCAAAAATCAGATATTTTTTTTTTAAATTCTAATAGAATATAATATAATTAACTCACCCCACCTGCAACACTCTTACCGCTTCGGGGACTATTCCGCGACCATTCCGACCACCATTCTTCTCTGAGGATTATTTCGGCGACCATTTCGATCACATATTTACAATTTAGTTAGTCGCATATTATTTTTCAGTCACGGATAATAATTTTTATATGTCGCAGATTATTTTATGGTCATATTTCAAAATTAGTTGGTCACAGATTTTTTCACGATCATAGATTATATAATTTTTAGGTCACATATAAAAAATTGATTGGTCACGGATTCACAGATTATATTTTTAGTCACAAAACCAAAATCACAAACAATCTTCATCCCTTAGTCGTCGCTGCCAACAACAATACAACACCACGAACACATCAACACCACCACCATCAAACAAGATCTAAACCTACCAACCCAATACCACCATTCATTGCACATACCCACAACACACACACACCCCATTGCCTGCACACACCCACTGAACGGCAGCCGGCAGCCGCAATCGGCACAAACCCCACTAACGGCACCCACTGAACTGCACACAACCCCTCGAACGACAGCATCGTTGCTTTGAACGGAGCAGCGACGCTGCCACAGTTCAAAAGCAGCGTCACGATGCAGAGAGATAAGGGGAAGGGCACAGAGAGATAAGGGGGAGGGAGAAGGAGGCGCAAGAGATAAGGGAGAGAATGAGGGGGTAAAGAGTGATATATTAGAGTTAGGTTTTAATATATTACCTGATTTTTGAATAATGAAATTTGGTCCCTGATTTTTGAATTTCAATCTTCAAATCCCCGATTTTTTGTAATTTCCCCAATATATAACCATAAATGAGAGTACTTTTTCGAAAATAAAATCTTATTTCCTATAGATGTATATACTAGTATGAATAATACTACTTGTACTGTTGTACATAAGTAGTCATATAATAATTTACATACATGTGATATGTCAAAAATAAAGTGAGAAAGTTTTTTTTTTAATATTTGGTTGAAAAAATTGTATCCAATCATATCTCACCACATCACGTGTATGTAAATATATATGTACATGTAGTACAACCATACTAGTATTAGTATCTCTTTCCCACGGTAAGATTCGACCATAGGACCCATAGCGTGATGGCGAAGATGAGGAGCGATGACGTTAGAGGAGGGATTAGAGGTAAAAGGAACAATATGGAAATTTTTGTTTTGAATACAGTTATATTGATCTATGGACGTAGGTAGTCGGTTTTTTTTTTGTTTTTGTAAGTAGCGGAGAAAACTTCCCTACAAGCAGTGATAACGGCAGAAATGATCTAACAAGATTATACTAAGCTACAATGACATGACACGTCAATTAATTGATGAATATGATCATTTAATTCCTAAGGCACCATAAGTTTACTCATCAATTAATTGATGTATCATTTCACAAGCTAAGCAACGATAATTACTAAATCATTTTCTCTTCTCTATATAATTGAATATTTTGTAATCAAACTTTACCGCCTTAATTTGGGTATGTTAAAACTGAAATTAAAAATAATTTCTAATTTACACCTAAATATTTCAAGAGTAACTATACTTCTTGTTTTCTTTTTCATTCACCTATACCATTTTACGAGCAACCGTAAATCCTCCTACATTTCATCAATAGTTCATTGTCCTGTCGACTTAAAACCTCACACTTTAAAGACCATTTCTTGTCTCTTTGAGATTATCATCACACGATTCACACCACTATGCGACGGAGGCACGCTCAATGCCTTGTGCTTTCTTTGGGAAGGAGGCGACGAAGGTGTGTGTGGTAGAAGTTTTGAAAGACGGTATTAAGAAGCTAGAAGACTGTACTCAAGAACAATTAATTTTTCTTTTTGAAAAAATATCTTTATTAAGAATCGCAAGAAACATTACTCGAAATCCTTGAACATTCACATAAGCTAGTTATTCTATTATTTTTTGTAGAATACCTCCTTAATAAGTTAATGGTAGTTCATAGACAAACAAATTGTACAAATTTTCTCGTTATTTTCACTATTTGAATTTCATGTATCTTTATTTTCTAACAAGAAAAAAAAATGCAGAAATTTCAATCTAAATTATGATCTCACACTAATTCTCAAAAAATAATATAGATTCCTATCATTCTCTTCAATTTTCTGAAGAGAACATAAAACTTAAGGATAATTCTACTTTGCCCAAGTAGAATGACAAAAGTGGGGTGCCCAAATACTAAAATGTCATTACAAGAATCCTCTCTCGTTTTGTTGCAAGATCGTATCATCCCGTAACTCTGGTGACATGTATTGTAAATTTGTAAGGTAGATTATAAATTGTTGAACAGTACTTGTAAAGAAATAATGAGAAATTAAAATCTTTTCTATAGTAGCGTCGAGTAGAGCGTAATGAATGCTCTGGAAATACGTGCTGGAACCTTGTATCTTAAAGTCGATGGAAGCCAGAACCAAACACTGCCATCATTGAAGTAAAATAACTTCAGCACAAGCATGCAAATATTCACGGGACAAGGATTTTCCTCATACTAAACCTGTCAAAATAAAAATAAAATCTGACTTCAATTTATGAAATTAAATTGTAAGTTAGATCTAGTAAAGAACAATGTCGAAAGGCCCAAACACGCAATGAGAAACGATATGATAAAATGGCTATAAACTGGCAAGACAAATTATGCTAAAACCATGTCTCGTTTACATTTCTCCTACTGCTCTTTCTTTCAACAGACAAATTGCTCGATTCGTGAAACATCAGGTGCAAATTAAAGTTTCAGATACTTTTGAAAAAAATCGAAGTTGATGCTAACTTGCTCTTAATGATGGAATAGCATGCAAGCTTTAGTTGTCACTAAATCTGGGAGGAAAAACTTTTCGATTTTTTGTTTTTGCTTTCGGTGGTGATGACAATACGTTGAAAACCACACAAGCTGAAATAGAAAAACTGCACAAGTCATATAGTAGAGAGGAGAAAAAGAATAATACCTCGTTTTATGTCTTTCCTGTTACGCCGTCAAGATTTCTCCGCTGCATTGTCCTCAACTTTGATCGAGGAGCTAATCGCTGAGTCTTCCACTTCTTGTTCAATGGGAAGCAACAAGTCAGAATCAGTTCTTCCGCTCATATCCCTCTGTTTCACACTGTCCTCAATTTCATCACATTCAAGATTACGTAAAATCTCTGGTAGTGAAAGGCCATTCTCCTCACCAAAATTGACTCCCATTTCAATATCGATTTTTTCCATTGAACTACTGATACTTCCAATGGTTTTATGATGAGCGAGTTCCATATCATCTTCTTGAATATATGCTCGGAAATCATTCAATGAAGGTGGGATTTTAGAGAAAAAGACTTCTTTGATGTTATTGATCAATCCTTTGTTATACGGATTCTCCTTCATATCATATCGGTACCTGAAGTTCTCATACGTTGTCTGCACAAGAACTAGAATTAAATGTTTATACAATGCATAAATTGAGTATCAATTGCCAGAATGTCGAGAATTATTGGCATCATTTGAAGCTAGATATAGAAACTTTCAAATAGCTTGTTCATATACATTTTGAAAGGACGATTACCTGGTTTGTGCTAATCAGATAGAAGTGGAAAACAGTAAGACCTCCAACAAACCAAAACGCAATGAAGCAGTACACAATGAGAACATCTGATAAAATATCAGTGGAAATGGCGTGCCACGCGCTTCTTTTTCGTTGAACAATGTCGATCCAAGAAACCACGAAGACATATAAGCACAAGATTGTCGATGTTGATATAAACATGTAGAAGAACCGATAATTACGCTGCAATCATACCACGAAACGGGCCCTTGTTAATTAAAGGAAAATGCGATACAATACAAGAACTGGGAATCAAAATGGAACAAAAATGTCCACTACTTAACATAACTCTAAAATAGGATCTTCAACAAGTTAAATTTCCAATGACATTGATTTTTGAACACAAAAAATTACATAATATATATTTAAAAGAAAAAATGGCCACGATAGGATCGACTATTTATCTTCAAACGAAGCTGAATGTCTACGTTGGTCAGTGCATGTTAGAATACTTACCAAACCAATGCATTGACCGACCCATGGACAGTGGTGATCAAATCTCTGGACACAGTTGTTGCAGATGGAACAATGAGATGTACGGGGCGGACGATAAAGCAAACATGTGTCACAAAATTTCACTTTAACTGTGTGACCATTCACCAGCACATCTTTTGTTCGGGGAAGTTTCAAATGAGGGGTTCTACCATTAACCCACTCCATTGAAGGGCTGTTTAGATCAAATGTTTCATCAGCTTCAGGAGGTATTGTATTCCTAGGGATGATTCCGGGATCTCTACTGGATGTAAGGAAGAGAAAGAACATGTCCTGCAACAAATCACATTGATAGTAGCTGGCTATCAACCATTGTTGTAGCAAATATTTAACTAATAAAAATAACTGCAGGATTTAAAGAATAATAACAATATAATAATGCCTTTATCCCACTATGCTCCCATAAGTTAAAAAGGTATAAAAAAAGAAAACTAAAACAAACAACGAAAGAAAACACAGCCGTATGAATAACAACTACAAAGCAGTTAAATGAATTGACTGCCTTAGTTGAATACACTGTAGAACTTAATTACACATGGATCAAGAGTGTTATAGAAAATAATGTTTGATAAATCCATATGTCAGAAAAGATATCAGATAGCAGCTGCAATAGGACTCTCAATCATCATCATATTTGTCCATTTGACTCGTCTTTTCTAAAATTTTCCATCAATCGTTGTTCCCCACATGTAGAAACTCATATTTATTGGTTGAAATGGAATATAAATACCCACTACTTGAAGTTTGGATGTTTAAACGATTGCTTAAGAAAATATGGAAAAACAACTTCTGTGAAAATTTACTTACCAAAACAGTTAGTGCTATTCCCACGAAAAATAGAAAATACCAAGGAGTGGCATTTTCATTTTCTTTGATCCTGAGTTTGATGATATACAAGATTTTTATACAAAAGGCAATTGCTGGGCCTGCTATTAGGAATGTGGATAAAAACAAAGACGCTGCTTCGGGACCAAAGATCAATCTTCCTCCACATAAGAACTTCTGGAACATTCAAAAGGATAAAAATGAAAGAATATAAATCTAAATGCATGATTTCTCTGCAAATTATGGGATCAAAATTCATTTACTGTTATTCCAATATACATTAATGCACTATCTTGAATCAAGAAAAAGTTGCCTGCTATAGCAATCAACTAGGCAGAAATATATGCTTATATAGAACAGTGAATTACACCCCTCAACAAAATGGAACAGCAGAAAGGATGAACAGAACCTTATTGATTAAGGTCAGATGCATGTTGCTAAGTTCAGGTCTTCCCAAACTTTTTTGGGGAGAAGCTGTTAAAAAAGATACTTTTTCAATAAATAGGAGTCCACCCAAAACCATAGGTTTTAAAACACGTGAACATATGTGGTGGGAAACCAGTTGACTACTCTATTCTTAAAGGGTTTGGGTGTGCTGCAGATGCACACCAAAACATAAGAAAGCTTGAACCTAGACTTATTAAGCGTGTATTTCTAGGATATGCTGAAGGTACCAAAGGGTTATAGGCTACATGTGAAAGATGAGAGGGGGTTAAAAGTCATAATTAAAAGGAGTGTCATCTTTAATGAAGAATTGATACCTTGTTTGTACAAATCTTATTCTGAATCAAATAAAGGAGATAAGTTAATGTCAATTGAGTTCGAAGTTGAGAGGTATTGTCTAAAACAAGCCCCAAGACAATAGTATAAGAGGTTTGACTTTTATATTCAGGGCATTGGTTTTAAGAAGAGTCAGGGCATTGGTTTTAAGAAGAGTAATCTTGATGCTTGCTTGTTTCATAAAAGGTCTGGAGGTGAAAATCATGTCTATCTCTTACTTATGTGGATGATATGATTCTAGCATGTCATGATAAAAGAGAATTATAGATTATAAAGTAAAAACTCAAATCAAAATTTGAAATGATAGATTTAGGGCAGGCAAACAGGATTTTGGGTACAGGTAAGTGATGAAGTTAATAATACTCTATTTTTAAATCAAAAGAATTATATAATAAAAATACTTAGCTCATGTTTGAGCCCCATTCTTTTGGAAATAATGTATTTCAGAATAGTATTTTGATGGAGAATGTGTGGTTAAAAATAAAAATAAAAAGTTTTGAGTTTGCGTGTAATATTATTTTATTGAAGAATGTGTGAATGAAAATTAAGGAAGAAAAAAATGTATTTTGAAAATAATGAGGATTAAACAATGGCTTAAGAAATTCTCTATGATTGATGCAAAACATGTTTTTGTACCATTAGGAAGCCATTATAAACTATCAAATGAACAATCACTTAAATGACAAGATGAGTTTGATGAAATAGCAAAAATTCCTTATGCAAATGCAGATATTTTGAGATGCTATGAAGTGGTTACATAAATACTTAAATAGAAATCAATATTTAGGCTTAAAGTTTATTCAGTGTAAAGAGGGGTAATTTAGAGGGATATACAGATTCAGACTTCGCATGTGAGGTGGATAAAAGGAGATCACCTTCAGCTTACACATTTACCTTGTATAATCGTTGTGAAAGCTGGAAGTCACAGCTCCAATAGATAGTTGCTCTGTCCTCTACTGAGGCAGAGTATATTGCTGCATGTAATGCAGCTAAAGAGGGTCCATGACTAAGGGGGTTGTTAAATGAATTTGGTTATATTGATAAGGATATTATGATCTTCACAGAAAATTAGAGTGCAATTCATCTAAGCAAGAATCCTATGCTTCATGATAGATCTAAGCACATAGATGTAAAATTTAATTTTATCAGGGACTTAGTCGGAAAGGGACCTGATTAAACTAGAGAAGATTCCTGCTCAATATATCCCCATAGACATGGGAACAAAAGTTCTTCCTGTTAACAAGTTTGGAGATTGTCTAACTTTTAAATATAAACTCTGTTTAATTTTTCCTTGTTTTCATTTTGCAGGTACATTAGTGGAGCACATGAAATCAAAGTTGTGTATTGTTCAAAATCAATATTGGTGTAGCCAAATTTTGTAGCAAGGTGGAGAATGTGGAAGTTCCTACTTCATTTGTGCAACTTAAAAGAGAAAATGTGTTTATCAAAGATGCAACTTTGTGAAATAGCAACTTTACTTGAGAGGGTGACACGTGGAGAGGTAGTGGCCATTGGATTAAGGAACTGCTTGGATTCCTGCATACCAGATTTAGGTTGCTTCTTTTCACATCTCTCGTTCTCTCTCTCTCTCTCTAGACAAACAGATTGATATACCTTCCTCTTTCTAAATCTTCCTCTTGGTTTGATTCTTCATTTATTGGGAATTAATTGATGGTTTTTATGATCTACCGTAACATAGAGGAAGACAGGTTTGTGCAGAGGCTGATGAACAGTAACTAGAGGATTCACATTTGTGGGTGTTCTTTGATCTCTTTGTGTGGTCTCTACACTTGGAATGTTGCAACTTTTGCATATGCCTAGTGATTTGAGCATATGTCCTTTTAGTGGATAGCTCAACGGTGAGTAGTGTTCAGAGCACATGAATATCCTGCCTTTCACGGCAAAAAATTCTGTGTGTTTTTCTTGTGATTGAAATTTGAATTGATACTACTAGAAACGGCCCTAAAACCTACAGATGAAGGAAAGGCAAAATGAAGGATCGCAAAAGCAGAATACGAGTCAATTTAATTTAGTATTCCACAAAACTTTGATTCCAATCTTCGGGTCATCAAAAATTTAAAACGAAGTGACATGCGTAGTTTTCAAACACATAATCTTAGTTCAATTCTAATGGAAATACATCTATAATATAAATGCAACCAGCAATCTTCATTACATGAAAACTAAATTACTTTCTCGAAAAGCCCTCATTTTTTTCGACAAAAAATTCTTTGTTCGACAAAAGTAATAAGAATCAAGAAATGCCCAACATAAGAAATAAGAATCAAGAAATGCCCATCAAAAGTAATAAGAATCAAGACATTAGACATGCACATCTCATCGACAATAACAATCAAACCATAAAAGGACATAAGAATCAAGAAATGCCCATCTCATAAAAAATAAGCAATCAATCAAAAGAAGGAAATAAAACAAAGACTTACATTGTTTCCTTTCCAAACTTGATAAACCCTCTTGGGTTTCGATTTTTCCTGGTCCATATAGATTTTTGGAGGTAAAAAAATAAGGCAAAAAACCAAATAATGAAAACCTATTTCAAATCGCAGAAACTCCTTTTTCTCCTTCTCCTTTTGGGTTCTTCACAAAAGGATACGTGAGAAAAAGGAATCAAAATTCTAAAAACTCGTGTCCCTTTTCAAGATTTCTGTTGCAAAACCGTGCATGGTAGTTTATACATAAAGGTTTGAATTTCAAGAAACGGGGGAAACGGTGTTTTCTTGAGAGAGAAAAAGCAGAGAGCAAGAGAGAAGGAAGAAGGTTAATGGTGCAATCAAGAACCAGCTGCCCTTTTGCTCTCTCTTTCTTTCCGAAAACGGATTGTCCCAGGAACAATATTGTTCCTTTTTTTTTTCCTCTCTCTCTCTATTCTTCAAATGCTGTTTCTGTTCGTTAATTTATATGTTTGTTTATTTATCTTCTTTCGGTCTTATCAATTTTATAGGGAAAATTATCCCTTTAATCCCAACCCATCGTCTCAAATAGCAAGTTAGTCATTCTTTCATTAGAGTTGCACATTTAGTATTGGATGTATGAAATTGTCCAATCCCCTGCTTGGTTTAACTAAAAAAATTGATAAAAATCTAAATTAATAATTAATTAATTTTAATCACAAATTTTATTAACTTTTATCAAAATGATTTTTAGTTAAAACAAACATATGTCAAATGTTCGTTTACTCGTCACGAGAGAACCTCATGAAATTATCGTTACTTCAACCAATCCCCGACCTTCGTGGAATCATCTCGCTTCAATCAATCCCCAATAAAGGAAATTATTCAAACGTTCATTAACTTGTCATGAAACTATCAATGAATCATCCATCGTTTCAAATTGACGAAATCAGCCAAATGTTGAAAATTAAAATTTAGAGCATGTATGTTTGTGAACCAATCTAGTGGCTTAAAATGAATCTCCAGGCCCACTTGATGATTTAATAAAGATTTGAACATTTTTTTCTTAATTGAAAACTGATTGCTTGCGCTCAAGTTCCCCCATTTTAAAGACTGAAGACTAAATTGTTATTATTGCATATGTTGGGGACATGTTGTAATTTATCCACAATTGAGTTTCTGTTAGTTTCTCTCTCTAAGTTGTCAACTAACTACCTCTTTCTCTCTCTTTCTGGCAAATTTAGCTGCTGGGGCGGATCTACGGATATTACAACATTTGGATCACATTTTCTTCATTTGGAAAGAAAAAATAAATATTTACAATATGACCCTATTTTATTCCGAAATCATTAGGGTTGAACTTTAACAAATGAGCAAGTTTTTTATTTTTCTTCTATTTTTTGTAGAAGAAATTTCTAACGAAATTATCCTAAGTCAGTTTTCTAATCAAACAAAATACTTTCAAAAAATTGTTCAGACGTGTTTAAAAGCAGGCAGCTTCTTAATCCCAATAATGATTTTTTACTATTCAAATGCTCTAATAATCATCCGTTGTAGTTGCAAAATCAATTTGTAAATCCAACGACGAAAATTGTGTACATCTATGCTAATGTCGCGAGTAACATCTTGGATTGGTGTCTAGAAATTTAAAGCGGGGACGTGTTTTACGATGGTTTTCTAACAATTTGGATGGTTTCATTATTAGGGAATGAGCTGTAATGAAGGGTCACAGGCTAACTCCTTTTTAATCAGATGCCTCCTAATGTCTTGCTAAGTATGCATTTTGCTTCTTGTTGGTCCAACGTGCACTTCTCTTTTGTTTTAGAATGAAAAATGATAAATTTTCGTGTTGCAATAAGAAGAGACAGTTTGGTAGCTTTAACGTGTTTTGCATGAGAAAATATTTGCAATTATTTTAAATAAAAGGTGTGATGATGAGTTATCTTGTTTCCATTTGGCTTTGAATAGTAATTCGGACATGAGAATCCTCATGTCAAAATTGATATGGGTGAATAAACAAAATATAACAATCAAGAATCAAACTTCAACGAGTTCCAAACTAGTATTCTAAAACTTCATATGATTACAGAAAACTTAGTTTCATTCCCAGTAGAAAAAAGAACTTCAGTTGAATTACAAGCTTAAAAGTGAGTCCATTGCTACAGTGGAAAAACATTCTGGTTCATATGCATACCTACAACATAAGATTATTACAGTCTCAGGCCCGCTCTTTCCTACCATCAACATCCGGTGAACCGAGTGAAAATGGAAGCAGCTTGGTAACGAAAAGCTAAAGCTTGATAGCTAATAATGTAGAACAAACACCTGACAGGTACGAATCTACAATTTATTGCCGATAATATCATGCCTGAAGAGTTTGCAGAAGCATCTTTTATCAGTCAGCAGATTTATAGTAATTTCTACACTTGAAAGATACTGAAACGAGAAATATGCATGCTTATTATAATCGCCAGATGAAAAACTATCCTTTGGTTCAAGTTCCGCGGGGCTTGTTTGTTTAAAAGGAACTGATCTCTCGAGATTTTCAAAATGAGGAATTATTTTAGCTCGTAAGATTTTGAAAAAAAAAAAAAAAAAAAATTGCATTTTATTTGATTGGAAATGTCTGAAATTGTGTATTATCTTTCCACAACAGTATTTTGCTCTGCTGAGTTAAATTTCTCACATGATTTTAATAAAACTAAAAAATCCAATGAAATAGAGTATCATAATTCTTGAACTCTCTTTCAAATTCTGCTAGATAAACAGACTCTAGGCGACAATCAAGCATTTCTAGAAAGAAAGAAAAAAGAGAACAAAATGATCTGGATGGGAGCATGCAATCAATTAAGATAATTCAAAGATTAGAGAATTTATAAATCACTAACCTTCCCCAAAGGCTTCAAGCACAATGATCTATTTTTCACCAGGTGTCATCAGTAGAAGTATCCTCTGCATTTCACAGATCCGCACAAGCACTTTTTTCTTCCAGAGTCTCCTTTCTCAGGTTGAACCATCCCATAATCAAACGTCAGCTCTTGCAAGGGAGGAATATGTCGGATTGCAAAGAAAGCAATATGGAGGTATGACTCATTGGTACTTTCACGTAAAATTGGCTTCCAGAACACATTTGGTGAGCAACTATGATTCATGAATCGAGCTCCGTTGCCATTATTTTTTGCACTTATAACAAGAGGAAAGGGGACTTTTGTAGAACCATTAGAATCATCATGCATAGCTTCCAACCACTCATAGGAACGAGTAGCATCAAAAAAGTAATTATCTCCCTTTTCATTCCCAAAATCACCTAATGTAGATGTATCTGTGGCATCACCTGCATACTCACAGATAAAACCTCCAGCACGAATGGGATCCCAAGATCTAAGTCCCCAACCTCTGTCATTTGTCTTAAAGATCTCCAAACGGACTTTCAGACCAGCCTGAGACATTCGGTTCCGGCAGTTTGGAGGACATGCGCAAGCTTCTCCACATTCATATATTAAGGGTTTGTCAGTCAGAAGAACTCCAAGAGATGAATAAGGGAGATGTCCCTCGTTTCTTTGACTACAAGGGCAGCTGGTACCTGGTTGACATCCACCAATGCATTGACATCCCGAAAAAGACTTGGATGTGGAAAAAGGTTTGGAGTACTTGAGATTACGAATATATGTGAAATAAGCAGGTCCCTTTTCATCATCAACATCATTCACAAGAGTGACAGGCAGAGGCTCTGCTCCTGACGTTAAATCAGGAAGGATGACCCCACTCCTAGGAGCAGTTCCATCCTTCCACTGCTGAATTGATTTCCACAATGCAAAAGCTTCAGGTTGCCCAGGTACTCTAACCAACTTGTACTTAAAAACATTGCATCCAGAATTGTTTTTTTCTGCCCATGACTCCTGAATTTTGTACAGGCCATCGTAAACATATATCTTCCCAGAAGCGGCAATATCCTTTATACCTCGGATGACTCTCACCTCATTTGCACGATGCAAACTCTTTTCTAGAGCCAGATTTCCCCTTTCAAGTTTCTGATCAAACATTTGTTTATCTCTTCTCTGCACTCCACCCTGACCACTGTAAATCAGGACATCCCCATCGTCTCCCAGATCATCATATCCTCCAGATGAAACAATGCTTACAGCCACAGGTTCTTCATCCACGGTAATTTTCATGTTCATATAATCTATTCCAGCCATACTTGGAGCATGTAATCCAACGATGCAAAGCTCCATCCTAAAGAAGAAAATATCACCAACTTCCACCCCAGGCACATGGCCAATCCTCTTTGTGTTATTTGTCCGAACACCTTTGGTCATCAAGAGTGAAGCGGCTTTCAGGTCTGGACGTCTAGTAATCCCTGGAGACTTATCCTTCACTTCTTCAAGTTGGGTAAGCCTTCTCCGTAACAAATCATACACCAACAGGATGTTATCAACTATCTCATTGTCACCATTAGCTCTTCTGACATCATCAAAATTTTTAAGCTTAAAGGATGTTAAGAATTTATTAACTAGTGATTCAACGTCAAAGCTATCTCCATGCTCATCTCTGCTCTTACCCGCATTGCTCTTCCTTGGACGGCCCCTTCGCTTCCTAGTATTACTGTCATCCTCTGTGTCAGTTACATGCACGCTAAATCCACTCGCATGCTGGCCACTCTGATTCTGAGAGTCATCGTAATCATCATCCTCTACAACTACAGATTCTGATGTATGACCTCTGGAGCCCCTCCCAGACTGCCGAGTGCCCCCATTCGCTTGGGGCGTTGGTGTTCTAAATGAATTCAATGGAACAGGAGCTGGTATGGAATTACCAAAAGCATGATTCCCGGGCTGATTTGATACACCAGATGTGTTTGGGTTCAGATTCTGTTGAGAATCATTTGGAATAAAAAATGGGTAAAACGGATGGATCCCAGGTGGAAAAGGACCAGTAGGTGGAGTGCATACAAAGGGTGAGGGCTGGGGGGTCGTAACTGAAGACATGCCAGGCGAGTTTGGGAAAACTGGTACAAGACATCTCAATGGCCTCAAATCTAAAACCCTAGATTTATCAATTGACCCCAACGAAGGATTCGAATTTGAACCTAAACCTTGCTCCATTTAACCACCACACAACAGTCTTACTAAAGATTCTGATCAACACAAAACCACAACTAAATTACCAAGCTCCCAGATCCCCCTACTCAATTCCCTTCCCTTTTTCTCCCACCAAGATGAAAGAACACGCTCTTCTCCGATAATATTCTGTTATGTAAAAAACTAAAATCACGTCATGCAGTTATACAAACCATAGCTGGACGTTAATGTTCGAACCTTCCACCACCCTTGCACAAATCTGCTACCTGTAGCGTGAAAAAACCTAAGATTGAAAAGTTAACTGACATAAAGAATCAAACTTTGGATGAAAAACAGTAAAGCCCTAAATTTTAGTTAAGGTCCTAAAACCCAATTTCAAAATTTTAGCAAGAAATGAAATGCAAAACGTGCAAGGAATCGATAAAAAAAAAAAATCCATTTTATATCAAATATGATATGAGAATAACGCAGTAAGATCTCGTTAAGGTACTAAAATCTTTAAAACGGAAGGAGACAAAAAAAAAATTACATTTCTAATCGATACATAATTGGACAATTAGCTTCGTAACTCAAATTACATAGCACAGATCACAGATTGATGCTAGAGAAAGAGAAGAAAGAGATCTTTGGTGGAGAAAATACCTCAGGCTTGAATGAGTGTATTAGAGAGAGAAAGACAGGAGGATTCCGGTGCTTGCTGACATAATAACGCTGTAGCGTCGAGGAATTTCTTTAAAGGGACAAGCAAAATGGTTCATTCTTTTAATGTCCTTTTTTTTTTAATGTAATTGCTTCTTATATAATTTAATAAAATAGTAAAGAATATTTCAATCGGATTTTTAATTTCATTAAATCAATTTTCCAATCAAATAATGAGTTATTTACATTGTAAAATACTTGAAAGCTTCCCATTGTAAGTAAATGAAAATGTGGTTTATATAATATCAATTAAGTCAAAGCATTCAGATCGTGTTATGCACAAATTCGACTTCGTGCAAGATTTATATCGACGTCGCCTGAAACTAGCATGTTTCATCTTCGTGTAAGATTGATCGTTGTCATTGGAGTATCACTTTCTCGAGTTATTTTTCAATTATAAATTTCATAATTTCAATAAAAGGAAAAAAAATGCAAAATGATGATGAATTTGGGGAGAATTTATAAATAGATAGAGATTAATGGTTGATAATTGAATATTACATGTGGATCCATTAAAACGTATAGTTGAAATGAAAATTGATAATTAATAAATCATTTCTATATTAACCAAACGAAAAATACTACTTGTACATCAAGAATGGTACATAATGGTGTACACTCCACTCACATGAGAGTGGGACCCACTTGTATAAAATATTTTTTTATTCAAACGGGTCTCACCCCAATGTGAGAGGGGTGTACACCTTTGTGTATACCTTGATATACCGATAGCAAAATCGTAACCAAACGGATGTAAATTGTTATGAGTGTAGGTATTTATACACAATTTTTTTTCCAAATTTGTTAAGATGGGATGATACGTCCTATTGAGTTGTTTTCGAATACAAGATGAGATGTTGATTTGTTGAAGATCATATCTTATCAAGCACCCTCAAATTTGGTGGTGTCCACCAAGCTCAAAAAGAATATTTTCAAAAGACTCCATTGTTAGAGCTTTTATAAGGATATCAACAACTTGTTTAGATGGGGGTATCTATTGAACATATATTGCGCCATTGACACCCATTTCATGAGTGAAAGTGATAGTCAAGTATCATAGGTTTCGTGCGAGCATGAAATATCGAATTACAGGAGATGTGAATAGCAACAATGATTGATGTTTGACGTAATGTAGATGATATTGAAGCCGAGTTACCTCAATTATTTCTTTGATACTCGAGACGTGCATAGCTATTCAACGAGTCGAGCCAGAGCCAAAAAAAAATGATCGGGCTCGGCTCGAACTTTTTTGGGCCAGAGCCGAGCAAAGTCCGACCAAAAAAATGAGGCTCGGCCCGAGCCTTAGCGTGCCAAGTTGGCTCGAGTTTTTTTTTATACAAAGGTTGTTGCCTTTGCGGGCAGCTAAAATAGCTGTTTGTCACAGCAAGTTAGCTGTCAGAAAAGACAGCTCTTTTTTTTAAAAATAATTTTTTTTATGGTGGGGTTGGCTTTTTCGGGTCCAGCTCGAGCCGACGAATTTTTTTGTCATCCCTAGACGTGCAATTAGAGCCAAGAAAAATGCAATAGAATGAAATGCTCCATTAGGTAATTGGACAATCGGCCCAGTTTACATCACTATGGCAATGGGAGTTAGAGAACTTTGAGATAAAATATCTAATACCGTGTATTGTTGTGTCTGTGACATAGCATAAATTTTCGAGGCGAAAAAAAAAGGCTTTGCCCGTTCTTTCTATGGGGATCATGTTAAACTAATTGCTTTTGCTTGCAGTCTCGTTCGACAGGATCTGTTTGATTATATTCATCTTTCCTTCAAGGGTGAACTACGTAGTAGCATTTATCAATAGTGTGATTTAATCGCACACGTGTTCTCTCCCATTTTTGTTGGAGCTTGACTAAAATGGATTTAAGTTCGGCCCCAAAAAGAGAAGTTCAAGGATTTATTAAGCCCCTGCCTTGTGGAGATTAAAATTAAAATTTTAGCAGATTTCGATAAAAATTAATGAATATATGGTTAAAAAATTCTGAATCCCATAAAATATGTTGTTAAAATTAATTGTTGATTTTGACTTTAACTTTAACATAGACTGAATATGTAATTGCATATTTGAAAATAAAAATTATGTTATCAACTTAACTTAAAATACTAGATGGGAAAATTAACAAAATTGACAAACTTCGACTCATTTCACCAAAATAGTGTAATTCGTACATAATTTTATTGAGTCGTCTACAACTCGATACACCAAATGTTACACAAAACAAATATTTCCTTTCTTTCATTCTTTTTTAGTTCTCAACAATTTAGTTACAAATTTCATTACTACCAGAACTACTGATTAAAAATTATATTTAATTAACTAAAAATATGACATTTAAAATCACAATGTTCAAAAAAATACATATAATATAAAAAATTTCACGAAACAAACATAAAGTCCAACTAGTTTGTCATTTAATAATAAATTGAAATAAATATAAATTAAATTAAATAATTAAGTAATAAAGAATATAAATAGGATATAATAGAAATTAAAATTTATTGTAGTATAAAATGAAGGACAAAATAAGAAATAATTAAAACTGTATATATTACATCAAATAAATAACCATTAACTATTCTAATTTGGTGCGAAAATTTGAAGTCCCATTGGAGCATCATTTTTCACATCAACTTAGCATTTTTTACGCCATTTTGAAATTGGATTGGAGATACCCTTACGTTTCCTATTATTGTTGATTGTTCTTGCAAGCAAGTATAGCAAAAGACTTTCTTATCATAATAATAGAAATGATTTAATCCATGTTTGGCACCAATTTTTAAAAATTTGTTTTTCATAAGTTCATTTTTAAACACGCATTTTATGAAAACCACAAATTTTATCTAGTTTTTAACTGTATATTTCATCAATTTCTATCAAAATCTAATTTTTAAGTAAAATCAAATAAGAGCTTAATTTCATCTATGTTTTCTAAACGTTGTCTTGTTTGACTATGTTTTAAAGGGTAATTGACGCAAAACGTTCCTATCTTTGATGATTTTTTGTGGAAAACGTTTATACATTTGATTTTTTGGTGCATAACGTCCCAACATTTACCTTTTCTTGCGCAAAACGTCATTCCGTCCACAAACCGTTAGAATTCACCGTTAAATTAAAAAAAAAATGGTTTTTTTATTTTCCATAGGTAAGGGTAAAACCGTCCAACCACCATAATTTCACAGTGCTTTACTTCTATCCCGCCTTCTTCTTCTTCAAATGTTATACATAAACTAAAAAGTACAAAGTAATATAAAAATTAATTTCTGGTTGAACTTCATCATGACTGACGTAAATCTAAAAAAAAAAAAAAAATCAGAATGGTATATGAAGAGATTGATTGTGGTCGATAAAATTAAGATGTTCATCCTCATTTTGTGCTTACGAAGGGTGTAAATAAGGGATACGGTGAGAATAACAATTAAAATGTGATTCTGTGAGTGGAGGTTTCGAATAAGAATGGAGAAGATGATAAACATGAACGGGTCTTCCTCCTAATTTAGCATGAAATTATCTTTGCGAAAAACATCCCTACCTTCACTTTATCTTTGCGAGAAACATCCCTATCTTTATATTGTATTGGTGCAAAACATCCATACCTTTGTTAAAAATTGTGCAAAACGTCCATGCCAGATACAACCCACAGACCCTATTTATATGACATGCTACTCACTATCCCTAACACCCATTTTGAACACAACAAAACTAATAATCAACAACCAAACCTAGCAATTACAATACTCAACAATCAAACGCAATAACCTAAACTTAGCAACAAAATAGCGAGGAGCATATAAAATTACAGTCAATGAAGCAAAAATCAGTACACTTTCCGTCCAGTTCAAAAACATCAACAAAACATATACAATTCAACGTATCCTTCAATAATTACTGTTGTAGTGAATGAACCTTAACCATATACAATTCATGTACAATGATTCATTGAACAAAAAACTGATTTTTTTTTTTTAAAAGCTAAAACCAGTAGCATAATCATATTAATTTCGTACTGGTGGTGGTGCCCCTTTGCAAGTCCTATTATTGTGTCCTCGTGCACCACATTTCTTGCATGTCATTATCAGCTTGGCTATTTTCCTTGGAGCTAATGTGGCCGTTGCTGACTGACTCTGACCTGAAGAAGTCTTTCTAGACATCTTTGATTGACTTGATGCCACTACATTTGGCTCTTTCCTTCTATTTTTTTTTTGCCTCCCAGCCCTTTTTGTGTACGTTGGTGGATCGAGAGGATTGAGACATGGGTTAGGCCGTGAGTCTGAGCCTGTGATGGGGGAGATGGATGGAGTATAAGTCATGGGGTATGCCTCCTTCTTGTATATTTACATTAAGGCCCGTCGATGCAACCGAGGCAATGACATAGCAACAAGGAATTCCTGATAATTGCCAAGCACAACATGTGCATGTTCTTGCCCTTAGGTCCACATCATTTAGTATTGTGTCTGCGTTGTGTCAAACTTGAAACCTTTCATTTCGTGCATATTTAGCTCACTCCACCTTTGCAAGTCCATTGTTCTTGTCTAGAATTTTCCGAATTCTAGGGCCTATTGATGCTGCCCATAAAATTCTATAGTGCTCAAACACACTACCTCAAATCTTTTAAAGTGCACTCTCCTTAGTTCTGTACACTTGCCAAGCTGATATGTCATCCAAACCATCCATTTTCACCATCTCCATGAATGTACTAACTAACATTTTTTGTTTAGACCTCCAATCAAATAAATACCTATTAGCCAGATAGGTAGAGCTCACTTTGAAGTTCCTATACACCATCGAGCATGTATGCACTTCGACTAAAGTTTTAATCACGAAGCTTATTTTCTTATGCTATTTCATAACGTATAACTTGCTTTAAACACTGGATCCTCCATATATGTACTAACGTTGAAAGCATCACTAAAATCCCCGCTTGTACCTTCATCCTCTTCACTCTGAATGCTTTTTAAATCATCGGAGTCTCCATAGTAGGTATCAGAATCCCTAACCTATTTTGCATCAGCTGCACCAAATCCGAAATCAAAATTAACCTGTTGACTCCCTGGTTCACCAGTAGCTGCATGCTCATGCTCATGCTCCATCTCGTAATTAGATTCCACAAACCCTTCAACTTCCTATCCCCCACTTTGTCCTTCAATGATATCTTCAATCACAACTTCATCCACATTTGCACCTTTGCCATGATAGTATTCTAAGCTTTCCTCGTACTGTGACCACAAATTTTCAGCATTCTCCTAAAAAAATTTGTCTGCCCAAGTAACTTCATCCTCCACTCCTTGGTTATCTTCGACAATTGGTACATAACAATCTTCAAATGTTTGGTTGTCATCAACTTCATGCATGCAACGGAATGCATACGATTGCCTTGGGTCTACGACATATATTTGTAACAAGCCTTGGCCCTTCCTGTCCTTAAGCATGCACAAAATATCCCTTTCGCTTGACAATCTCGTTAATCCCTTTCCTAAACTCATTATTTGCTTCTTATAATAGAACTCCAACACCATGTCATTACCAACCGCACGTAAGAATTTCATCAAATTCTCTTTCGTGCACCATGCAGCCTGAAAATAATCGATGAAAAGCATAAACCCCCCCTTTATACACCAAATTGTTTGGCTTTGCATAAAAATTGCGCCATGATGAACTTCAACAGTAAAGCATGGAGAATTACCACCTGCATGCAAACGGTAGGAAATTCAAAAACAAAAATCCAGCAAGAATTTGACACAGATACACATAAGTTATGAACATTTTTCAGAAACAACCGAAACCCCCCAATTTCACACACAACTCATAAGCTGAATCACCATAAAAAATTGGGTGAATGCACATAAATTTTTGGGTTAAATGCACGTAGAAATTTGGTAGATTCAAGAACGTACCGTAAATGGGTATATCATCTCCGGGGTTCCTCAAAATCGGAGGAAGCATGTTCAGTGCAAGATTTCTGCTTCGAGTATATACCTGCCAAACGGTGATAAACCACTGGAAAACTAAATGAAAACATTCAATGAAGCCAAAAATCGAAAGATTTTTCAAAAATCATAAAAACTCATTTCCAAATTTTTTTTACAGTCGCTCGCGTCTCACTGTGGGCTTCAACAAATCATGGACGATGAGCGACAAGGCAGGGAACGAAGAGGAGAAGGCGGTGAATGGAATATGAAGAGACGGGTTAGGCATGAAATGGAGAAACTAGGTTCGTCTCCCTTCCAAATACTTGAGTTTTGGGTAATGAAGTCTTTAGAAGTGAAGCACTGTGAAGTTATGATGGTTAGATGATTTTACCCTTACCTGTGGAAAATAAAAAAACTAATTTTTTTTTAACGGTGAATTCTAACGGTTTGTGGACGGAATGACGTTTTGCACAAGAAAATGTAAAGGTACGGATGTCATGCGCCAAGAAATCAAAAGTATGGACGTTTTTCACAAAAATCACCAAATGTAGGACATTTTGCGCCAATTACCCTTTTAAAAAGTAACGTTTACTTTTAAATTTACCCTTTTTCTAACTATATATAAAAGGGTGGGTTTTGTTTTTACTGTTCACAAGCCGGAGCCAAGCCGAATGGCTTTTCTGCTCGGCTAAGCCCTCTGAGTTTAGTTTTTTTTATTTTTTTATTTTTTTTTAACGTTTGATTCAGTATTTTAGGTTACAAATATGCGTTTAAAGAGATTTAAAATTTATTAGAAATATTGAAGTGCGGCGATGATAAATATATGGTCGATAAATTTTAAATATCAAAAATAATTTTGTATTAATTGTGAAACGTAAAGTCATGATTGTTTATGTTTCTTTTCAATCTCAACCATATTCCAATGTTCTTTTTTTGAACTTTATTTTTCCTACAACGTTTGATTCGATATTTCGTGATATAAATATCCATTTGGATCGTTTTAAATTTTTACAAAAAAAACTTACAATCTGATAATAATAAATATATTGTCTATTAAGTTTAAATATAAAAAATATTTTAAATTATTAAAAATAAAATCATGATTGTTATTTTTTTTTACACGCCATCAACCCCCATACTCACACAAATTTCTCTCAATTTCATTTTATTCATTTTTTATCTTAAATTAAGCCAATTTTTTTTGTACGTTTGATTCAATATTTTATGTTACAATATGTATTTTTAAGTAATTTAAAATTTGTTGGAAATATTGAAGTGCGACAATGATAAATATATGGTCGATAAATTTTAAATATAAAAAATAATTTTACATTAATTGTGAAATGTAAAGTCGTGACTGTTTATGTTTCTTTACATTCTCAACCTCATTCTAATGTCATTTTTTTGAACTTTATTTTTCATACAACGTTTGATTCGATATTTCACGATATAAATATCCATTTGGATCGATTTAATTTTTTTTAAAACTTAAAATGTGATAATAATAAATATATTGTCGATTAAGTTTAAATATACAAATTATCTTAAATTATTAAACGTAAAATCATAATCGTTAATTTTTCTTTTCTACTCACCCTCAACCCTTATACTCACACTAATTTTTCTCAATTTCATTTTTTCGGTTTTTATTTTAAGTTATTAAACGTAAAATCATAATTGTTAATTTTTCTTTTCTACCCACCCTCAACCCCCATATTCACACCAATTTCTCTCAATTTCATTTTTCTTCAATTTTTACGGTTAAAAAGGGTAAATTTACGGCATCAAAATGAATATTGAAGGAACTCAATGAGTTATTATTATTTTATGGTGGATTTTGTGTTTATATTTGTTACATTTGTCCACCCAGAGTCTGTGAAGCTCATGTACAAATCTCAAAATTAAACTTTCCTACATACCTTCTTTTTATTTCCCCCTTAAATGTATTATTAATTACTTTTAATAAATATTCCAACATGAACATATGGAGAACAACTCTACAATTCAGACAACAACTACACATGAACACATCTTATACATAAAAACCAATGTTTTAAAAATCGAGTCGTAAAAGAATAAAGATCAAGGGTCAAAAGATCGAACATGGATCCACCTGTTTTTTTTTTTAAAATAATTTTACAAAAAATCATCAAATGAAAGCAAATATTTTTTTGAAATCACAAAAAGTCAAAAACTATAAGAGGAATTCATCCATACAATTAATATAAATAATTAAATACAATCGATAAATCAACGTCTCGTTCAACCCAATTACGTAATCTAAGTTAACTCCATAATTTTAAGTAACTAACTATGCTAGCTTGAAAGTTTAAATGGTTAAAATTTAAAAGTTTCACATCACATTGTTCTCCAATAAAAAAATATTATGTTATAATTGAATTCAAAATTCTAACATTATTAATTACACTGCATCACCCCCTACACGAGCAAACCACGTGCAATCACTAGTACTTATAAAAACGTGTAAGTAAAAAGTTGAATATAAACAACCATATATTATTCTTAATTTGGTGAGAAATTTTGAAGTCCGGTTAGAGCATCATTTTCACGTCAAATTGGCTTTTTTACCCCCATTTTTTTTTATGTTGGGTTGGAGATACACTTGCGTTTCTTATTATTGTTCACCTGTTTTTGCAAGCAAATATAACACAAGACCTTTTTTTATCGTAATATTAGAAAATGATTTAATCCATGTTTGGCTCCAATTTTTTTTAAAAATTAATTTTCTAGAAAATGATTTAATCCATGTTTGGCTCCAATTTTTTTTAAAAATTAATTTTCACAAATTAATTTTTAACACATTTTATGAAATCCACAACTCTTATCAAATTTTCAATCATACATTTCATTAACATTTATCAATATCTACTAAAAATATAATTTTTAAGTAAATCAAATAGGAAGTAATTTCATCTGTTTTTTCTAAACGTTGTCTTGTTTCACCATGTTTTTAAAAAGTAACGTTTACTTTTAAATTTACATTTACTTATAAACAGGCAAGTAAAAAGCTGAATATAAACAACCATTAATTGTTCTAATTTGTATAGGTGAACACGGTTCGGTTTGGACTGTTTGTGTTATATTTTCAACTCAAACCATTTCATGTGGTTTGAGATTTTTCCAAGCCAAGCCAAACCATTTTATTTTTCAAAACAAACCAAACAATTATTTGCGGTTTGATTCGATTTTAATTCGCGGTTTACCTATTCACATTATCTTTATATGTTTAAAACAAGTTAACACATACATTTAAACAAAAACTAATTATGTTAAATATTAAATTATATTCATATTTGTTTAAAATTCGATGTATAAACAATAAGGTAAAAAAATAGTATCAAGTTACCATCTAACAACAAGCATTTCGGATTTTACAAGCAAAAATATAAGAATAAGTACAAGAGTACTAAGATCTCATTTGATAAAAAGTGGATCAATATCCCATATTGTAACACATGATTCGGCTTCTATATGATATGCAAATATCAAAATATTTATTAGTTCTTATTACTGATATTAACAATCAACTAAGAAATAATATGCATAAAATATCAAAATTGATAATAGAAAATAAATGTCACCTTCCACAGTTTTCTCAAAGTCATCCAATACTTCTATCTCATCCAAATATTGACGAAATACTATATGTTCGTTGTTGCTATGCAACCAATTCTTTGTGCATATTAAGCCTCAACCATTTTCCACTCAACGAACTCCTAAAGGAGTCAATAATTTGATCACTCATGGAAAATGCAGACTCTGAAGCGACCGTAGATATTTGAATTGCTAATACATCTTTAGCAATCTTAGAGACAATTTTGTACTTGTGCGCATTCAATCTCCACCAAACTAATATGTTAAACTTGAGATCGGTCAAATCTTCACAATGATCAGACAAATAATCAACCAAATCATTATTCTCATATTGCATGTTTTGCATAAGTTTAGCTTTAAAAATAGAAGGAACTTGTTTAGAAAGATCGAAAACAGGTTGTGAGGGACTTGGACTACTATTTTTGGTAGCCTCCTTTACGAAGCTGGTGGTGAAGTGATTGGAGTCGACATTTCTTCATAGCATATCTCCCATCATATCTCCATTGTGACTTGGGATTTGAACGAAACTTATAATCATTTTTTGAAGTGTCCAATCATTATCAACATAATGAGCAGTTAAACACAAATAACTAACATTTTGTATTGATGTCGAACGATCAGTAGTCAAAGAAACTCTATGTTAACCCAACTCTTTCTTCAATTTCTTCTTCTTGTTTATGAACAAATTATATATTATATATCTCTTTTGCTACTGTCATCCTTGAAGGAAACATAAATTTTGGGAAAAAATATCTTGTATAACCTTGAAAGCCTTCATCCTTCACACGTCGAAACGATAATTCAGAGAATATAAAGTACCTTATAATATGTTCTCTAATTTCTTTTTGAACAAACTTGATAACTTTGATTTGCTTGTGTTTTTCCAGAGGCATTTTGCATATATATTTAGACAACATTCACAATTTCGCGTTCAATTCATTTTGTAATTATGAGCCTAAAATTTTATTTTTTTAACGAAGTCCCAACTAAGTACTAATGACAACAACTTACTAACTTGTTTGTTATGCATGAGTTAAGTTAATTAAATTTGTACCCTCCAAGAAAGTATACTTTAAATCTTAAAAACTATACTTTAATAAAATTTATAATTTAATAAAAATATTTTTTTAATTAAAAAAAGTGTGGTTCAGTTTGATTTTTCGCGGTTCTTAAAATTTGAAACATAAACCAAACCATTTTGAAATAGTTTGGTTTGGTTCGAGAGAAATAAAACCGCGGGTCCACGTGGACCCAAACTAACGACTTCGGTTCGATTTGCGGTTTCACGATTTTTTTTTGCAGCTCTACTAATTTGGTGAGAAAATTTGAAGTCCCGTTGGAGGATCATTTTCTCACCAAATTGGCATTTTTATGCCATTTTGAAGTTGGGTTGAAGATATTATTGACATACATTTCGTATAACAAAAGACTTTTATTGTAATATTAAGAAATAATTTGATTCTTGTTTGGTTCCAATTTTTCAAAATTCATTTTCAACTACATATTTTATGAAAACCTCAACTTCTATCAAATTTTCAATTGTACATCTCATCAATTTTTATCGAAATTTACTAAAAATATGATTTTTAAGTGAATCATACAGGAGCTTTTCATTTTGACTAAAAAAGTAACATCCACTTTTAAATTTACCTTTTTTACTTGTAAACATATAAGTAAAAAGTTGAATTACTATTGTATTGTTTAGAAACTCCTTCAAGTAACTCATTTATTTTCAAATCTCAATCAATGAATGATAATAATTCAACACCACCTCACTCTAACTCAATTCTATATTGCTTCACTAGGGTCCCGCAACCATAGTGTGCCGCCATTTCCCCTTCTTCGTCCGTCTTAAGTCCCTCCACGGGTCTTCACCACCGCCCAAAACGCAAAAACCACTCATTAATGGACCATGAACACCAGCAACCTTTACTCGGTGGTGTTAATGCTGTGGGCCCCGCCCGATTTTCACACCCTATGACCGCCACCTCTGACCATCACCACCGCCGCCACCACAGAATCCCGATACCAGATGAACCGGGAAATTATGTTAACAGCGACGACGATGACGATTCACCAGCACCACTTACTGGAGACTCCCTTTACTCGAAGCCCTTTGTAATTCTTGACATTACATGGAACCTGGCATTTGTTTTGGTGTCTCTTTTTGTGCTCTTGACTACCGTTCAAGAAAAGCCTTCCACCCCTTTACGTCTGTGGATTGGTGGGTATGCTTTGCAGTGCCTTCTGCATGTGTGTTTTGTGTGGGCTCAATACCAAAGGTCCAGTTTTGATGTTCGTGTTGAAGATTTTCATCTTGATAGGGAATTACCTTTTTCTTCCCTCTGTCAAAACAGGTAATTTTAGTCCTGATTTAGTTGTATATATTGAACTTCTTGATGATGTGAAATTGATAAAGATGTTTAGGTTTTGTATTTGAATGCTTCTAATTTGGGTGTATCTGTGATTGTGTTGATATTGGTATCCATGTTCACTTGTCGAAAATGATGTATTTTGTGGCTTACCTAAAATTCTTGCTACTCGGTGGTAATGATCAAGAATAAATTAAGGGGAGGACTACTGAGATGGGACATATTTTGCTTAACCTGAAGACGGTAAACCTTAAATCGAGAGTGGTTATTGGGGATGAACGATTTTAAGTAGTTGGGTTATACTTTGTAGAAACGTAAAATCAGAATAGGGTGGTGTAGACTTCAAATAACATGGTCTGTGATAGACGCCAAGTACCTATTGTTTAACAGATCTACAATGAGCAGAAGAGAGTGATGGAAAAGAATTAACGTAGCCGGCTCCGAATTTGGTGGGAAAACACTTAGTTTGCTGTGTTGGTTGTTCTTTTGAGAGGATCCAAGGATGGGCAGGGGTGGTTTATAAATTAGCATGGGTGATCAAAATGATTGTTATGTTACTGATGTTGATGAATTGAAATCTATTTGTGATAGACAATAGTCATAATTTTTACCATGGAATAAATTTGTTCCTTTCAGCATCATCAAGAAGATGTATTCAGTTAATACAGTAGTTTCATCAATCTGGTGGATTGTGGGATTCTATTGGATTATAGTGGGTGGCCAAGTGCTTCTGCAAGATTCTCCTCGTCTATACTGGTAAAATTCGCCAACATTTGGAATAGTTTGCATTTAATACAAATAATCTAAGTCATTTGATCAGTTACAACCTGTTGCTATCCTGATATGCAGAATTGCCCCATTTGAAGATAACTTGTCTAGCTAAAAGATTGATGTCCAATTGTATGAACAAAAAACATCCCTCCTCCTCAACCAAAAAGGGAAATGCACACTCAATACAAATCAAGAAACATTCTATCGAAATAATGATACTCATCATGTGTGCCTCAATAAATGTAATCCTTTTTTCAGACTTCAGGAAGAAATCGATGCTTTTGCTAATTTGCTTCTATTATATTAGACACGTGATTTAAATGGAGCAATAGCCTTTGTCAATTTTCTTCTGTAATATACGGCATACTAGAGCATAGAGCTCTTAATGACAATTTCCTTAAACTGCAGGTTATTGGTGGTTTTTCTTGCATTCGACGTGTTCTTCACGATCTTCTGCATCATAATGGCGTGTATTATTTTCTTTGCATTGTTTTGTTGCTTTCCGATCTTAGCTACAGTTGCCTATGCTATGACTATTGGTGGTGGAGCCTCTGAAAGTGATATTATGGCACTTCCAAAGTACAGATATTGCGAGCCTGGTACTTTGACAGAACTTGATAAGGGTAGAATGAACGGAGTTAAATTAATAGCAAAGTCTGATAAGAGTAACTCTGCTGCCGAGCTAGCACTTCGTCCAGAGGATTCTGTAAGCATTTCTGCCTCTTTTGTTCATTTTGTAATAGTTGTTTCATTTCTTGGGACTGTTTTAAAAATGTCATTTATCTTTCTGAGTCCTCGTTATGAAAATCATTTTTCCCCCTACTCATTTTCAACCACACATTTTCCATAAAAAATCAATTTTCACGTTTCCCCATAACTTTTGGCTATTTTTTTAACCACATATTCTTCAAAATATTACCTTTCAAATAATAACTTTCACACAATCACTTGGGCCCCGTTTGGCATGGCTTTTGAAAAGTCAAAAGGAGATTTTGAGATCCAAAAGGCGCTTTTAAACCTATTTGGCGAATTTTATGAAAGCGCTTCTAGTAGATGAAGCTGGTCTAGTGTAGCTTCCTCTGAAAGCACTTTTGGAAGAGGAAGTTCTTTTAAAAGTTAGTTTTCAAACAAAATTAAATTAGCTTTCTCCAAAAGTTATCCTACAGGAAGCAAAAGCAAAAGCAAAAACAAAAGTCATGTCAAATGGTCCTTAATCTTTTTGATTTACGATATGATGAAAATACCTTTAGCAATCCTTTACATTCTTTTTCTATATGAAACAATGATTCCACACCTTTTCAGCGCGAACCTTTGGATGTCATTTTCAGGAAGGGTTCGTTAGGTCGCTATAGTTAAAACGCCATCTCCTATTGCAATTATACTGGTTAAGCGCCCGTTTGGCCTCCGTTATTCCACATTAAAATGAGAGGAATAGTAATGTTTTGGAGAATATGTGGTTAAAAAAGAAGGATTTTTATTTTGGATTTACGTGTAATATTAATTTAGTGGAGAATGTATGATTGATAAGAAAAGAGAAAAAAATGAATTATAATTTAAAAGAGAATAATGGAGGCCAAATGGGGGCTAAGACTAAGTGGCCTGTAATTAGGATTGCATTGCACTAACAGTGTTAAGGAAGAAAAAAGAGTTAAAATCTTGTTAATTATACTATCTAGTCTTGTCCAATATTATTTACCTTACGTATAGGCCTTTTCATCGTAGTCTCCATTGTGAAGGGTCAAGGGCGTGCATATAAATGGCAGTTCCAAAAGCTTCAAAATCCATACATCCAAATTTGTTCTGTCGCCGTCCTATAAAATGACCGAAACAAACTTTCTTGATATGTTTTTACTTTCATGAAAGGAGAACCCTTGTGTATTCGTACTAAATTGTTCCAACTAATTACCTCATGTATTGTTTGTTAAACATAGATAGATTAACAATCATTAAGTTTCACCTCCACTTCCAAACTTCTGAACTAAATTACCAAATAATCAATGCTTGAGATTTATTTGCTTTAATATTTTTGGTCAAGAATGATTTCCACTTCACACTACGTCTTCTTTTACCTTGCAGGAGTGCTGCATATGCCTTTATAGGTACGTTGATGGGGTGGAATTGTGTAGACTTCCTTGCAACCATCATTTTCACCATAAATGCATCACCAAATGGCTGCGCATAAATGCGATATGTCCTCTCTGCAAATTCAACATTCTCAGAGGCGAAAGGTTGGTCTGACTCTTCTCGGCCAAGGCTATTCCGGGCTGTAACCTTCTATTTTCACTGGATACAACAGAAATATAGGTGCTCATCATGCTAATTTCCTAGTAGAAGGTACAGTAGAAATGTATATTTTATACAGAGTTTCATCTGGGACTGGGTTTCTTTATATATCAGTTATTGCTTTCTCAGGTGTTGTACTGTACATTCTGAAACTGAATTCTGATATTAAAATATTCGGGCTTTAACCCACAAAGAAGTTGCCAAAAGGGGTATGAATTGAAATTGATTGGAAATAAGACTTTACCCCCAAAGGAGAGTCACCGTGGCCAAGAACTTCGAGGCGGTGTCTGCAATTAATAAATCACTTTTAAGAATATAGAAATATCGACATTCAAATAATGCGTAAGGTGTACGTGGGTAAGATAACGTTTCTCACGGATTCTTTCTACAGAAATGTGATTTACAATTAAGTGAAAAGTTGGGGATGTCTAGTGCTAAAATTTGTTGAGGGTAGGAGGGGTGTAAGCGATCTGGTTTTACCGATTTTTGACAAATTTTCAAATCAAACCGTTTAAACCGGTTTGAGAAAAATCCAAATCTAAATCAAACCATTTTGAACGGTTTGAAAAAAATTCAAACTTAAACCTAACGATTTGATCCGGTTTTAAATCGGCGATTTCGCCGTATATTTTTGTCTGTCTACTTTTATGATATTAATTCATTGAATTCAATATATATTTATATCTTACTAGCAATAAATTTAAAACAAACTAAATATATCTACTACAGATTTAAATACCAACTAAATCAAAGTGAAATCACAATAAACTAAAATATAGTTTTTTTGTTTGTCATTTTAGGCCAAGACATTACGATAACGTTACAATACAAGTCTACTAAACTACATATAAAGCCCAAAAAATATAATGACGTTCAACAACACCTCGTGATCATCATATTTAAAAAATAAAACTACTGATTAGACAGATAGAATAACCAATCATAATAATAACTCAATTGTTTATAATATTTAAACATAATAATTACACAAGTTTACCGTTGTATATATTGATACGAATTCAGTTTCTCACATATACTCAAATATCAATTGTTGTCACACATGATTCATAGTTTTCATTGTCAAACAAATGCATTCGTTACATCATCATAGTATTGGATAATAGATAGATAAGAGAATCTTTAAAAATATGGTAATAAAAAATATAAACCACCTGCCACAACTTTCATTAAATCGTCAAATGCTTTTACTTCATCTAAATATTGGCGTAGCACTATATATTCATTCTTAATTTGCAATCAATTCTTTCCACATATACAAACTTCAACCATCCTTGCACCTAATAAACTCCTAAAGGAATCAAGTATCCGACCTTCAATTGAGAATGCAGACTCAGAAGCAGCTGTACAAATTTGAATTGTGAAGAGGAAAAATGTTTTTTATAGATTATGTTAGTTTTGAGGTTATTAGATATAAATTAGGATTATTTGGTAATAATAATATATATGTAATAGAAAATTATAAATTGCAAAAATACACACAAATGACAAAATTATTGAATTTTACATATTTGGAAGAATTTTCAAAAAAATTCATTATTTTTATATATTTTTTCGTCGGTCCGTTTGGTTTTAAACCGCAATTAAAATTCTCAAATCTAAACCAAACCGTTTTTGACCGATTTGGTTTGGTTCAAAACCATTTCGTTGACGGGTCCACGTTGCACCAAATCGATGGTTTCTAAAATGCGGTTTCGGTTTGGCGATTTTTGTTTACAGCCCTAGATTAGTAATAGATTATAAAGGTTACGTACATTGCAAATTTTCCCTTGAAATCCTCGGTTCGTTTGATTGCAAAAATGAAATTGGGTGAAAAGAAAATGAATTTCAATTAATTGAATTATGTAAAATTTGTTTTACTGAAAATTGTCAATTAATTGTGTTTTATAAGTATAATTTTCACCTGAAAAATATTGAAATTTTGGATCTTTTGGTATTCGTTTGACTTTGTTTTATTTTTTTTTTATATAGAAATTGTCTATTAAAAGGATATAATATGTTACAATTGAGGATATAATTTGTTTCCATTGTAAAAAAAAAAAAAAAAAAATTGCCTAGAAAAGCTTGTCACCACCAAACTCAGGGGAAAAACTTTTCTCCTCAAAAATCAAGAAAATGCGAAAAATCAATTTCACGAAAAATTTAGTCAGTCAAACATGTAAAAATGTGGAATGAAATTTAATTTCCATAAAAAAAAATAAAGAGCTATCAAACATGGCCATATTATAAACACATAACATTATAATATATACATATTATAAACCCATAACATTAATTGTTGAATAAAATATAACAATTTTAGGTTGATATACTATTAATTAATATATATACATTTTGAAATTTGTGAATCTTATAATATTTTGTTACCGCTACAAAAGTCAAATAATAATATAGACTTGATAGCAACATCAACCTTGCTACATGGCTAGACAGATTTGCCACCTTCCTCGACTCGACTGAATATTATGTGACTCTGTCGTGGGCCAATTTTACAAAAAAAAAAAAATAGACAGTTTTTGAATCAATAACTTGTTGTAACACTTTCATCTATTATTCAGGATGCCAAATTTATCTGATAAAGTGGCATTATTCTAGCAACATTTAAAGTGCTTATAAACTATTGAAATTATAATGAACATTAAAAATTATAAATAATTTATAAACAGCAGCCAAACGAGGCTTAGTCGTGAATAGGCGCTTGCTTTGTATTCCTTGTGCCCACGAGACTTGCATTGATATTAGCAGACATAGAAGTCAACAGTGCGGCTCGACACACGGGATATCATCATTACGTGGAAATAGTAGTCGACGACCGTCAGATGCTAAACTGATAGGAAAATTGGACGGTGGGCGTCAATTATTCAGTGGACACGCGTCTTGAGAGTTGGACTTGACGATAGGCTAAGATTAAGAAGGTGCACGTTGTGCAGTAAAGACTGTAAAGTTAGTAACGTCGATAAGAAAAGGACAAAGAGTACAATCATCTAAAGCAGCACTTATTTGACTCTTATCTTGATTCCATTTTTAATATTTTATATTAAATTATTATTAATTTTTTTTGAATTTTTGGGTACAGTATTCCGTTGACAGACCATTTTTTCCTATCGCCCTCTATAGATAAAGAATTAATTAATTATTATCCTCGTAAAATATATGTCACACCGAGACCGAGTATGCATTCATTGATAAAATTGTTTTATCGGACGTACAATTTTTTAACTTTTCAGTCACATTTTTTTTTTTTTTTTTAAAATATCGTTTTTTATTAATATCGTAACGTATTAATAAAATAATAATTATTATTTTTCATTGGAACCTTCACGAACAAGGATTGTAGTCAACCTGCCTCTCTCACCTAACATACTACAATAATATTATGATAGAATTAGAAATTTGGAAGTGGACGATTTTATGATGTGAAGATTGAAATGTTAACAATGAGACAAATTAATCAAACATCCTAAGTTGCCAACTTGATTTCTTTAAGAATATTTACATGGATTGTGTCAACTTTGAAAAATTATCCAACATTTTTAAAGAAACATTATTTAATCAGTTTAAGCCAATTACAGCAGTGAGTTGATATCTAAGTTCTAACCTCAGATCTTAATTATAGTTTTCAACACTGCTCCAGTTGGATCTCTCAAGAAACCCGCGAGTAATGTCACGAGCTAACATAGACTTAAAGAAACTGTAACTTAAAGTGGTTGTTCCTTGGAATTCAGTTTCCATTTCCACAGGTCAAAGTGGATTTCGTTTTTCTCGAACGTGACATTTTCATGGAAAATGTGACAAACAAACATTGCCTTAAAAATCTTAGCAAAAAATGCAAGACTCTGAATTCTCTTGCAAGGTAGAAAACCCTATTCTGGATACTCATACACATCATCTTAGGGTTTATATACCTATTTTATGTGTGTCATTTAGTGATAAAACAAATTGTCTAATTAAATTATGATCCCAACTGGATTCACTAATTAGCAGAGCATCTAGAATATAGAACAATACAAAAGGTATATCTCATAACATAATGTCACGTTAAAATAATAATAAGTCCCTGTTTGAGCCACATTATTCTCACAATAATGCAGTTTTTTTTTTTTTTTGTTTGATGTGATGGAGAATACGTAGTTGAAAAAGAATGAAAATTATTATTTTATTGAAGAATGTATAGTTAAAAATGAGTAAAATAATGTGACTCAAACATAGGCTAAGATGACCCTTCTGAATTTCGAATAGTAGTATTCAATATTATTATCTAAAATAAGTTGTTCTAAAAGAATAGCATTGGAGGTCCTCAATTTATATATATAAATGAACAGATAGATCTTTAATTAACTTTTCTCAACATTTTAGTGTTTAACCACTTTAACAAGCAGTGATATGTTTTTTTGTTGGAAATGAATAAAAAAAAATGGAAATAATGGGGGCCAAAAAGATATCAAAATGTCTCGTCAAGTGCAAATGTAACAGAAGTGACATTTTCTCTTATACCCCTCGTGACGAGAGTGATGTTTTCTCTTAATACTCCATTTTTTACACGGAGAACGTGTTCATGGTTACAATCACCTATGTAAATGTTCTCTTCTAAACGATATAACATTTAAGAATCCCGTTCGAGAGCTGATAAAGCAATTGTCCAATTTTCTTTTTGTAGTCGCTTCAACTTTCTTTAAAAATAAGTTAAAAATTACTTTTTAACTATTAATGAAAAAAGTGGTAAACAGCTTCTCTTCATGAAAACAATGCTGAAAAACAGAGTTACAAACATCCATAGTAAGGATGACATGACACCCCAAAATATTAACAGATCTCTTCCCATTTTACCCCCCACATTTTCCTAAAACATGAAAATAACAAGATAAAAAAGCGAAATTATTACATAACTTGCCATGACTCAAGGGTAGGAAAACTACAAAAAGAGTCGGTGATAAAACCAGCTGCGCCACCGTCAGCCACCACCGTGGAAGGCGGAGGAGCATTAATTACTGGCGGCTGAACCACTTGCTGGTTCAGTAGATAAGATGAAGTGTCAAGAGTGGGCAAGGTACAACCCGTTTGAAACATGTAGTTTGGCCTCTGCGGATCGGGATTCAACACCGGCGAAACCGGTACAAATCCATTTAAATCGCCACCGAATCTTACGCCGGTCACCTGCTGTACCATTTGCCTGAAATTCGCTGGATCCGCCGTAATAAATGTCGTCATAGCGCGCTTCGATGCACGCGATTTACGTTTGGTGATTCTCCCAGTTGGAGCAACGCTGCGGCGTTTGGAAAAAGGAACTTCATTTTCTGAACCGCCGGAAGGGGTCGGCGCTTGAGACGGTAATGACTCGATCATTTCGGTCGATGTGCAGTCGATTGGAGAGGAATTTGTATACGATTTCGTTAAAGCTTTTGTTAGGGTCTCTGTTTCTTTGGTGAAGAAATCAGATATCCAACCATCCGCCATTCCCAGACCTAACCTCCATGGCTGCTGTTCAACGGTAAGAAGATTATCAGACGCTGCCATTCTTAGACTTTGTGGAGTAAAAAAACCAAATTCGCAATCAAGTTTTGATCAAACTAATCGAAGATAACAAACAATCGAAAGTAGCTTATTATATATCGAGCGAAAAAAGGGAAATGGTTGAATAATACAGATGTTTAGAGAAAATACAGTGAGTAGAGAGTAGAGATAATAAGAGGAGAAAGGAAGGAGAAAGTGTAGAGTAAGGGGGGGAGGAGGAGGGAATAAATAAGACGGTGCAGGGGTGGAAAAAACCGCGTTCCTCGGGACACGCACGAGGTAAGTGTACGGATATTTTTAAACCATGGTTTAATTATTAATTACATAGACATAAATATCTACTTATCATTTGATACATTGTGAAACAATTTTGCCATCTTTCTTCACCTGACATTATATCTTTGGTTAGTTTTTAAAAAATCAATACCGTCATCCTTTTTCCTTGGTAGGATTGTGATACACGTATATAATAATTTACATAATTAATTATTAATGATGTGACGAGATTCAATTGGATCAAAACCAACTTACGATGGATTATAGTATTTTTAACCTAAAGCTAAATAATTTGTAGAGGTAGCAATGCAGGCTCGGCTCGTATGCACATGAGCTCGGCTCTTGCAGTCGAGCCAACAAGTCATTGGACCCGTTTGGCACCACTAGGTCTAGATAGGTAAAAGAGTTAGAATCGCATAAAATATAAATTAAATTTTTTTACTACATATGTAGTGCTCGTGCCGTTAATTAAAAGTGAAGGGTTCCGACAGTGAAGCCGTATTATAAGCTCGTGTTTCAACGAACGCGTAAGCGCGAGTCCCAATTATATCCTTTTTAACGTTATTCTACTGTCGCACTGTACCTGTGCCGTTAACCCATGTGACTTGGGAAAGCTGAATAATGAGAAGATATCTGTAAATAGCATAGTCAAAAGAAGGCAAAGGAATCTGTTAATTGATTAGATTATCAAACATGCCACGTCTACATCATCATTTAAATTTTATCACGTCACAACACACTATTTGGACAATTTAAACAAATAAATAATTTTTCCTTAATCCTTTTTTCATTGTGAATAACATTATTTTTATTTTATTCAAACATTTCTAGCATGTGATATATAATTTCATTTAAAGAGGGATTAAATTAATACTTTAAAAATAACAAAAAAAAAAAAAAAGTCCTTGCCAATCTCCTATTCTTTTGCTATCGAAGAGAATGATGTTTTGAACTATGACGAATTGATAAAAGGGTATGATTAGACGGCAATGACAACTATGAAGCGATGAAATGAGTAAGAAGAACTCGAGGTCACTCATTAGCCAATTGGAGAAAGGAAAGCGTACGTCGATCCCGAGGTATAAAAATGGAGGGGTAGAAAATGATTTTATATATGTATATATAAGTCATATACTATTTGCATAACAAATTGCCAAATAAAAGATCACATCCAACAAGACTTGTCTTTATATTTTAAAGTCAGTTCATAATGTTTTAATTGTATGAAAAGTTCATAATTATCATATCACGTCTTAACTAACAATTTTCTTCGCTATTTTTGAATAAGCAAAAAAGGTATACAAATTTTCATCGTTTTAAAATTCGGTGGTAACAGAGTGTTAGATAAAAATCGAATAAAATGGGCTATTTAACAAAAAGTAAAAATAAGAACGCTATGGGAAATAATAGATTTTAAAATCCCTGAATTTAAAAATTGTCCTTCTGTTGAAACAAAAGACACGTAGCAATCATCGCCTTCAATGCCTACCTGATCCCTATAAGTGGGGGTGCCTCTAGTGAAATTGACTGCTGTCTCATCTCACTGGTATATAATCCATCATACTTGCGTGTGGGTCCAAACGGTCTTTTTCAATTAAGCGGTGATTATTATTTATTATTGCACGGTTTTACCTTTTCTTAGTTCCATTAGACTATAGCCTCATTAAAATTTTTATTCTCATTTTAAATCATATATTTTTTAATAAAATAATATTTTTATCACATCAATAACTTTTTTCTGCTTTTTCAACCACACATTTTTCTTCAGTCTACTATTTCAGAATATATTCTTTCAAAATAATGTGGCTCAAACACACTCGTAGACCTACAAATATTTAATTTCTTAACTAATTATGGAACTAATTAACCCGCATTTGACAATTGTTATTTTCATATTCATTTTCAACCATGTATTTATCCGATAAAATATTTTGCACATAAATTTAAAATTTTCCTACTTTTTACTATTCATTCTATAAAAAACTACTATTCAAAACTTTATTTCTCAAAATAAACAGACAACCCAAAACTCGTGGCTTAGACATGGCTCGGGTAAAAAATGGCCTCAAGTTTTTTTTTTTGCCCCAGCCAAGCAAAAGCTCGATCGAAAAATCTTTGCTTGGCTCGAACTTTCGACTTAGACCTTATCGAGATGAGAGGCTCAGTATTTTCTTTTCCGTTTGAAGGCAGCTAAGCTGTCTGCGTGCATCTACACGCTCTATTTCAGGCAGCTGTGCTATTGCCTTTTGTTTGATTACCTGCGTTTTATGCAGGTAGCTAACGAGGTTTGCTCATTCTCGAGTCGATGTCAAAAAATGAGGTTCGACTCAAGCCGATTCAAGCTTTTTTTCGAATTGAACCACGGGTTGCTCGAGCCGACAAGTCAAATTGACCTCCTTACATCAAACATGAGGTAAATTAAGTTTTTTTTTTTTTAAATGAAAAATTATATTATTTTGAACTACTAGAGATTATTGTGAATCCTTTCATTTATTATCCTAAGGTACATTCTTACTAGACCTTCGATGGTCTCTACAAAAAATGAAATACATTAGTTAAACTAAGAATCTCAATGTTAAACAAATTGTCCATATATCGGTTTCATTAGTCAATTACAATATATGTTGTCGAGTAAATACACTTGTGCGATATCATGACACTGCCTTTGTTCGAGAAAAAGAGTTCAGTGCATAATTTCAGCATCCTATAATAGGTTTCCTTTTAATCACGAGAAAATGAAAATATAAATAATTGTGATAGAATTAATGCAAAGAATAATGTTACCCAGGTTTAATCTCATTATTTTCAAAATATATTTTTTCTGTCTTCTTTTTAATCACAATTTTCAATAAAATAATATTACACGTAAATTCAAAAAAATTTCTTATTTTTTAACTACACATTCTCTATCAATATACTATTTCAAAACACATTTTTACAATAAAATGAAGCTCGAACGGGCTATATGTTCAGGAATAGGGATGCTACAAGTTTGTATATCCATTTTCCGTCCAGTCCAGTCAATTATTTTTGAAGTGGACGGGATGAAGCGCGATTAAAATATCGTGCTTTGTTTGATTAATTAATTATGATTAAAATATAATTAAAGGATTGGTGACCCGTACTCCTGAATACTATCGAGGACAGGGTAGTAAAGGCTGTAAAGCCAAATCCTCAGTTTGTATGTAGAAGGAAAATAAGGGAAGGGGACAAATTTCATTTGAATTTTCAAATGAAGAGCTAGCTAGCATAACGTTATCATGACAGTAGCATGACGTAGGGTCTGTTTAGAATAGTTCTCAGATTTCCCTTTTTTGTGAAGAATTTTGATTTTGGCGTTAATTACTCTGTTATAACGGCGTTAAACTCTCAGTTTTGTGTATTTTTATTTTTACTTTCTTCTAATTGCCATCTTAATATTCTTATTCGAGGTTACAAAAATATTCGATCCACACATTTTTTACAACTGCAAACTGATTGTGATTTTATTATAAAAAAAAAAATCGAGAATTAATTTGATAATTGTAAACAAATTTTATCTGTCATTTTATCAACAAATATGAATAACTCATAATTAAATTATTATTTAATGTAGGAGTCATTAGAAAAATTGTAAGAAAAAAAATTATATATTTTTTTCTTAATATGTGTAAGAAAGAAATAAATTAATTTTTGTGGGCGAGCGAGTAATAAAATTTCTAGTCAAAGCTCATAAATACAAAAGAATAATGTACCACACAAAAATAGTGAATTAAAATAAATCAAAATCTCTGTTGCTCGTTCAAACCAAACATTTCATCCCTGACTATTGTCTGCTATTAAATTCTTGTCCGTTTATTTCTAGAAGACGTTGACCAGTATAAATGCACATTTGGTCCCATTATTTCAAATTTGAATGGTAAAATAGTATTATTTTTTTAAGAACATGTGGTTGAAAATAAAGATTTTTTTTATTTACGTATAATATTATTTTATAGAAGATTGTGTGGTTGAAAACAGGAGAGAAAATATAAAATTTAATTTAATGGTGGCCAAACTATTATAGTATGTTACTATAAAAAAGGGTGAACTGCATTCTTGACGGTCACCACCTGCTCTACTCTGTGCTTTGGTGAATGAGATAAATCGCAGGTAACACCTTCAAGGGTACATGATGAAATGCTGCTTGTACACTCGCACTCACCCAAGGGACAAATCCATATTTCAAGATTAGAACTTTTGATGCGGCAACCTCAAGCAAGGCCGAAATTTTTTTCCACATTCCCCTTTTACCACTTGGAAATGTGCCCTGGGGCATTATAGTGTGTTACTAATTATGATTAAGAGTGGATTATCATTTCTGTTTCTCTTCGTAACCTTTTTTTTTTTTTAATTTTGTTAAGCAGATGAATTTGTAACTGGCCATTATGGTTATCTATTTTTATTTTTATACGATAGCTTTTCAAGTCATCTAGTGAAATGGCTAACATCAATAGATCTTGATTTCATCGTAATTATGAAAACTATTTTGGCTCTTGCTTGCTTTCGGTGTCTACTACTGGATGGGAGGAATTGTTTGGGACCAAATTTAGATATTAATAGAGAATCATGGTACGATCCTTTTGACAGGTCTTTTGAAATGTAATAAGTTATTCTTGAAATTAAAAAATTATTTCTCGAGTACTTTCAAATAATTTTTTGAATGTGTTGTTTGGCTAAAAAAAAATTTCGGAAAAGTTGAGCTAATGTAATTTTCTCGTAAAACTCTCTTACAAAAAAATAGAAGTCGGGTCAAACGGGTCATAATTGTTCAAACCATAGAGTGCATTTGAACATCTACTTTAATGAGTGAGAATGACACGGTTAATCTAAATGCACGCACGTGTGCACACACAGCCCCACCTCAAGCAAGTGTCGGATTTATTACTTTAATCAAAGGTGATCATAAATGATTAGGAATTTATCTTTTACTTTATCTTCCCCAACTCTTTTATCTAAATCCTCGTCGTTAGAAACATCGGTGAGACTTGAATATTTTATAATATGTCGAGGGATAAATTAAATATTAATCGAACACGATTAAGCATGAAAAACTTGTTTGCTTTTAGTAAAAATGATACTGAATAAGTAAAAGACTTGAATTCAGTCTCGTTATCACATATTTTTAAAATTCATGCGAGATTCTGCTCGTTTCCCATACAGTTTAGTTTACTGTGTACCCTAATTAAGAGTTAGATAATTATCAAGAACAAAAAATTATAAACACTCGAAAATTTATTCATTTAAATCATTTGCAAAATTAGGTCATGTCGCAACGAAAAAGAACTAAAAAGCAGACTTTTGGGCACATGGTAAAGGGAAGTCGATAAAAAGGTGCGTCACTAGAGTGGCTACAATAGAGCCTCCTTACTCGGATGAATGCCCGATTCTACACGAAGTTGCAGAGATTAACATCACGTCCTTTCTCGATAGATTCAAAGCTCTCCATGTTTATTTTTTTCTTCTTCTAACATTTCATGGGTTAAATAATTTAAATTTAGAAACCGAAAAAAGGAAAATAGAAAGATAAAGGCAAAGGTGATAATGGATAATAAAGCAAACATTGGGATTGTGCCTCGAAGAATCCGATTCCTTTTAGATCAAGAAAAGTATAAAGCGGAGAAAGAAGTTTCTACATCTTCTTTTTATCCCCTTTCACTTTTTTTAACTTCCATTTTTAAACAAATATATTTTTGTCTTCTTATTTGAAACAAAAGGGGAGATGTTTATGATCACATCACATTTAAATTTTAAATTTATATTATTTTAAGTAAAAAAGAATCTCTTTAGTCTTTGCACATCACTAAATAGATTTCAAATCAATCAATGTGACCGCATATTCACATTATAGTAATAAAATACATTATGATATATCAAAGACAATAATACAATATCACGTGAATAAGTTGTGACATTCGCCACCTAGCACTCAAATTTGCAATGTTTAATCATGCACGAATGTGTAATTTTATTAAAGATTAAATCGATTATTAAGTAAGAAGTCCCACTCGCATATTTCACGTATCTAGCAAGATTAGAAGAAATTTTAGCTATGGTTTTGTCTCCATTTCTTAAAATTTATTTTTAGCCACATATTTCATGGGACACACAACTTTTTTCAATTCTTCAACTACATTTTTTTTTTCACATTTTATCATAATTTACTAAAATTATAATTTTAATTAAACCAAACTGTGGCTTAAAGGCCAACTTTACTTGCAATGTGTAGTTGATTTGTAGGATTCTATCAACTATGTGTTAATATTTCGGGTTCCATTTTAAAATGTCAAAGTGATCTATGTTTTCATTTTTATTTGATGTGAAATTTATCTCTTAAAATGCTCTCAAAGATGGTGGCTCGTTTGAACAGATCAATCTTGAAATTCGTGTGCTTATTTTTTTTTTTAGTTTTAATCGGATTGATCTGTTTGTTGGAACTTAATGAGCTATAATACCATGTTAAGATTTGAGGTTCTATCTTAAAATATCAATATTATTAAGAGGAGTAACACAAATCCTTACAAATTGATCTATGTTTTTTTTTATTCGACGTGAGATTCTATCCCTTGACACTACTATGCCAGTGGAGCTTATGGTGACAGTAACTCGAGTAAAGCCCTCAATGGGCCTGAGTAGACCATTTTCCCATATATTGGGCTTTCGGCCGAGGATAGAGAATTGGAGCCGTTCGTGCGTGCTGCATTTCATGATTTTGCTTGGACCTACAACTAAATTAGTGGACTAAATCAAGTCCATCTGTGGGTGGAACAGGCCAGCTCAATTTGTCTTGGGATTCTAGCCCGTTTTTGGTTTTTTGGCTGAAAAAAAAATGGAGCACGATTTTCGTCTCTTTGTGAGAACTTCTTTTTCTACATCCTTGCTTTTATCGATCAATTGTTGGGCACATTCTTAAAGTAACAGAAGGAAGTATATGAGAAAGTTGGAGATAACTCGGAAAAATTAGAAATGAGGAACTTTTAGTTTTAAAGCATGTTACAGAGCCACTTTTTCTAAAGACGCTATTTTCCCGATAGTTCATACGAAAAAACAAAATATATTTTCATCATATAATAGTGAATAAATTGTTAAAATCGCGTCCTGATGAAGACTATCAAAATGCCAATCGAAGAAAAAAATTGTATATAATATGTAAAGGTTCATATATCTTTCATAGTGACGGAATACAAAAAGATTTTGAAAAATACGAAATAGGAATTTCGAGATTTTAAACGTGGATAATAAGAAGATAATTTCTACTTTTTCATATTTGTGTTAATCCAATGTTGAAGCCATATATAGATTTCTCAAATACCCCTTTTAATAAAAGGCTAGATTTAATGAAACTCGACCAATAAGCAAGTCATTCCTACGCATTGACACTTGAGATAGTTCATTTCAGCTCAGTTGAATTAGGCTAATAATTTTTTTTCTCCACTGTTCTAAGTAGCCCAATTTGTTAAATACTTCTAGTCAATCTCTACCAACCCTACTCACGTTACCTCTTGTTCCCGCGCCATAATGTCTATTGCTAGTTGAAGGACGATTGGAATTGGAAGTTTAATAACATGCGGCTAGTATACTATCATAATGGAATTAGTTGACTTTTGTTATAGTGTTGTTGACGTAACAATAAAATCCTGTAAGCGTATGATATTTTACGTGCGATCTCCCCCACTAACTAAGAATATAATCTTCAAATAAACACTTTTAACGATAAATATGCTACACCATAGCAATGTTGATTATAGTGTAAGGTTAAATACAATGATATATTAAGCATAAGTTTAATAGAAATTAAAATTCGGATTTTAATATAAGTCAATGTTAATAACTAATTTTAACCACATATTTTATAAGATTCATAACTTTTCAACAACACATTTCATCAATTTTTATCAAAATTTACTAAAATTCGATTTTAATTCCAACCAAGTCGAAGCTAAATGTCAAAAAAATTATGATAAAGTAATGTTTGTATGCACATTTTCTTTGAAGCACCGGAAGATCCGTGCCAAATTAAACTGAATTCCCCGCGAATGGCGGGCAGGTCACGCGTTGTATTTGTCCAATTTATTGCCATTTTCTATCCCTTTCCCATGGTTGACTCATATGCAACATCAGCTGGAAAATGATTGAATTGTGCAATTTTTTATTTTCTATTTTCACTTTGTTTAGTCCCAATTTATTATAGTTTTTTTTTTCTTTTAGAAAAAATGATTGAATTGTGCAAATTATATTTTTTCCCTCAAATCAATGAATGTTACTCATATCTATTTTGATTTAGCTTTGGACTACATGAATACTACTAGATTTTTAAAAATCTTAAATCGAATTGAATAGCCATGACACATTGGACATTAAAAAGGAAATAATACCGTAAATATAGGATATTTTTGGACGAAAACCACGATTAAAGAAAAGATTTTTTGGTTAATGAAATGTTAAAAATGATAATACGACGAAGAAAAGAGTTAAAGATATATGTGTGATAATGAATAAATGTTAATCACTTTTAATATAATTAAAATATGATGTATTTATAAGAAAAAAAAAAAACACTTTAGTATGAATATAACTACCTATTTATTTATTTATTCCATCGTACCTCCAGCTTCTTTTAATTTTAGAGATTGATCAAGTTCTTCTTTTGGCAATAATTTTTCTTACAGGTAAAACGAAACTTCCATTTTTAACTACTATTTATTGCATAGTTAAGGCTCGTCTGTCTTGTATCCTAGAAAAAAAAAAAAAAAAACAGTTGATATGCAGAAATTAATACAGTCTTCCACCCAAATTCAAACCCTAAAAAGATAATATTTTATTACTCTACCACTTGACCACTCATAAAAAATTTCCCATCTATCTCCCTCTACAGTTAGAAAGAGAAGAAAAAAGAAAAGTTAAAGGGCAGCCATGGACTGTTTTTCATGTAAAAATACCAGTAATGGAGTCTAGCAGGAAAACCCACGTGGGAAAAAGCAAGAAAAATCCACATTGGTGAATATTTATGCAATGGGGAAAGTAGAGGGCGATCAGCCATTGCCAATTACAAGTCTCGATGCTCAGAGACCAACTCCAAATTCAGGGAACAGAAATAGGAGTTGTTTGAATTGTAGCAGGCTTAAAAAGGTGGTGACTTTTAAATGTGTTTTTGTTTTGGTACTCGGCTTTGCAGTTCTTTTGTCTGCTTTTTTTTGGCTGCCATTCTTTCACTTTGGAGATAGAAAAGACTTGGATCTGGATTATCAAGGTTCGTTGGGTTTCTTTTATTAAATATTTTATTTTCATGTTTTACAATTTTTTGCAAGCCTTGGGTATGATAATCACAACTGTTTGCTACTTGCAGATCTGTGTATATATCTCTAAGGTGTTGGTTAATTTTATTTGTCCACTTGGTATCTAAGTTTTGGCTGAGGTTCAAATATTTGTCGGTTTTGGGGATTTTTGATACTTCTTGTTTGGTTGAAAAATCTAGAATTTCTGCCGTTTGATTTTGGGTTGCGGAAATGATTTGAGATGTTTTTTTAAGTTCAACATTTCTTAGCAAAATTCTGGTTTATATTATTTATGTATAGTGCATATTGATGTGAATAGTGCTGTATTTTGATGGGGGAAAGATCTCTTCCCCCTGCAGCCTTAGGCTTTAGTGGCTAGCTGCCGTCTATTTGATAGTATAACTGTGGATTGAATGATTGTGTGTAATCAAAGATTGCATTATTCATATGGTAATCAGACAGAATGTAATGTGGAAAACTTGTAAAGCATGGAAAATGGAAACTTCAGAATGAAAGGTGACTTCTGCTATATTCACGGGTTTGCAATTTCTGAGTTGAATGTTTGTTTTTGTAGAGAGTCAGCTCCTTTAAGTTCGATAGTATTGATAATTCATTTAGTGTGATTAGCGATATAGCAATCTGCGTACGAGGTTTTCAAATAGTTGGAGGAGGATTAGTTTTTTTCTGGATGTGAGAGTATTGTGAGCTTGGTGGTGTGATCTATAGCCTTTTTAGAAATCTTTCAAAGATATTGCAGACGAAGTATGAAATAATTTTATCTCATACCACACTAAGAAGTTAAGTTTTTGTACTGGGGATTTATTTGATTCCACAAAAGGTAGGTGTAAATTTAAGAATTACAATTAGTGAATTGCTCAAATTTTAGAAGTGTGATAACTATTTGTTTAAGTTCCAGTTTGGCGTGGTTTAAAATTGTGATAATAATTTAAGTTAAAGTCAATAATTAATTTTAATCATATTTCATGAGACCAACAATTTTATCAATTTTTTAACCAAATTTTTATTTCAATTTGATTTTCAACTACACCAAACATGGACTGAGTCTTTATCTACATTTACACCTATATTTTTATCTACACTTTCAAGAGTTTCCATAATTTTTAACTACTTATTATCCATGCAGATTTGATCTCCAGATGCTTGCTCTTTTGGGTCAAAGTGGTGGGTGGGTAGCGGTCTTGGTCTCATTGTTGTGTAGAACTAACAACTTAAATTAACTATAAAGTTTGACAAACATGCACTAAGTTGACTGGAATTCGTTGGAGATCTTTCACGTCAGCGTCTTGAAGAGATGTAAATGCTAATATTTGGATTCAAACTTCATTATCTTTTTTCGATACAACGAAAGACCTCTTTGATGGTCTTATAGGACCGGTCAGAATTCACGTTTAGGAAATTTCAGTAATGCACATGGTATTTGTGCACGAAAAGTGTAGCTTGCATATCTTGTAGGGTAAAGCTTTAGCTTTTAAGTTTAGGAAATGCTAGATCACTATTTTCCTGTTTCTACCTGTTGAGATTAACCTCGGTCTGTTTCACGTAGTCTTGCTATATTGCTATGTTTTATAATTTTTTGTTTGATATTCTCCAGGTTATAACATAGTGGCAAGTTTTATGCTTAAGCAGCCGGCTTCTTTTCTTAAAGACTATATCTTGCAACTTCAGGACGACATTTTTGATGAAATAAGCTTTTCCACAACTAATGTACTTCCTAAGGCTCTCATATTACCATTTAACTTTATTACTGTTTTTTCCACTTTCTACCTTGATCACGTTCTTATTTTCCCAAATCTTAATATGGTCAATTTTTATGACAGGTGAAAATATTATCTTTACAACCATTAGATGGATCAAACACAACAAAGGTTGTATTTGCTGTTGATTCTGATGTGACTACCCAAAGTTTAATAAGAGCCTCCTTTGTATCTTTAGTTACACACCAATCATTTTTTCATTTAAGTACATCTTTTTTCGACGAACCATTTTCTTTCGAGGTGCTGAAATTCAAAGGAGGAATTACTGCCAGTCCTGAACAGAAGGCATTTCTTATGCAGAAAATTCAGATCCTTTTCAACTTTACCTTGAACTTCTCCATTGATCAAATACTATATAATTTCGACGAACTTACAAGCCAACTGAAGTCGGGCTTACATCTTGCTCCATACGAGGTCTGGTTCTGTTATTCCTTTATCTCTCTTTAATTATTAGGGAATTTTGCATCCTTGGTCCACAATGAATTGCCTTAGTAGCAAATTGGTCTCCTCTCTAGCCTTTTGAAAAGGAACAAGCGATTCCTCAACCTTTCCTTGTAGTTGCATAATCAGTCTCGAATTTCCTAACTGCCTAAATCTTAGTTAAATCTGTCACGTAACCTTCACATTGTTTGCCTGCTTTGTATGCTTTAATTTACACTTATGTTTGGCAAATCTAAATTTTGAATTTAAACTGATTAAATATACTTTTAATCCACATATTTTGTAGGACTCACAACTTACTACTCACTTATTATTCATTCACACTTATCATAGGACCACAATTCATAAGCACTCCCAAATACGCACTTAAATTATGCTCCTGCTTCTTTTCTGGAATGCAGAACTTGTATATTAGCCTGACAAATCATGAAGGTTCAACGCTAGCTCCACCCACAACAGTTCAGTCTCGAGTTGTATTGGCAATGGGTATTAATCCATCAAAGTCGAGGTCGAAGCAGTTAGCTCAGACCATCACTGGTTCTCGTACTGAAAATCTTGGCCTAAATCACACTGTATTTGGTCGGGTTAAGCAAGTTCGTCTTTCATCCGTAAATGTTAGCAGTGATGGAAGTGGTACCTCACCCTCACCCTCACCATCTCCATCACCTTCTTCTTCATCAGAGTCTCACCACCACCACCACCACCGCCACCATCATCATAACCATCACCATCACCATCACCATCACCACCACCACCATCACCACCACCACCACCATGATGTCAGTGTTGCTCCTGGTATTTCACCTGCACCGGCAATGGGAAAAAGTGGATCTATAACGGGTAAAGTCTCCCCAGCATCTACAGCAGCGCCTACCCCCGTGCCAATGAAGAGTCGAGTAGCGGAGCCTCCCAATCGTCATTATGGTTACAGAAATAGATTCCCCTCAAAGCCCAATAAGAATTCTCATACATCGCCAACTGCACCGCCGGTTCATGTGCCTCGAGCAGCTCCTTCACAACCCAAGCACATGTATTCTCTGACACCTGAAATACCTCCAGTTCCAGTTTCAAGCCCATTACCAAATGTCGCATATTCTCGTACTCAGCCCCCATCAAAGGGTGAATTCCATGCAGGGCCTCCAGATGTAATGCCCTTAGTGTCATCCTCATCATCTCCATGTGAGTATATATTTGTTTCTTTGTCAAGTTACACAAGAACATAAGAAATCTATCATTATTTTTTTCCTAATACAATTTTAAAAATGAATTCTTCACGGTTGCCATTTCCCATTACGTGGTTAGAAATGATGATCAATATAAGACCTCGGCAGTAGGGGGTTAGTCAGTGGTTCCCATATGGCAGCATCTGTGTGTGTTTGTGCTTCTAATTTAGTAGAGGATATCTATAGCATGTACACGTCCAGCTTGATCCTACATTTTGCATTTTATTACGCTCATTTGCGACAGCATTTAATATGCTGTGCTGTGATCTAATGTTCTTGATGGTATTGATTGCGTTTTTTGATCTAATGTAGTCATTTTCGCATCTTCTGAAGGTATCTTTTCCTACAATTTATGGGCTCTCTTGCTGTTTCTACTCGTCGTATTGCATTTATAGCAACAGAACAAGAATCATTTTATCACGGGTATGATGCCTGAAAGCTTTGGGAATTCATCTGTGTATCATTTTATCCTAATGAACAGAGCAATCTGATGGAAGTTTTAAGTGGGAGCAACGCCAAAAGGGCGAGCCTTGCAATTGAGTCCATACATGTTGTCTTATGTGTAAAAATTGATCAACAACACAGTGTCTAAATGCCGTTCGGGTCAAAGTCACAAAGGTGAAGGGCCTGTTACGTCTTGTGCTGTCATTTTGTCGTGTACGATATCTCTTCTACGTAAATTTAAGGATGTAAAATCAGCAATTGTAAAACCATAGCCTTTTGTTTCTAATCTCCACAAGTTGTAAATTCTCACCGCCAAATAGTAGTGTTCTATTTCATTCTTCTCATCACTTGAAAGTAAACTTGTGTGTTCGATGAGATTGGTTTTGTGAGGATTTCTTGTTCTAATTTATGTAGTTTATTGAGCTCAAAAAGTTAACTTCTCTTGAAAGTACATATTTTGAGAAAAAAGTAACTTTTAAGCTTAACCAAACATATTCACATGCTCTTATATTGAGCGGAACCGGCACCTCTCCGAATTGTATTGACTATTGATATGCGTGGACATTCATGTGTGTTACGTGCATGTGGACCGATTAATACTGTAAATCAATCCAACTTGGGAATTAGTACGAACTGGACGAGACTAGACACTTTCGGTTGTAAGTTACAAGTATGTTTTGACATCGATACTTTAATTTTGTTATCTAACTCACATTTTGTTTCAAATTAGTCTTGGAGTTTGTAATCGTTACTACAGCCACTTGTATTTTTTTTACCGTTGACGACATTTGCCACTACTCACCATTTCAAAACAAAAAATGTGAGATCTATCATACAAAATAGTCAAAAACTTAAGTCGGATGACCAACATGAAACAAACTTGTAAGTTTGATGACGTCCTGGAAAATTCCCCCATGTAGTATCAACCATCAAGATTTAACGAATCATCAACTATAAATAGAAAACAGTTGAGCATAGAGCGAAAACAATGGAGGGTGGGGGAGAGAGAGATAGAGACAGAGACAGACAGAGGATTTACCGGTTTGTAGAAAGAGAGGGGAATTTATAAGGGAGAGAAGGGTGGGGTTTCAATTGAAAGAAAGGGCATAAAAGGAGAAGGGGGTGGGGGACTTCGTCTTTTTTTAGGAGTTTCTCGGTAACGGAATAATTCGCTCTCGCAATCTACCGTTGCCGTTCCGTCTCCCTGAATGCCTCACCAGTATTCAGGGTATGTGATTTCCGTTTTCTCCCTTCATTTTGCTAATTTCTGGGTATGTATCTATCCTCCTTGTGAAATCTTATTGTTTTACGGTGTTCATTGTGATTATTTCTTGATTCTGGGTTTTACTTATCGTTGAATGCATAAGTTATTTAACTGGTCATAATGTTAAATTGTAATATGGATCATTCTTCTTTGAAATACACCCAATGGTTGAGGAGACAATCCTTCTCTTTATTATGCTAATTTCTGGTTTTCTCTTCATTACATCGTGAAATAGTATTGTTTTAACTGTGTCACTTATTATTATTATTCCATGATTCTGGATTTTGTTTTTCCTTTCGTAAATTCTAAATTGGCTTCAAGCCATATCACAGCTTCAAGCCAAATTGTGATATGGATAATTCTTAGTTCACACACACACTATGATAGAGGGGTCAATCATGCAATGTCTCTCCTATTTCAATTAACGTTTGAGTTTTTAATCACCCTCTCTGCGCATGCTTATGTCTTCACCGTTAAGGGACAATCACGGGGTGGTTTGTATTAATTTGCAGAAATTAATTAAATTTCAATGGTAATGTGGTGATTTTCTTCAAAAGAAATGGATCTATTCTTGTTTAATGAAATTGTGGAAGATTAAATTCTAATGTTGGATTGAATCAAGATCAACAGGGCATAATATTTTTTTTAAAAAAATATCATTTTCAGTTTATTGTGGTGATTTTTAGCGGAGAGGGACTAATAGGATGGTATGTGCATTTTCAATCTTATGTTTCAAACATTTATTCGAAAAAGTTCTTAACTTTCAACGATCCACGATCCATCCCCATATTCATCTGAAGAATTTTGTATGAACCGTTAGGTGTTTCATAGGTGCTTGAGATTAGCACTATTGTTTTTATTGTTGATATTTGCAGCCTTTTTTATGCAAATCTCAAGTAAGAATATTGGTTGCCTTTTCTTTGTTTATATTTCTTTTTGTATGTTTTGATCAAATTAATGCCGTTCCTCTCCCCTTTGTGTCTTGTCTTTTGTTGTTTAAATCTTATTATCAAAGTGAACCTTATGAAACAAACCTTTAGATATGATGTGCTGCCTGAATGTCGATGCAGCTTCGTGTTTTCATCATGTAAGATGTTAATAATTTGCCATAATTTCATAAAATGCCTCCATTAGTTCAGATGAATGGAAGAAATGACATTTGAATAAACTGATTGTGCTGTGACATTAATATACCACTAATGATTTAGAAACTTTTGAATTTCAACGTTGTTAATGACTGGGAATTCAACAAGCAAAATAAAATATAATTCATTTTAGAACAAGTTAATTTAATTACAATCTAGTGTTGGATAATTTTTACGTATCGATTCAAGTAAATGACAGTCCAAACACAAGATACAATCTTAGCTTACCATTTTATGATTCTGAGGGACAATATGGTGTTTGTGAGCAAATTTTCTTTTTTCTTTTTTGTTCAGATTTCTTGATGTTGATTGGTATTGAGTTGAAGAACTCGTATTCTATTATTGTGGCAGACACGTGATGTCTAATCTCCAGGGAAGTCCAACCCTCTAGGGATCTTTTGTAAAGCAGCCCTTAGCATGGATGGTAGCCATTTTCACATGCATGACATTCTTCAAGATGGCTGCTGCTGTTGATCCAGGTCATGGGTTCAGGCCATTTGCTCGACCTCCTAGATGCAAACTCCAATCTTACACTCAGCTCGATTACACAATGCTCGACTTCAGCCAATCCAAGCTTACATACTCCTTGAAACATACATTTGAGTTCACTAACATCCACAAAAGCTTCTCAACCCCATGCCTATCTATTTCCTCCAGAGTTGAGGATGAATCTGATATCAATGCTAGGATTGAAATCATTGGTGGCCATGCCACACCAAGAGTACGCACTATGGTTGTTGAGGTTGCCATAGCTATGGCCTCTGGTGTCAATCCCGAGCCAGTCTCCAGTGGTCTTGGTGGGGCCTATTTTCTGCGCACTCGAAATGGTGATCCTATAGCTGTCGCTAAGCCCATAGACGAGGAACCTCTGGCATTCAATAATCCGAAAGGCTTTTGTGGCCGTATGTTTGGTCAACCAGGAATCAAACACTCAATCAAGATAGGTGAAACTGGTGTGCGTGAATCTGCTGCTTATCTCCTCGACCATGGTGGATTTGCCGGTGTCCCTCCTACAGTATTAGTCAAATTTTCTCATGTCAAATTTAATGTAAATAGTTCAGAACCAGTTGTTGCCCCGCTTTATACGATTGCATCACTTCAACGTTTTGTAAATCACTATTCTGATGCGGGAGATTTGGGTCCTTCAGGCTTCTCTGTCTCGTCTACGCACCATATAGGAATACTAGATGTTAGACTGATGAATCTTGATAGACATGCTGGGAACATTCTTGTGAAGCAAGGGCAAGAGAGTTCTGCAGCGGGAAAAGCTGAGCTAGTTCCCATAGATCATGGATTTTGCTTGCCTGAATCACTTGACGATCCATACTTTGAGTGGTTGCATTGGCCACAAGCCACTATACCTTTTTCAGAGTCTGAAGTTGAATATATATCCAGTCTCGATCCATTTAAAGATGCAGAGCTGCTAAGAGTTGAACTTCCAGCAATTAGGGAGTCCTCCATTCGGATTCTTGTGCTTTGCACAATCTTTTTGAAGCAAGCAACTGCTTATGGGTTTTGTCTTGCTGAAATAGGTGAAATGATGACTAGAGAGTATCAAGGAGAGGAAGAGAATTGTAGTGCATTCGAGAATATCTGTATAAATTCTAGGGCTGGCTTGAACTGTGGAAAAATTGATGATATTGTCAGCAGTGTTCATGATGAAGACGAAGTTTTTGAGATGTTCCAATTTGATGAAAATGAATATGGCCCCAATCAGGTTTTAGATTTTGCTCAGAACTTACAGAATTTTCCGGCAATAAGTAGTAAGCCACCAAAAATCCCAAGATATTCATCACTGAGTATATTAGATGATTCGAAGCTGTTTCATTTGAATGAAAATGATATTTTTCAAGATTTGAACACCGGATCGGATGATGATGCAAATGAGGATGATAATTCCAAGGCAGGTGTCTTGATGAGAAGTGTGAGTTTCCCCGCTCCAAAATATAGCCATGACACTCAAGGAATTTCTTTTGGGGAAATGAATGGTCAGGAATGGGAATTATTCTTGGATAGTTTTGAGAAACGTTTACCAGAGGCTTTTGAGGGAAGAAAATTCATAGGCTTGCCAAAGCTAAGGTTGGGATCTTCTTGTGAATTCTGAAGAATGTTGAAAGTGCAAGAACTGCTTGTAAGTAGCATCAACTGGATGCAAACCCACAGATTACTACAGTAGGATGTAGATAAATTTTAGCACGAGAGGAAAAGCGATGGTAAAGCTGCCATCCTTCCATCTCCACCCTTTTCATTTCCCCCTATTCCCCTCCATTACCGTCTTTTCTTCATTTTTAGTTTATCTTTCGTTTCTTTATAATTTTAGGACTTGTGTACTAGCGTAGAGGATTTTCCTTTCCATGAATGATCTTGTAATGGCAGTGTCTCGAATTATGAGACATTGATCCTGACGATTAATTGGTTTAGATATGTATAAACATATATTGATGATGAATGATTCTGTACAACATTCGATCTTATCACCCTCATAGAAGAACAATATATGCTGTAGTTGTTGTTTGGTGATTTATATTACATGCATTGAAAACTTCTTCGTTGAAACATTCGAAAGGAGGTATATTTCATATTCATAGTGAAATTCATCAGGTAGAAAAATTCCAATTGAAAGTTCCTGTGATTTTGGCAGTGCTCTGTTAATATTGGCTCAGTTTCGTTGGTAATACTTGCGCTTATGTCATGTTATGTCGTGTTTAAGGTGTTGGTTGAAATAGGGATATGGAAAACTTAACATTTATCCAATTGACTGCAAACTTGTGTTGTCACTATAATTTACTTGCGCTCTCCTTTTCAATATTTTTAATGATTCCTTCGAAGTATAACAAAAAAATTAAAGTTTATTTTCAGTAAATTAGCACGTCTGGCTATGTCTTATTGAGCAGCAAAGCAATGCAAACAAAATTAATCCTTCTTAATTATCAGCCAACAAATACAGTAAAGAAAAACTTTGATCTGTTTTTCTCTGTGATTCCCAAATCCCAATACAGCATTTACTTCCAGTGGCTATGTAGGTCACATATAACACTTGTGTAAAAAGCCAATCATGAAAAGCATTCTCCATAAAAGCAACATTTCTTGGTAGTTCATACCCATACTTTCGGAACTGCTTTTCTAAGTCAATTGTGCTAAAACTAATTTCTTGGAAGAACATACATACATTCAAGAAAAGTAATTTGAGCTGCTCTCAAGAGCATCCTGCTAATAAATGGTTTTCTTCAAAATACATGTATATTTTCAAGAAAAGTTACTTTTAAGCAAGATTATAAAACTTATTTTTCTTCAAATTACAGTTTCAATACCATCTGTTGAATCCAATTCAGATAAACCCACAGCAGTGGGTTCAACTTCTTCACCATCTTCAGCCTTTCCAAGTCTTTTAATTTTCGCACTTTCCACCACCAAATTGAATGATCCGAATTTAGGCGTTGTTTCCGGAGTAGAAGCACCACCCCCACAGAAGAATGAAAAACTCGAATTCAAAGACGTTTTCTGCTTGTCCAGAGCAATTGGAAGGGTTTTTCTTCTCTTTGGCTCTCGATTTGTTTCTGGGTTTTCTTCTTCCTCTTCTTCCCCGTGTGCGGCGGCTGGAGGCGGCGGATCGTGGCCGTGATCTGGATTCTTGGTGGGGGCTGAGCTGGTATCGATTGGTGTTTGTTGTGTATTATTCTTTTCCATTTTTTGGGTCACGGGTAAAGAATTTGAGCAGACTGAGGAGTACCAGGAGTGTTGATTGGTGGATGATTTTAAAGGCATTGTACCGAAGCCTTTTCACGTGTGACCCAATTTACAGATTTACTTGTGTCTGTAACTGTTACCAATTTTGCAAAAGCAACTTTTACAAAATCAAGGCTTCGCTGGTAGTGACGCAAGTAGAGGGGAGTCACCTAAAATAACATGATCCATGCTTCGTTCAAGTCCCCTCATAGGAAGACGAGGCTCGTTAACCTTTTTCACAACCTTTTGCGCAAGTCGAATAAAGGAAATAAAAGCTTAATGAAATTACGACAGATGTTTACTAAACAAAGTTATTGAAGGCGAGCCATTTAGATTTGGATTTTCAATGAAGTAAAACACGAAGATAATTTTTAAATATCATCATTTTTTAATAGAACTTTGATAACCAACAAAGAGGGATTAGCGTCATGTCAACATCAATATGTTATAAAGCACAGAAAAGATTAAGCGGAAAATCAATGTAAAGTAATAACTTGACCGACGAGTTTGTTACATTTGTATTCAGAGCATGCGTGGAAAAAAGCTTTACCGGAAAAGAAAGACACGTTTGTTAGAAATAATGTTATGGAAGCACAAAATTCTCCATTAGCATCACGACACGTGTCTCGAAAGAGGTAAAATATCACAACGTCCCTCTATCGTTAACACACACAGATGTGTGTGTGTGTGTGTCTATATATATATATATATATATATATATCACTGTTCATAAAGAAAAGGTTTGAGAAATTCTATCTCTTATCTAAACTTCCTTTTCATCTAGCTCCCTTCTACTCAAGGTATTGCAAGTTTAGCTTTTACAATTCTTTTCTAGTGACTCATTTGACCATAGAGTGCGGATTCAGATAAGTTTTTAGTGTTAAATGAGGAGTTTTGTCAAGTGATACTCCCCAGAAATTTTATTGGTCTTGGCCCTATTTAAATGGTGGCTCAAAATATCGATAGGGAAAATTACACTAAATAAGAGTTCAAGATTCAATTTCAAATTTCAGATATTAGGTTTCACTTTTCAAAAACCAGGTATTTCATTTTAAATATTAAACATCAATTATACAATTTCATTCCAAACCGACAAACCCTAGAATTTTCCACATCTTCTCACTCTCCTCTCTTTGTCTTCTCATTCTCTCTCTTTGTCTCTTCTCCCTCCATCTTCTCCTCGTCTTCTTGTCGGCTACTAGTGCTCTCGCTGGACCGATTGGTGTTCTCGTAGGATCAACCACTTTTATGCCGTCTATTGCTTTCGCTCCTGCATCACTGCTTCTAATTCCTCTTCTAGATTGGTTGCTTTGATTCTACCGGAGCACCGTCAACAATGGGATCATGAAGCCTTCGGTGCTACCTGCCACACCGTCATAGCGACGTTGCTCTGAGAGCGCTGTGCAGTGCTGCTGTACGGCTCACTATCGACAATGATGCTAGAACCACCGTTGTTTGTGGTGGTGTTAGCAGTGGTGATGTGGGTGGTGGTGCTCGTGTTGGTAGCGATGATGTGGGCAGTGTTGGTGAGACTGTGGGTTGTTAGATATAGTGGTGGACGTGGTTTTGTTGGCGGGTGTGGTGTGGGCGTCCGTTGGTGGTATGTGGTGGTGGTGGATCTGTGCGGGCGTGCGGTATATCTGTGGTGAGGTGGTAGTTAGGTGCGGTGTAAATGGAGATAGAGAAAATGGTGGTTGTGTTGTGCTGTGGGTGGTGTGGTGCGCGGTGGGTCTGTGCAGTATGTGGTGGTGGTGGTGATGTTGGCTATGATATTTGAGATGATGGTTTTATTGTTGGGAGGTGGTGTTGGTGGTTTTGACGACGGTGGTTTAGGCTGTTACAACGGTGTGGTGGTGATCACAAATAATTTAGTTGATTGTGTCCATAAATTGGTTGGTGTGTGACCAATAAACTATGAGATCAATGAAACAAATAAATTGTGACTTAAATATAATTTGTAATAAATTAATTTGATATTTTGTGACCATAAAATAAGTTGTAGTTTATAAAATTTGTGATTTGTGAGCAATAAATAATATGTAATTATTAATTTGATAGATTTGTGACATATAATTTTTTTATTTGTGACCGATGAACAAATTGTGACCTATAACATTTTGAATTGTGACCGTAAAATAATTTGTGATATATAAAATTTGTGATTTGTGATCAATTATATGAAATTTGTGACCCAATTATATGAAATTGTGACCTTATATATTTAATTAATTAAATATATGTTTAATTAATTAAATACTAGATTGGGCCAATTTGGAACTAAAAGATCAATTAATTATGTAAATTTAATTTAAAGTAAGTAAATAAATAATAATCCTGCTAATTAAGAACAACATGAGTTATTGTATGTAGAGATATTCTATGAGTGTGTTTGGTAGAGATTAAAATCAGATTAAAATTGAAAAACTAGTCGTTATTGTTGACTTTTATTAGACGAGTGAGACCTAATAACGATTATATTTTCAGTTTTAATTGAATTTTAATCTCTACCGAAAACGCCTTATATGTGCAGTACATAAATTTTGTACAAATAGCTTGACACGCATATTGTACTGTACAATTAGACTGAGGGCATGTCTGGTAAAATTTTTAAGCATGATTCAGACCGTTGTATGCACTATTTAGCCGAAATGTTTGACTATGTTGTCTCATGGTGGGCCTAAGGTGTGGAAAAAAAGGGTACACAAATCAATTTTTTGGTTAAAAAATTGTTACGAGACACACCCTAATTGATGTTTGTAACTTATATATAGATTCTTAGAACAACTAACTCTTGTCCACTTCTACTTCTTTTTCCCATTCTAAACACAATAAAGTGATTGCTAATCACAACATGGCGAAGATGAATTTCTTAATCGAGACGACTTTGCTACTGGCGATTGGAACCACCCTAATTGTGCCAAAATTTGTTGTAGCAAAAAATATAAAACACGTATGCACGGGGCGTAGTCGGTTTTTTTTTTTGTTAAAAACTAAACGAGCTTGGGGGCCAAGCTTGCCCCCAATCTTCGTCCCTTCTCGGGAATACAAGAAGAACAAAAACACTAAACATGCACGTGCACCTTCTTTGGTATTCTCCCACCTAAGACGGGGGTAACTTTAAAAATGGCTTGGTCAAAATGCCATAATTTCTTTTTAACTTTTTCACAAGTGAATAACTTCAAAATGGCCTAATGATGTTCAAAAGACAAAAATGCCCTTAAATGAATAATATAATTACAAAATATAATTTTGTTAAAAAGACAACACTACCCTTTTAGTTAACAAATAAAAACCAAACACTCCCTACATAACATTACAAAATCAGCTCAAACACAGATAAAAATTCTCTCATCTTCTACACTCTGAAAATCTCAAAAATATCAATAGTTGAAGAAAAAAAAATTCTCGGTCAATTACTTCAAATCAGTAAGTACATTTACATATATTTAATTTCGTTATCGTTAAATATGTGTATGTTTTTTACTTGATAAATTGAGATTCGACATAGGAGTTGGCAGATAATTTTTTTAGCAGATGTATATAATTTATTTTAAGTATAATGGGAAAAGAATTCATCTGCATAACTTTCCGATTGGTTTGCCTTAACGGCTGTTACGAAAAACAACGAAAAGTAACAGCAAAAAAAAGGGCTGTTAACAGCCTAAAAATCGACTAACAAATTAACAGGCTAAAATGTAGGCTGTTAACAGCCAAAAAAGTTGGTTGTTAACAGCCCATTTTTCGGTTGTTAACAGCCGATTTTTAGGCTGTTAACGGCCTAAAATATTGGTTGTTAACAACCAATATTTTGCCATGCCACACAGATATGAGGATTATACTTCCGGTTTGTTATTTTGGTGAATTTGAATTGGATGAAAATAATCGATGGACATGGAAATTGACAAGTGACGAACAACATAAGATGCCAACACATATAACAGAGACTACATCGTATGACGAACTGTACCATGATATACAGAACAAACTGAACGTCGATTTATCTCTATACAATATGGTACTGAGATATCAATTCCAAGAGCATTTGCCATTTTCACTTCCACCTGCAAAGGTTACATCTGATATTGACGTGAGTTATCTGTTTGATTTGAACAAAACGCAAATGACACCAATTTGCATGACTTTAGTGATGAAGGACGACTTAAAAGGTAGAAATGAACATTCGGATGAAGCTGATGACAATGCAAATAATTTTTGGGATACAGTGGAGATAGCTCGCGAGGATGACACTAATATTCCCGAGACAATTGTTCATCATCATGACATCACTAAGACGCACATAATTCAATCAGTAGTTCAAGACAGCGAGAATGTAAATGAATTTACAAATGAGGATTTAATTGCTTTATCCCGTCAGAGACATGAGCGGGGTGGGAGCTCAGGGGCCGGAACGAGCGGACCTTCATCTAATTCTTCACGTGTGGTTCCCGATGAAGAAGATTTGTATGTTGAGCAACTGTTTGAAACGAAGAAAGATTTACAGGAAGCTGTGCACCTCCTGGCATTGAAATTCAATTTTAAGTTCAAGGTAAAGAAATCAAACAAATCATTGTTGACACTTGTTTGCGTTGACGACAGTTGCCGTTGGCGGTTGCGAGGGACTAAGATGGATACGAATGAGAATTTTGTAGTTCGCAAGTATATACGGGAACATACTTGTGAATTGGGGATTCGTCAAAACGATCACAGACAAGCTCGATCATGGTTTATTGGACGACAGATAATGCACAAATATCAGAACCCACAGACAATCTATAGACCTTCAGACATCATTAACGACGTTCGACGAGAGTACGGAGTGATCATGAGCTACCAGAAGGCCTTGAAGGCCAAAGAATGTGCGTTGGAGGATTTAATGGGCTCGACCGAGGAGAGTTATGCTAAATTGGCCAGATACTGCCATAATTTGGGGACAACTAATCACGGTTCCACTTTTTTCATTGAGACGGAGGGCGATAATTGTTTTAAGTCCTCGGCACCGGCGGCGGTGAAACCATCGGAGGCGGGGGCGGTGAGGCCCTCGGCACCGGCATCGGTGAAGCACTTGGACCGCCCCCTACACGGATTGGAACATAAAAAATTATTGTATTTAATGAAAATTCAATTAACACATGCAAATCGATATATTCAATTCACGTACCTCATCTCGAGCGGTTTCATCATGCGGAGCGGCCAATTCACGCACATATCCACGACCATCCTCCTCCATCAACGGCATCAACTGTGTTATGACTCAAATCTGGCATAACAACATTTCGACTAGTTAATGATCACATCATCATATTTTGGAGCTATACACAACATAAATCGCAAATGTATTATCTAACCTGAAGGTCGTCGAGGAGAGCTGATAGCTTTTTACTAGTCGGACATCCCTATGCTCGGGATGCTCGCCAATGATGCATCCGAGGGCAGCGTGTCTCCCCTCGCTTCGCAAACTGGGTACCTAGGAGGGGGACCGTCTCGTACGCCCAGATTTGCAACACATACAATTATTATATTCATATTTATTGTAAACAATATTATAATAAAGTATGTCAAACATTTACCTACACGGCAAGGGGTAATCCGTATGTATCGTATTTACGCATGGTCCCCTTCGGCCTCGAGTGTGATCTGGTGAATACGTGCACCGTGTCCTCAAAACATCTCCGGCCCCACGGATATGTTTTGAAGACATCAAGATCGTCAACGATCTGCAGATGGAATAGGTCAATTCCAGTCCTCCGATGGTGACATCGCAACACGCTCTCAAGGATGTAGACCAGGCCGAGCTTCAGTTTATCCAACATATCGTCACACCTCGTGATCGCGTCCATCAGAGCCGACAGCAACACCGTCCCATGTCCCTCAAAGTAAGTGTTGTGCAGTCTGCCTCTTTGAGTTTCAGTACGAGCTGCATCATCACCCGTAATCTCCAGTCCTGTGATGAGAGCAAAATCAAACATGGAAAAACTCACAACATTGCCCCCAAGGTCGAAGTGGAGGGCATCGCCGTCGACTGGACTAAGCAACCGACACAGTAGTGCATCGAGGATCTGCCTGGAGAACTGTACATCTCTCAACTCGTACATGAGCCAAAGAAATTAACGTCGAAGCATATCTGCATGATCCTCATCTAGCAACTCCAACACGGCAGTGTAACTGTCAAAGTTACCGTTCCAGGTAGCCTTGCCCGGAATCTGTCTCAACGTCAAGTCCAAGTGATACTCCATACTGCAAAATTTTTAAAAAAAATTTAACTGTCAGCACTTCGAACATAAGATAATGAAATATAGTATAATCGCATAACAATTACAATTATTTATATCGTTATACTATTAATTATCATATTAAAATTACAATTATAATTATAAATATAAATTTTATTATATTATCAAATTAAAATTAAAATTAATTATTTAACCATATAGAATTTTTAATTCTACAAATATCTATTTAATATTCGATTGATTAAATTACGTAAAGCATAAAATTATATAAATTTTTATTTAATATTCAATTATTTATTAAATATATAAATCGTAATGAAATGTGTAAAAGATTTAATTATATAACTTTTATTTAATATTTGATTTATTAAATTATCAAAAAAAATTAAAGAAAAAAAAAGAAGTAATAATTTGTTAAAATATAATATTTAACAATTACAATTTTTTATTTAATTATTAAATTAAATTACTTATTTAATTATAAAATTTTTAATCGGCTTCGTAAAATATTTAATTCTATAAATATCTATTTAATATTCGAGTTATTAAATTACGTTAAATATAAAAGTATATAAATTTTTATTTAATATTCAATTTATTATATTATGTAAAATATTTATTTAATATTTTATTTTTTCATTTATGAAAAAAATTTAAACGAAAAAATAAGAAGTTCCTAATTTTTTTTAAAAAAAATATTATATAACAATTACAATTATTTATTTCGTTATACTATTAATTATCATATTAAAATTATAAATATAAATTTTATTATATTATCAAATTAAAATTAAAATTAATTATTTAACCATATAAATTTTTTAATTCTACAAATATCTATTTGATATTCGATTGATTAAATTACGTAAAGCATAAAATTATATAAATTTTTATTTAATATTCAATTATTTATTAAATATATAAATCGTAATGAAATGTGTAAAAGATTTAATTATATAACTTTTATTTAATATTTGATTTATTAAATTATCAAAAAGAATTAAAGGAAAAAATAAGAAGTAACTAATTTGTTAAAATATAATATTTAACAGTTATAATTATTTATTTAATTATATTATTAATTATCAAATTAAAATTACTTATTTAATTATAAAATTTTTAATCGGCTTCGTAAAATATTTAATTCTATAAATATCTATTTAATATTCGAGTTATTAAATTACGTTAAATATAAAAGTATATAAATTTTTATTTAATATTCAATTTATTATATTATGTAAAATATTTATTTAATATTTTATTTTTTCATTTATGAAAAAAAATTTAAACGAAAAAAATAAGAAGTTCCTAATTTTTTTTAAAAAATATTATATAACAATTACAATTATTTATTTCGTTATACTATTAATTATCATATTAAAATTAAAATTAAAATTATAAATATAAATTTTATTATATTATCAAATTAAAATTAAAATTAATTATTTAACCATATAAATTTTTTAATTCTACAAATATCTATTTGATATTCGATTGATTAAATTACGTAAAGCATAAAATTATATAAATTTTTATTTAATATTCAATTATTTATTAAATATATAAATCGTAATGAAATGTGTAAAAGATTTAATTATATAACTTTTATTTTATATTTGATTTATTAAATTATCAAAAAAATTAAAGGAAAAAATAAGAAGTAACTAATTTGTTAAAATATAATATTTAACGGTTACAATTATTTATTTAATTATATTATTAATTATCAAATTAAAATTACTTATTTAATTATAAAATTTTTAATCGGCTTCGTAAAATATTTAATTCTATAAATATCTATTTAATATTCGAGTTATTAAATTACGTAAAATATAAAATTATTTATTAACAATTACAATTATTAATTATCATATTAAAATTAAAATTAATAATATAAATTTTATTATATTAACAAATTAAAATTAAAATTAATTGTTTAACCATATAAATATTTTTAATTCTACAAATATCTATTATAATATACATTTATTAAATTATATATATATATAAAAATTAAGCGGGCCGACTTTAACAGCCGACCCACTTCGTTAGCCCTGGGTGGGCCCAATTGAACGGACTTTATTTGAACCCGGCGGTTAACCGTCGGTCTACTAATGAACCGACGGTTAACCGCTGCATTTATCTGAGTCGGCTGTTAACCGCCGGTTCATTAGTAGACCGGCGGTTAACAGCCTTAATCTAAAATAGGCGGTTAACAACTTCCCCATCGCCGGAAATGGCTGAAAATCACCATTTCCGGCGATGTAAAGCTCAAAAAAAATATCCAAATGTGTCCCTATCACTAAATAGTAAGTAGATCTACGCATATATTCAATAAACACACAAAAAAAATGTAAATAATTGAAAACCGTATGTGAAAAAAGAAGTTGTGAAAAAAAAAAAAAACTAACCTTTGTTCGGCTGTGAGTGGGTGGCCGGCGTGTGTCATCTTTGTCGGTGGGTGGCCGGATCCTTCTTTGAAAGTGGTCGGTTTTGGGAATTGTTTGGACGGTTTTCACGTGGTTAGATTTTCTTCTCCTTCCAATGAGGGTATTTTTGCCTTTTACCTTATAACTTGTTAATTTTGGTTTTTTTTTTTAATTGGTCAAAGGCCAAAATGGAATTATGACCTTTTCAACAGGTCATTCACACGTATATCCTCCCTAAGAAGACTAAGTCCATGTTTTAAAAAAAAAAAAAAAAAAGTTAGTCCGGAAATTCTGATTTTTGACTACACCAATTAGGGGGTGGGGGTGGGGGTGGGGGTGGGGGGGGTAAACATGCACTTTCTCATGTCGATGACACAATCTAAGAGCCATATTTGGGAGAAATGTGCCAAGCATATGACACAACAATATGGGTGGAAAATGTGATGGGTGGAAAGGGTGCAACAGTGAGCAAAAAATGCCGTAAAATGCTTTTGAAAATGGGGCTCAAGTGCCACATTTTGTTGGAAAAAGAAACCAAACAGAAGCCCAAAATCTTGAAACCTATATATATGGAAAGAAGAGTAATACTATTCACTGATGTTTAAGACCGTTTATGTGGCATCATTAGTGTCATTACAAAAATTTATGATTCATTTGTCACAGGGGCGGAGCCACATTAGGACCAGTGTGGGCCTGTGCCCACACTGAACTTTAGGCTGATTTTTTTTTTTACCCAGGCCCAGCAGCATCCAAGGCCCATCCCAATAAGAATATTGTACACACGTTTCCTCCTTCCCACCTAGGCCCAAAGCTCCATTCCATTTCACTCCCCAATTCGACAATTCCCCCCGCCACCGTCTTCTCCTAAATCTCTCGTTCTCCATTTGCGTAGCCGCAGACTACGACTCGAACGCCAAATGGTGCATCATCCAGATTCGATTGGACCAGTTGAACATGAAAGGAGAGCCATTTTGAGACGAGGACATGAGAATCCTGTCGTGACCCGTCTCCGTCTGCTACAGCCTCCAAGCCCGCGACTGCGAGTAAGACACTTCACCGCTATTTGCTTATTTCACCGCTAAGATTAGATACTTCACCGCTATTTAACAATCTCACCTCGCACCTTGCAAGGCTATTTCACAGTTTCACTTCATTTCACAGTTTCACCTCGCACGACTATTACACTGTTGAAAATTGAAATTTGAGTTGATCGGTTTTGTTGAATCATTTGCTGATTGCTTCTATTTTGTGTTTTTCATCGTTACAGAGGAGAAAGTTGATTTGGCCCCTCACCCCTGAGGCCCTGATTCCTGAATGACTGAATTAGAACACTGGACAGTGGACACGGACATACGGTACACCTCTTGAGCCTTCTTTGGTTTGTCTGTAACCTGTTACTTTGTTGTGAATTGAAATTTGGGTATTGTTGAAAATTGAAATTTGGGTATTGTTGTGAACTGATGTAGTTGCTGAAGTTTGGGTATTAATGGATAGAAATTGTTGAAATTTGGGAATTGTAGGATTGAAACTTGGGAATTGTTGAACTTTGGGTATTGTCGAAAATTGAAATCTTATGAAGAGATTATTTCAAAGAATAACTTATTTATTCAGGTATGGCCTAGATAGATATATATCGGCAGGTACTGTGGTGGATAATAGGCAAATTTTAACACCAAAACCACAAAAAAAGCACCTTCAGTCTGTTAGCCTAGAAAATAAAGTCAAATGAAGACTTATTACTATATAATAGTGGTCGCTGGAACATTCCAATGGCATTTAATAATCATTTCCCTGATATTGTGGCAGATATTGAGCTCCATATCTCATTCCCAGGCTCTGAGGATGAATTAATGTGGGAGCATTCTATATTAGAAGAGGTAAACTAAACAGACTCCTACCAATACTTTCTCAAACATGGACTGTCCTTTCCACCATCCCGCTCTTTCCTTATACAATGGCGCATTCCTCGACATGCAACATCGATAAGTTGTACCCCGTCTGAGCAACAATCCTGGCTCCGCCCCTGATTTGTCACATATTGACACCTAAATAGCACTACCGGCACTAGATAAAATTATTCTGGAAAAAATGTGCACATCCAGCACCCGACGAGCCGGGGAGGCCGCCCGTGCTGGATTCGCCGGGAAAAAAAAATAATTAAGAAATTTGAAAATAATTCTATATATATGTTATTGTAGAACTTATACCGAATTGTTATGTAGATCAATTGGACGAGACTGTGCCTTCCATTTATGATTCCCGGGATCGATTCTTTTATACAACATTCTCCCTTTCAATTTTTAACTAAATATCAATTAATAATTATACCATTATTTAACAACAAGGAGTGTAGCTCACATGGTGGTAGGGCAACCTCTTGTATTAGAGGTATGGGGTTCGATTTTATGTTTTTTACATTTTTGTTTACTTAATAAATAATAAATAAATAATTATATATTATTAGTTTTTGTTTTCGAAATAATTTTCTTTAAAAAATTTACTGACTCGAATTATTACTCTATGATATATATTCTATATATAAAAAGTGGCTATTAAACGGAATTTGTTGGTTTAACGGAAAAAGTAATGGAATTTTTTTTTACCACCCCTTACTTTCAAAATTATAATTAAATAATAAAAAAAAATTAGCTTTTGATAATTCCTTCAAACTAAAATATCTTGTAGCTAACTTGTCCGAATCGACTTTTTCTCGAATCTGATTTATGTATCTAATTACGATTTATCCAATGAGACCAATATTCATATATTTACGATAACTCCATTAATATCTAAATATTTGACACAAATAAAATATAATTTGATAAATGTATCATTTAGTCCATAACTTTCAAAATATTAAAATATAGTATATAAAAATTGAATTATATTTTATGAAAATTTTCGGGGTACTACATTCTCACCCCCTTAAAATATTTTCGTCCTCGAAAATTTACCCGTCACTTACCAATACTAAGTCTAACACATGATATACATATATTATCGTAATACATATCGTACTTTAACGATAAAATGAATTGCATTATTACTTTAAAAAGAGTAAAGACTTAAGCCATGCAAAAAGTTTAAGCCTCCGTTTGTTTCTCATTAAAAACCCATAAAAATGAAAAATATGACCATTATCCATCACATCAATTTTGAATTTCTATCTCTTGTGTGGGGTCCAATAACGGTTATATTTTTTATTCTCATTCTACATTAATGAGAATCAAATGGAGTTTAAGTAAACTCATCTTCTTACCCCTTAACATACCTTGAGTTTTCTGTTTGTAATTTTGAGTTGGATATGACAGAGAGAAGCACTTTATTTAATTATTTATCAATTACATAAACATTACATCATTAATTATTTAATTAACCAAAAAAATTACATCTTTATTAATAACAAATTAATTCTTAAACAAAACTATTAAATATAAATTAAACAAACGTGCATTGCACGTTGCTTGCACCTAGTATATATAAATCTAACAATAAAAATGTTGTTATTTATTCTTTTAAACTTTCAAAAAATACTTTTTCTTTTGCGCCAAAAATTATTTTAGTTCTAAAAATTATTGTTTTCAAAATTTTGCATAACTTTCGCCCAAACTCGGAACTTGTCTTTACCATTTAATTATGTTTTACGTATAAACTATTTCGTTTGAGTTCATAAAAAAACTTGAAACTTGATTGTATATGTATAATTGAAAAATGTATTTTTTATTATTATTTTAAGTTGTATTAGATTAAATTTTCGAATCTATATGAGTTTTTTACGTTTTAATGCATTTATATATTGATTAAATTTTTTTTAACATTATGTAATTAAATATTAATAATTTTTTTTTATAATTACGGTTATATGCCAACAGTCTTAACTCACTTAATATTCTGGATTCGTCACTGTGCATACATGGCCCAAAAATGCATTAGATTTTGATCAGGTACTTTGGTCGCAGATTTATTATTCTGACTGAACATTATTAGACATTTGAGAAAAAAAAAATTGAAAAAGTTGAAATCTTGTCTTTGAAAAATAAAATAAATGATATTACAATCTTGTAATACACTCTATGGATCAATTGATGCCGTCAAAATATCCCTTGAATAATTTAATCCACTCTCAAGTGCATGGCAAATGCCCCTTCTTTTTGGATTCTCTATTTTGTCCACTTCGTCACTTTCTAACACAGTATACGTTTGTTTGCATTAGAGTTATTGACGTTGTATTCAAGACTCCCTTTGTTCGTGCTTGTCCAAATCAACTATAGTCTATATAGTACAAGGTAAAACCCAATAACTCATCACCAACTTCTCTGCCTTCTTTTGCTTTCTCACTCTCTGAATCTGGTATGCACACCATATGTTTGTATTAAGTTTTGTATATGAGTATCAATAATGGCTTTTGCTCTTTTTTGTGTGATATGAATGATTCTTGTAGATGAATTGCTGTGTCTTGGATTCATAAATTATTGTTCCCTTGTTGAATTTTGCTCGTGATTTCTTGAATAGTACTGTGGTTCTTCATTTTGATCTTAAAATTTGTTGGAAAGTTTAATGAAGTTATTTTCTTCATCGAATCATGGTTAGATGATCTGGTAAACAATTCGTTAGTGTTGTTTGAGATGCTTGATTATGGGTTATGTATATGAATATCAAAATATAAACTTAATTTAAGTTATGCTTGCGCATTCAATTCTCTGGTCATTTTCAGGAAAAGAAATTGCTGTTATTCCAAACAAATAGTATACTTTTTAGGTGCTGAGATGCAGCAGCTAATGCAGCTGTTGTTGTCGCTTCAGTATTTCTTCATAAAATATATTTTTTCTTTCTTGCAATGATGATAGATTTATTTATTGTGTATGTTTTTATTTGTTTTCCTTTATATAATTTTTTGACGTGATCACAAAAATCATCAATAGCCCTCTGGTCCGAGGATTCATCTTTTAGCTTATCGCTCTGTCCATTTAAATGTAGATGACAATACTGCAAATATTAAATGACATAATTATATCTATCTGCACTCTATTGATAAAATTGATCATCAAATTCCCTTACTTTCTAAAGGGAACGAAGGTTCACATGAAATATACTAAAAAAAATGTGAAAGCACTATTTATCTCATAAATCTTTGATAAGGATTTTAGGACAAACATTCCACTGCACCAGTCAGTCTAAAGCACTACAAAAAATATGGTTATTAAAATTGACATTTAATTAGGGGTGGGTGCGGGTCGGTTCGGTTCGGTTCGATTTTTTCGGTTCTAGAAATTTTCGAGTATTTAGTAAATGAAATCGTCGGTTCCAGATATAATTCTGGAACCGTTCGGGTTCGGTTCGGTTCGGTTCATACTATAATTAATTTTTTTAACATTTATAATAACACTATATAAATACATTTAGAAAACTTTGTCAGTGCGTCTTGAATAATTAATCCATAACATATTAGAAAGTTTTCACAAAATGCTAACACTTTAGTACTAACAATATAGATCACAATTTTTTTTGCTGCTTCCCTCAAACAGTTACTGCTCCACTGCTTACCCACCAAAAGGTAATATATAAAAGCATCTAACTATATTCTCCATTTTGAGAAGTGGTACCAAAATCATTCCTGTTTTCTGAAAACATTGTGAGAAGTGAGGCAATCCCAACGTGCTCAGTACTTTCACCGAGTGAATCTGTGTGTGAATATTGACCAGGTTCAATCTTAGCTTTTACAAATGAACGTAATATTTTAAAGTATTAAAAATACTTACCAACTATGTAATGTAATCATCGATTGCTTGACTTGCCATGTATCATTAAAATGTTAACAATTTCTTGAGTACCATGTAAAGAAAAAGAATTCAGTAACTAGAGTTGGAAATCTCTGTGCAAAGCTCTTGGAAGGCTTAGAAAACTTGTCATTGTAAATACGATAAAAGAACGAAAGCACTGTCAGCGTTAAGAGGGTAAAATCTCACGTCTCTTAAATATGAAAAGAATAAATACGAGAGTACTCCAGCTTAGTGTGGGAACTAGAAGGAGGAGGACTTCTTCAAGCTGAGAGAAAATGACTCATGACTGAACGAGAAACATGTTGTGCGGCGGGAATGGTTGGAGAGAGAAGAAGAAGAGAAGATCGAAAATTCTAGGGCTCTTTCCCTTTTATATTTAATGGGTTTTTTTTTTTTTTTTGCAATTTTTTTTATGTTGGTCGGTTTTGAAGAAGAGAAGACCGAAAATTCTAGGGCTCTATCCCTTTTATATTTAGTGATTTTTTTTTTTCAATTTTTTTTTATGTTGGTCGGTTTGGGTTATATTCAATATACTTGAAGCCCAAATGCCCAATTGTCAAAAAAAAAAATCGGTTCTTATTCGGTTCTTTGGTTCTTGATCTAGAACCGAGAACCGAACCAAACCCGTCGGTTCTCGATTCGGATACCCGTTCGGGTTTTAAATTTAAGAAAATCCGTTCGGTTCTGTTCAGTTCGGTTCAGTTTGGTTCGGTTCGGACATTTTGCCCAGCCCTACATTTAATGACATGTTTGGTAACATTGGACTATATAGGATTGGAAATAACTATGAAGGCATATGAAATGTTTGTCCATGATCATCTCCACTAGAATGTACTAAAAAAGGTTTCTTCCTGAATTTTTGTTTGAATTTTTTTACGCGAGCTTGAAAATTTAACTTGTTATCTGAGGTTTTATCTTTAGCTACTGCTGGTCATATTTAAGAGGTTAGTATTATTTGCTCGATCAAAATACATTACAACTATGGTTATATGGGAAATTTGCTATGGCATTAATGCAAGCGAGGAAAGCACAGTTCGCACCCCTCCCTTTTGCTTTTTGTATTTCTTATTTTGTCGTGCTCTCCACCTTTCTAGCATAGCATACTGTATATGTGTTGATCTGTAGCTTTGACGTCATATTCAAGGCTTCCTTTGTTCAGAGCTCATCCGAATCAACTAGAAAATATATAATATTAGGTAAAAACCAAGAAGGCTTCACCATCTTCTCTGCATTCTACTGCTGTCTGACTCTTTCAATTTGGTATGTAAATGAGTTATATAAGTTTCAAACATGATTTCACAAATTGATTTTCCTCAATTTTATATGATATGCAAGATTCTGCAACCCAGTAACCCATAATCTTTCACTTTGTTTTACTGTGTAATTTCTGGCCTGGAATGGTAAATTGTTGCTCATTTTTCTTGAATTTAGTACAGTAGTTCTTGAATTCTGTCTTCCAGTTTGTGGGAATTTAATAATTTATTTTCTTTTTCTGATCATGATCTGATTTGATCTGGAAACTATTCGTGATAGTTGTCGACTATGATGCTTGATCATGGATTATGCACGTGAATATAAAATTATGAACTTACTCATTGTTACTACATTTTTGTCTCTGGTCATGTCTCTGGTCTGGTCATTTTCAGATCAAAAAGAAAAAAAAAAAAAAACAAAAAAAAGAAGTAATTGATTTTACTTCCAACCAAATAATATACTTTTTTGGTTCACCAATGCAGTTAATGCTGCTGGTGCTGTCGTTTTCTTTATTGATTAGTGAAATTTACTTTGTCTTCCTTGTGGTGGTGATGATGGGTTTATTTTTATTTTGTTTTTTTCTATTTTATCTGAATATCTTTATGTGGTAATGTAAACTATTATTAACTCTGTGGTTTAAGGTTTCATCTATAGCTACCGTCCGTCATAGATGAAAACTAAGCAAATATTAATGGCATACCTATATCCATCTGCTCACTGTTAACAACATAGATTTATCGAGTCCTATGATTTTCCAAAGGGAAAGAAGGTTCATATGGAGACGCTAAAAAAAAAATATTATAGCACTCTCAATGAACTTAAATCTATAATTTTTTTTAACTGTATATACCCTAGTTCTACTATTTTTATAGTGCTGACTATCATTTGATGTCTCCATTATCTTCTTCCTGCGAGAGCATGTTTACCTAAGTTTAAAAGAAAGTAAAAGTATAGGTTTGGAAATAATTAAGACTCGAAATCTAAAAAGAAGTAAATTCTAACTTTTTAAGTAACTGCTTTTGCCATACATGTTTGGGCTGCTCAAAATGCCATGCAAATATGTACCAACATGGTAGCTATACTAAAGGGTCATATTTCTTGTTTTAATATGATTTTAAGAAAATGTGGAGCATAAATAGACTTCTAGTCCCTTTGGTGGTTCGTCATGGCATCCTAGTTGATAGATGTTACAAAAATTTCTTACTTTTCTTTGAAAGTTCACTTTATCTATATTATTCCTGTGAACATTTGATGTAACTTCTACCTAATGTTGCTGCAGTCTGAAGATGAGCAAAAGTGATGGTGGGGGCAGTAATTTGCATCAAGATCCTTTACCACACTACAAGTTTGTCAGAATTCTTGGTATTGGATCATTTGGTAAAGTGAAATTAGCAGTTCATACCTTGACGGGGCTTAATGTTGCGATAAAGATTCTTGATCGCCAATCAATCAATAATTTGGATGCAGAGAAAGGTAAATTTGTTGATCTCATTAATTTACACAGGATCTTTTAAATGTGTTAGGTAATGGAACAAATAAGTGATCTATATACATGACTATTCTTGGACATTACTCCTGATTCCTGAATATTCTATATATTCTAAAATTTTGTAGTTTGGGAATATGGCATAAAAAATAATCAATAACATTACGATTAACATGTTAATTTGTACTTAGATGTTGTGATATAGATGAAATGATATCTTTTACATCGTTTTACCTTGCTGTTTCAGTGAGAAGAGAAATCAATATAATGAAACGACTTTCACATCCCCACATAGTTCGCCTATTTGAGGTCATAGATACACCGTCAAATGTTTATGTAGTCATGGAACACATGGATTTAGGCGAACTATATGATTATGTTACATTACGTGTTCGACTCGACGAGGATAAGGCCCGCCACTTTTTTCAACAGGTATTTATTCCAATATAACAATAAGTCAATACATATGTGATATAAAACTGCTCAAGTGTGCTACCAGAAAAAAGACAATAAATAAATAAAAATTCAAACAATCAAATGGAGGTATAATGGTATTTTAAATTTTTTTCAAATAGTTGTATATGTTCAAAAATTGAACTTCTGATTAACAATTAAGAATGTTCAATTTTCTTTCTGAGAAATATTTAGCATAAAATGTCATATGCCTTATAACCATGCAGTGCAACAAATGACATTCAATATTTACTTGTGATTTTCCAACTTTAGTCCAAAAACAGATTTACTAGCTTCTACTAATCGCAATATGTTATTTGATGTCAGAACAGATTATTTCAGGCGTTGAATATTGTCATCGACACAAGGTGGTGCATCGTGACCTCAAGCCAGAAAATTTACTCTTGGATTCTAAACATAATGTGAAAATCGCCGACTTCGGTCTTGGGAACATTACACTTGATGGGCATTTCCTTAAGACATTTTGTGGAACTCCAAATTATGCTGCTCCTGAGGTTGACTATCGATGATATAATCATATATATCTCGAAATAACCTTGTACTCCAATCTGAATCATACTATCTTTTGTCAGCTCATGTGCAAAAAATTATACGCTGGTCCTGAGGTAGATGTATGGAGTTGTGGCATTATCTTATATGCACTTCTGTGTGGAAGGCTTCCTTTTGAGGATGCAAACATGTCTTGCTTATTTGCCAAAGTACAGGTGAGTAAATGTTATAAATGATATTTTCCAAGCTTGATGTCATCTCTTATTTCTGCCATTCCTTTTCCACTAGAAAGGAGTATACCCTGTTTCACCTCACTTGTCAAAGAGCGCACTTGACTTGATTTCAAGAATACTTGTTGTTGATCCAATGAAACGCATATCAATTCCTGAAATACGTCAACATCCATGGTTTCGGGAAAATCTTCCTCTATATATTGCTAGTCCATCACCAGATGCTTTAAGCAGAACAGAAAAGGTAACTATGATTCCTTTTGATCATCTAATTATATTTTTGTATCACCTTATACTTCTTCGGCTAATTTTGTGTCCTTGAGTCTTACTGCTGTCAATAAACATAACGCATCCAAGATAAATGCCGATTAACCTGTTTCTTTGAGAAAATTCTGGGACATTACCGAGTTTCCATATGTAGCACGGACACAGTATCACAGACCGCATGTTGGCTTGGTGCCACTGTCCACCAATGCAGAAGGGGCATGGTAAAGAGGTAATTAACATATGCATATGCAGCACTTTTGAGAATCGAGCAGATTTAGTGGACGAATTTTGATAACCTTTTAATCTGGACTTCCTTGAGATGTTAGGAGCTCCCACCAGATTTTGAGTGATTTGGAATCCGTTTGAGGGGACGGATATTACTGGAGACGTGCAGTGCATTGGCATTGTTGAAATTGTAGAATATTGAGAAAGCATTTTCTCACTAGTCAAGAATGGCATCCTTAGGACCAACTTAGGTTAAGTGAGCAACAATTTTTAGGGATACGAAGCTCCTGAGGGGTGGGTTTAGTCATCTTATAGGAGGGTTTAAATTTCTCGTCAGGCCTAGAATCAGGAACTCTGCAGGCGGCATTTGCCAGGAGGTTGATTTGTTGGGTTGTTTTCTGTGGCCCAAGGCAGTATTTGTATGCCAGGCGAGCTACACAAATCATAGGGAAATACCTCCTGAGAAATACTTATAAAAAATAACATTTTTTAAAGTTAAAGACTTTTGATTTTACTTAAAAAAAAATTGTCAAGATGACCACGATGTTAAATATAACAAACAACGTCAGACAAAGGGAGTAGACTTTTTGTACATAGTTTAGGAATATTTCATGGTTGCAGAGAAATTTGTTGGTGACTGAAAAAAAAAATGTAATGTTAATTGACACTCCTCTAGTAGATGATTGCACCTGGTAAATATTGATTTTTGTTTCTACTTGCTTACCTCTGCAGACAATTTATGTCATGTGTGATTTTTAGTTTAACTAATTCATGGATTCATCCAATTACAATTCTGTATTTCGGCGACGAAATATTTTTTATTGGGAGGCTGACTTTATCTTTTACAAATTGAGAAGGTTGATATGGATGTTTTGCAAGAAATGATTAAGATGGGATTCGACATCCGTGAAGTCATTGGATCTCTTCATAATAATTTGCAAAATGAGGTACTAGGGTGTGATCCGCCCCCCCCCCCCCCCCCCCCCCTTTTTTTTTTTTCACTTTGCTGCAAAACTTAACATTGATTAATGTTTCAGGCTACTGTTACATACCGCATGTTACAGCATACCCGTTCTCCATGCCCTGTACATTGCCATCACGAGATTCTAGAATCTCTAGTAAGTTCAATCTTTATTTTTGTAGTTGTAAACTCATTGCCGTGCATTTGCATTTGACAAGTGATCTTATTTTTCCTTTATTATTTCCGTGTACAACGTCAAGTTCTATCAGAAGCAACTCGACCTAATATCATAACTTCTCTCGAGCTAAAAAGACGATTAATTAAGTTCGTACTGGTTGTCTTGGCCAAAAGCGTGTTGCTGGAATTTATGTATGCCTTCGATTATTTTCAGTGAAGCAGCTTCATGATTAGTTTGAGTAATCTTCTTACGCCACAATAAAATCATCTCTCTTTTGATTGTAATTCTTAGTCGACGACAGATGACAAAAACATAGAAAAACTGCTTATGAATTTTAGTTGTATTTCCACCATCAGGCCTTTAATTCTTTTAATAGATTGTAATTAGAAAAATGTGATAATATAGCAAGAAGCAGTCATTTGCTTAGAGAACTAATCCTTAAGTCAGTTGAAAAGAAACGTAAAAAGCAATATATATCATGCATTAATAAAATAATCAACTAGTACAGACATATTTCCGAATAACTGATTTTGTGGAACAGGGATGCGTGGATCATCTTCAGACGTATTTACAGACAGCGTCTCCCGTCGAAAGTAATTGGAAACTTGGCTTTAGGGTAATATTTGTTATTTGGATCAGTAAGTGCTATTTCATACTTCCGTAGGAGTGACTTTCTTATTCATTTTTATTGACTTGTTTTCATAATTTTATGGATCCAGTCTAGAGCATCTCCACGTGAAACCATGATGTGCATTCTAATGGTTTTCCAGAATTTAAACGTAAGATGGAAGGAAATAGGACATTATAACATGAAATGTATGTGGTTACCTCCACTTGCAATGCACTCAAGATCTACCAGTGGGGCGGATTGCAGATCAGGTGACACTGTCAAGTTTGAAATTCAAGTGAGTGAAGTGTCCTCTGATTACATCTTCTAAGTCGTCCACACTAACAATCTGTCCTTCCCCTCCAAAGAGGAATTTTTGTTAATAACAGAATATAGTACTTGGGCATGTTGGCAAGTTTTCTTACATCTCACCCTCACAGAGCCCAAGTATCCGAAATGGGGATTCAATCGTGAGTCTCCAGATGGAAAATGACCAATGTCGGCATGAAACCAAAAAAAAAACGATCAGCTGTACTGCAATTGTGCTAATAGGTGCCAAAATTGCTGCGGTCTGGCCTACTAAAGGCCCTGCGGCCTAGGAGCCAAGACTGGCCCGGTATTTTTTGCAGGAACAAGGCACAGCCTGCCACCACAGATGGGCTGGAACAGGCCTGCGTGTGGCCTTTCCCGGCCAGTTTAAGACGGGTCGTTTTATCCCTTTTGACACCTCTACCCCATGATGGATGCTTGAAATAGAGCATGGGTGGTACATTCATTTTGACTTGATTTTTCTCTTGCCTGGTTACTAGTCCAGTCAGAGTCATTTTAGGCTAGTCATTTGTACTTTGTAGTCCTAGATGTTAAATTCTTGATTCTATGTGTTGGTCTCAATTTGATTCTTCCATGGGAAAAAAGAGGAAAGCAACCGAGCTGAACTGAAGTTGTTGCTATATGTGGAACCTTATCTTTGCGACCATATATCAATATATTTAGAACTATATTTGGTAGCCGTACATTTATTAGGTTGCTATAATGTTCCTACCAGGCCTTTTTCTTTTCTTATTTAATGTGAGAGGCTTTATATCTCTGAATCGTAGTTTAACCTTCTGATCTTTTTTCAGCTTTATAAAGCCGGCGCAACAATATATGTTCTAGACTTGCAACAACTGAGTGGACCTCCTTTTTGGTTCCTTGAAGTCTGCTATGCATTTCATGCTATGGTAACATGAACTTATCCTGGGTGAAGCCGATGAAACAATGGCTGGCATAATTTTTCCACAAGCCTAATGCTGTGAGGGAAGGAGTGTTTTTCCTTGTAACGCATTCACAATCCTTTACAGAGTTTATATTTCAACCTCTTGAACTATATATAGTAGTCATAGTACAAGTGTTTGAAAATTTCTACCTGAAATAAATAAAGATATATTAAAATTGTGCAATATTCCAAGGGGGCAAATAATCAAAAGAACTTGAATACTACAAATCCAGTTGCCCTATCTGTTGCAAAGTGTTATTCATATCCATAAACTGAGAGAAAGATAAGTATCATTCTGTAGCTCTTCAGGAATACATATGCATTAAAGCTATATTTCAACAAGCACACCAGAACTAATGAAGAATTGCGTCCAAAAGAGAGAACAGAACTAAGAAGAACGGCGTAGAAAATATAAAATGGAGGCAACCATGGGAAGTACGATGTGAAAAATGATGTAGCACAAGAACCCTGCTGAGAAACCACTGGTACTTTATACATTTCCCACAGCAACCCGCCTGAACAAGTGGGCGGCCAATCTTGGTGTCGGAACAGCTTCCAGTGGGGTTTTCATGTATGTGACGGTTCCTGGTTGCTCCATCATATCAATATCTTCTACCCGGACACCGGCAGGTGGTGTCCAAGTGAAGTTGTGCAACATGTGTCCAACCATCGACGTGACTAAGTTGATAGCAAGTTGTGCACCCGGGCAGATACGCCTTCCAGAACCAAAGGGAAGTAGACGATAATCCGTACCCTTCATGTCCACATCCATCTCAAAGAATCGCTCGGGTCGGAATTCGAGAGGGTCTTTCCACACGGCTGGATCCCGAGCAAGAGCCCATACGTTAACGCTTATAGTTGCTCCCTTAGGAATATCATAACCACCAATCTTCACATTAGCATTGGCTTTATGGGGGAGCATTAGTGGAGTTGGAGGGTGCATTCTAAAGCATTCCTTGATTACACATTGCAAGTAAGGGAGATTGGAGATGTCCGCTTCTGTCATGAGACGTTCGGTACCAACCACTTGGTCGAGCTCCTCTTGAATCTTCTTTTGGACCCTCGGATTTCTAACTAGCTCTGCCAATGCCCATTCCACTGTGATGGTGGTCGTGTCCATGCCTGCAGAGATCATGTCCTGCACAAGTTGATGTCAGCATTTAATGTTGCTGCCACATAATAAAATCCAGATCTTTATTACGGAAAATGCAGGGCCTATTTGAGTATGTTTGTTTAAGCTTAGAACATTTACCTATAAAGTTAGTTTTGAGAAAAGTAGTTACTTTCAAATAAGGAAGTTTTATCATTGAAAAGTAAGAAAAGGGTAACTTACCCAGAGAAGCCCAATGATAGTGTCCTGACTAAGGTCATATTGCTTCTGAAGAGTTAGCAATGCATCGACAAAATGATTCTTGGTATCACCAGTCTTCTTGCGGGCAATTGTGTGTTCTTCCATGATTTTCTTAGTGAAGTGATCCGCACGGTAATCATGCTCGGCAAGTGCTTCATTTTCAGCCTTGAATAAGAAACGAAACCACGGGAGGTACTCAGCTAGGGATTTTTTGGTACCCAAGTTAATTGCATTGTTTAGAATGCCCTTCAACTCTTGTCCTTGTCCATCAATTACGCCCTCGTTGTTCATAAACCTCTTTCCAAAAGTTAATCTTGTAATGTGGAGGAATGCCATCATTCCCAAATATTCACGCAGCATCAAAGCTTTGCCCTTATTTTCTGCAATAAATGCAAAACCATTTTAGCTGTTGAAACTGAAGTACGGTAGTATAGCAAATAGCACAGATAATGCTGATATTCTGGAATCTGAATACATGTTCATGTTACAACTCACATTTAGCCAACTATATGGTTCATAGCATATTTCAGCAATCAACAATCTCACACGATCTGTAGATATAAAAACTGCCAACAACAAAATAAGTCTTGTTCTTGCTAAGTTCGAGGTCGGCGACGATAATCTTTTTTTCAAAACATAAAAATTACCAAAATGGGAAAAGAAAAAAGACACTATCTTACCACTAAAACAAACCCCTAAATTATTGATGACTATAAGAAGTTATAGATTAAACCCTAATCCCAAACACGAGAGCACAAACAAGCAACTGAAATGTGAAACAAGCAAAGCTCACCCAGATTTACAACAATTCAACCTCAATCTAAGAGCTGCGTCTGCTCACTGCCCCAAAATTTTTGCTATAACTTAAAGATTCATAAACTTTCGAAATGAGTAAAATTTTCCCTTGAAAATAAGAAAAAATTAAGTTATCTACGATCAGAAACGAAGTAATTTGAAAATAACTCGTGCTTGTATTTAAACTTGGACGAATTAGCCTCCACTCAGTTTACCACATGAATATGATATCTACTAGACAGATCAACTATCATAAACATGAATAAACAAAAAGAAAAAGCAAGTTTCGCAAGTGAAATCTTCATACCAGGAGCACTGCAGTCCTTGAAAATGGACTCAACCATTGCAGTAACTTCATCTTCTCTGATAGGTCTAAGAGCATCAAGCCTCTTAGCCGAGAAAAGCTCAAGAGTACACAATTTTCTGACCTTAACATAGTGAGGACCATAATCCGACCAAATCAAATCCATTCCATTTTTGCTAAACTTTTCAATTGTTTTCGTCCGATTCCGATTTGCCAGATGCTGGTCATTATCCTTGAGCACTTCCTTAGCCAACGCCGCATTGTTCACCACAACATTCAGATGCGAACCTAGGTAGACAGAGAAGATCGGTCCGTATTGTTGTGACCACTCGGTGAAGCACCTGACGAGCACCGGCTTGATGTCGTAGAGGTTTCCGAACACCGGCAACGGCCTTGGCCCCGGCGGCAGTTTGAATCGGAGCCGGTTGAATAGCTTATAGGCTATGAAAATGAAGGAAACTGAGAGGAAAATCAATTGGATACCCATCGGTGTGAAAGGTTTAAGCTTGGAGTGTATGGACAAGAAAGTGGTATTATGCAGAGATTTTGGGGTCAATTTAAAGCAATTCCAAATTGGATCAACTAGACTATAATAAAAGTTTATGAAATTAATTTTGTTGATATATATATTTTAATTATTATCAAAATAATTCTATATTAAAATTTACCTACCTACTCTCTCCCACGTGCTTTACAAAATTATGGTTAGGTGGGTAAACATGTGATTAATTTGCTCAAATAAAAGGTATCGTTGACTAAGAAAAAAATTAGAAATATATATGTAGATGTCTTTTCCAAGAATTCGAGAACGAATTAAGAGGGTATTTGATAGAGATTAAAATTGAAAAACTAGCCGTCATTGTTGACTTTTATTAGACGAGTGAGACCCAACAACGACCATGTTTTCAATTTTAATCTGATTAGTAGCCCTACCAATCAGGTTCTAAGCCATTGTTTCGTTCAGGTGAAAAATTGATAATAGTTGTAGATTTCATAAGTTGAAAATGAATTTGAGGGAGCCAAATAAACACTAAGTTGCTTAAAGGGAGCGGACTCGATTAAAATAAGTCACGAGCAAGGGAGAAAAATGAAAGCTTGAGGATCTAAAATGAAAAAAGGAAAATAAATTGAGGATCTTAGTGTAATATGCACCTATCATTTATAACACACAAGACGATAATTGTGGTTGTTGGATTTGCACGTTATTTCACTTTTGTCCATACCTATTTTGTCCTATACGATGTCTTTGACAATTAAGTTCATGTTTGGTATATGTTAAAATTCAAATTTTAATCTAAATCGAAATTAATAATTAATTTTAATTATATATTTCACGAGTCTTATAGATTGATATCAGTGCCTCATCTTTTGCTACTTTTCATTCGTTTTCGGGGATTCAAGAATAAGATATTTGATCAAAATGTTTTTTTTAAATTATTATTTTACATTTAAAGGGATATTCTTGTATTTTATTATTAGGCCCTTGTTTGATGTGTGTGTGTGTGTGGGGGGGGGGGGGGGGGGTTAGGTTTTGAACTGAATCTGAGCTGCCTAGAGTGTTAGGTGAATAATTCCCACCTACGCAGCATTAAAAATATCAAACGTGGAATCTTTACATCAAACAATATTTTCGACACACTCATTCCTATGAGCTTAGTTCTATTGGAGTTATCATTTCAATCTATATGATTAAATGATAAGTGGAATTAATTTAATTTAATTTTTTTTAATATATAATTTAGAGCACGTCTGATAACAATTAAAATTAAAAATATGGTCGTTATTGGGTTCTACTTGTCTAATAAAATTAAACAATAAAGACTATTTTTTCAATTTTAATCTAATTTTAATCTTTACCAAACATGCTTCTAACACCGTATAAATTATGATTATAACCCCTATGAGGGCTAAATAACATTATTCATTTCCTATTTGATCAATTTATATTTTTGTTTCACGTTGACTCTAAACCCTGTTTGGGATTCATTAAAATGAATTTTATTGAATAATGTATAGTATAAAGAAAAATGCATTAAAATTAAAATGAATTTCAAACAAGAGAAGGTTAAGAAATTGAAAAGGTTACAAACGTAAATCCAGAATGCCCAATCTTGGTCTCGCACCTACACATTTAATTAATCTTGATCCCCACTTTGTACATATATCATTATTTATTTAATGTTTGTTTTCAAGAAATCGTATAAGTCGACCTAAGACTATATTAATTATTAAAGTTCCACGAGCAAATTTAATTTATGACATGAAAATGAGATGACCATACAACATGATAAAGGAGCCAAGACATGGTTGGTTGAAAATGATTTAAGTTATTAAATCCCCCGTAAAGTCGTAAACTAATGTTTTTCTTCGCTAAACAACTAATAAAGAACATTATTGTCTATGAGTCCTTATTATTTAAAAAAATCCAAGTTAGCACAACACCATCCAACAATGACAACTATTGAATTTTGATAATTGCAGTGTAAAAGTAAAATTAGTGTTCTAAAAAGTGTACGATTTCCAAGTCTCAAAACAATAATAATAATAATAAAAATAGATTATTTTTCATAATTTCAATTTTCAATTAGACAAGTTATACTGAATAAATTTATAGGAATTTCATGTATGATATCAAAATTCTCAACAAAATAATGAGTGATTATACAATGTAGATGGTACCGTAGTTTAAATCTTATTTAATTAATTATTGAATAAAGTGATTTTTAACTTTTGTAACAATAAAATCTTTTAAAAAATTGAAATTAAAGTCAAGTGAAAAGTGTTTTTAAAAATAAAAAATTAATAAACTAAAGTTGGCTTTTAAAAAAAAGAAAAAAAAAAAAAAACTTAATAAAGCATGCCTAGAAAAGACAAAATAGATGAACAAAAAAATTCAGTCATTTGTTTCCACTACTTTCAAAAAAAAAATTGAGAAATTTGACCTTTTTTCAAAATAGCGGGATCCACTCACTCACAAAATGGTCAACTATTGCAGTTAACGGCTAGCCACTATTCCAACACTAAAAATTCTCATCTTTTGGTTGCAAGTAGTGGAAACAGACCGGGGCTCATTAATTGATAAAATAAAAGGCCTAAACGTGAAGAGACGCGTTTTGTCTGAGTTTCGAAGCTAGGCGAACTTTTTAAAATATTGTGTAAAACTCTTAGAATATTTTATGTCTAATACTATGTATTAAAAAGACCATTCATGTATATGCGTGAAGACCTAAACTTTCGTTATCCCATTAAAGTAAATCCACAGTAAGCGGAATCTGAATCAGACACCAGCAAATCGGGTGAAAGAATGACGAAATCATTCAAATTTGGACAAGCGAAACCAATTTCAGCAGGGAATAAAAGCTCTTTTTTCAATGAAAATTTAACTTACAAGCTCTATAATTTCCTCAAGTCCCAAAAAAATCATCAAAAGTATTTTCTTCTCATTCTACCCCTTTAACCACTCTTGATAGCATGTTTGTTATGTGATATTAGATAATGCTGGATAGTTGTTAACACAGATTTAACTTCTTTCTTCATGCACAGCTATCCAAACTTCCGACCAAACATGTCATCGAAATCTTCAACTGGCTTAAGGTTTTGGAGCTTCCATGGCTATCATGGGAGGCTGTGGCATTGGAGCACTAATTGCTATTGCTGGAAAAGACAGTACTTCCTTAGTTTCAAGTCTGCGCATTTCTATGTTGTTTGCTTCAATATCTTCAATCATCATTGTTTGGTTGTTTCCTGTGATTCCTAATTGTACCGGTTCAGGAATTTCCTCATGAGCCTCCTTTTCTTTGTATTCCTTGTACTTACCCCACAAAACTGAGTAAAGTCCGATCACAATCAACACGGCACCAAGAACACTACAACAAAAAATTGTAAATTTAAGTGCCATTTATCTGTAGTACCAGTATAATGGACATATTGTACAATTTGCACGAGAGAGTAAGAAAGTTACCCTCCAACATATATCTTTTCAGCGAGGATGAAAGAGCCCATGATGGCCACTACAATCATCATTAAAGGACTGAAAGCAGTCACAAAGACAGGCCCTCTTTTCTTCATCACCAGACCTTGGACATAGTACGCAATACTAGATGAAACAATGCCCTGTATTGATACGAAAAACAGACGCATCATTCAGTTTTTGTAGGTAGTGGTGTCAGTCAGGTCGTGCAGCGACACTTGCATCGAGGCACAGACTGGCATTCTGACAAGACCGAGCGGTCCGAGCCCCGGCCCCACTTTGACACCAGAATATCTGAGGGAGGGAGAGAAGTGAACTTACAGCATAGGCAGCAGCTAGGAGGTTCATGTCCCACCCAATGGCCCAAGCAGATGATTTGTGCTCCATCACAAAGGTGACAGCTATAGATTGAAGTGTTCCCATGAAGCACACAAGGGCTGTGAGGGAAAGGTGGGCTGTGTATTTTTTCAGTGTGTGAGCCTGTCATAAAAACCAAATCTAGTTATTATACTATTCAATCATGCCTAGTAGCATGTGCACAATTCAAACGGAAATTGTTAGGTACCTGAAGGATGAAGAAAGAAGCCCAAGCAAGAGTCGCAATGATAAGCAGAATTGATCCTTTAACCCAATCTTTGTCAGTGGCTTCAATGGTATCAGGGACATTGGATGTCCTAGTATGAACAAAATTGGACCAAACCATGTTGATTACATGACCTTTGTACACTGTCATTAACATGGCTCCACCCACTGTCACTATCGTTCCCAACACCTTTGCTTGGCATCTAACTTTCTTCATGTCCAACTTCTCCATCCTATATACACCTTTAACGCATTAAATTTGTCCATTCAAAATATTTGTGGCTTGTTCAGTAAGGTGAATTCGAAAGCAACGCACAGTCCTAAGAAGAAGGAAAAGCTAAAATTTTGTTCGTGTCGAGTACCATGAATGAATGTGTACCTGCAGAGGACTGCCATAACAAATGTCATTGCAGGAAGCATGTTACTCATGGCACACGAGAAAGTTGGAGAAGTTAATTTAAGTCCAGCATAGTAGAAGTTTTGATCAATGACAGGCCTGTACAGCAACTCAAAGTTAAGCATTATTTTCAATAAATTTAGAGTTGAATATATGACTTCTTTGTCATTCAGTTTGCATTAAAATACTTACCCAAGAAGTCCCAATACAAATAGCTGCAGAAAAATCGTGAATGTAATTTTTGGCCTCACTTTCCTGTCATAAAACAGACATAAATCACGAGTTATCATCTGAAATCACGAGAAATGCAAAAAAATAAAATAAAAAATGCACGTGTTTGGTACGTGAACTGTACAACACTAGAAAATATTAAGGGAGAAAAAAGATTGTCCAGTCTTGTTCAGCACCAATTATGCTACTTGTACAAAAGAGGTTTACAAAAGTGTGTTGACAAAATGATGTGACAAAATCCAGATCATTGATTTCAGATGCTGTTTTTTAAATAATTGGCGAAGTGGTTGCCAACACGTATTTTGTAAACTAATTTTGTAACATAACTTTGTATAAGTAGCATGACACGTTCAACACTGTATAACTAACACGTCAGGTAGATTCACTTCACCTTTCAAGTACAAGAGCAAAGGGTGCAATAACTGCAGTGGCAAAAGCATGTCTATAAACCACAAGTACATAATGACTCATGCCTCTATTAAGAGAAACTTTTGTAATAATGTTCATTCCTGCATAACCAAATTGCAAAGAAATCATAGCTATGTAAGGCTTAGCCTTCTCAAAGAAATTGCTAAGGCAATTTTTTCCTTCCATTTTTCTTTACTTAGACAAAAACAAGAAAGTTCTGAGAATGAGAAAAGAAGAGGAAAACACTTGAAGAAGTTGTGTTTGTCCTAAGGAATTTATGTCTGACACTAGAATATATATATAAGCACTTGGAGGGAAAGGGGTGGGGATAGGGTGGGTGGGGGTGGTTTATCCAGGCAGATAGTATAAACTTAGAAGATTTGGAAGTATTTCAAGAGTTAGAATCTCACTTCCACACATTTGCACTATTAGCCTTTTTGTTGGATCCAATTGAATATCATTTCCTCATAGTGGATAAGTGATTTGAAAGATACTTAAAAAAATGGTGAGTTTAATGCTAATCTGATGTAGTAAAGAGCCATGGGGTCCACATGTCCGTAAGCCACGATATGTTATATGCTTGACGGCCGGAATAGTTGTGGTGTCGAACTATAAGTGGCCTTGTATAGAATATTGCTATGCTATTGTTGTTGAGGGAAATTCTTCGATATGTAAAATATGGAAATCATACGTCATCATTTTCAATTGTAATAATTCAATACGTTTGGCCTACTAGAGAGATGGTGGTGTTGAAGTTAATGAGCGTGATGTAAGTCAAGGTGAAAATAGACCACCGTCTAACGGTCAAACTCGTTATTTTATAGGTTTTTGACATTTATTCAGGTTAACAATGACAACGCGATCTATCAATTTTCAACATGCTGCTCCAGCACCACTTCTTGATTTGTGAATTGGGTTCCATATAAGCAACACATTATATTTAGTAGGCAAGAAAGTTAGCAATTTGAACACAACTTCAAAAGTTTCACTTTATTAGAATTACATTAATTTTCATGCCTTGCACGGTTTCTTTTCTCCAATTCTATCCTGGCTATACAGCACTTTGGATACAGATTATTTGACAATCCAACATTTTTTTAAAAATAAATGACACAAATTCCACTTCCTAAAGTTGAAGTTTACTTTAATTAGTAACTGGAAAATTATGCGTCTGGTGAGTTTCATGCTGTTAAGGCGTGTACGTGTAAATTAGGTTGATAAAAATGAAAATTGTGACCCCACACGATAAATGGAGAATGCCTCTTTTGCGGAAAGTAGAAGACAAAACACATTTAAGACGTTAAATAAGTATATCGCTCAAATCTTTTAATGTTGTTGACCCCAAATCAAACTACTAATTATATTGATGAATTAATGAAGATGATGATTCAAAGTGTGTAACAAGTTGTAATGTGATTGTTTGGTTGATAAAAAGGGGGTCGGCCGTTGAGTGCAGTAGAGAGAGTCAAGATTTTCTTTTGATGTGTAAACTTGCATCCTTGCAAGGTTGCGGTTCACCCTTGCATTACCCTTCCTTGTGAGGAGCATGGGTTTATATATAGAATCTTGGGCAATTAGGATCCATCCAATGGTGGTAGATCCAACGGCCCTTGCTGGCATCCATCAGTCAATTGACCAGTCAATTCATAAATGCTATGATCTTCATATCTTTACTGGTGTGCTAGGGATGTGACCGCGTAGGTATTCATAGGGATGTGATTGCATAGGTATTCAGAGATGGAGTAGGCAGCGTATTGTCTTGTCAATCATTTCGCAAGGCCTACCGCTGGTTGACTAACTGCCTCGCCTAAGGTGAGTTTGTATCGGGGCTTCTATGAAAGGGAGTCGAATGAGCAACCCTTACGTTGGTTTCGCCTCAGCACACAATATGTGAACTTCGTCAGCTCACCACGTGGCACGTCTATTTTAAGATTATTTATACAAGTAAAATGTTACAAACTCAAATCTACCCGAGAGAAAGGTAACCTTAGTGTGCAAATTGTGCACTAGTCTAGTGGAGATATCATTCAAAAATCGCCTTATGGGAGACGTCACACCACAATTATTGCGCAATCCCTTCAATTAGGAACTACAGGTTTTATTCTTATAATGTCGTGTCCCATATAAATCTTTCATAAAAATTATGCCAAAGAAACTACAAATAAACAAAAAGTTATGGGATTTTCTTTACCAATGGTATCTCAAGTCGATTAAATACGAAAATTATAATCAAACAAATGATGAACTGTGATTATTTTTCTTAATAAGATTGTCATTTTAAGATGAATTTTAAGATCAACATGGTACACAAACTTCCAACAAACAAGAAAACTACAAATTGCGTTTTCAAACGAATCATCGTCTTGTGAAAACAGACAAACTCCGTTACTAAATGTTTAGAAAGTGACTTCCTTGGCCCAACCTCGTCTTGTGTTTTCATGGCCAAAAATAATTCCAATAATTTCAAGCGATGCACGGATTGACTAAAATAACCCTAGTGGATAGAAAGTTTGGCCTAAGTGGAGCACCCAAAAATGGGCATCTAATCACTCCCCAATTATCTCGACATTGATTAGTGTCAAGCAACGTAAGATCTACAGTTGGTTCGTTCGATACAGCCATGGTCTGGTCAATTTTGTCACAAGAAAATCATAAAATGTTTTCTTGGGTGGGATGAGGGGGGTAGGGGTAAAGGTAAGGGTAAAGGTGTCAATGAAGTGTATAGTGTATACCACTAATTAAACTATCATTGTGGACCTATTACATATCCAAAGCATGTTTGCGAAAAGAAGAATGTATCCACCAATATAATAAACTAAAATTTTAACTATTTGATTTGTTGGATCAAAAGTGCCAATAATACATATACTAAGAAACAAATGGTACAACCATAACCGCAAACATATAATACAAAAACTGAAATGCCTCTTATTGTTGCTCGATTTTGTAACATTGTCTAAAAAGTTGACCATAAAAATAGATGGGTGACGAAAACGTGTTGTTTACACACATTTGCAATGTAAGAGATACAACACGCATGTGCGTATAACGGAACATATATTATTTAGAAACGATATTCAAGTAGTTTAGAAAAAAATCGAAATAAGACACGACTATTCTCATGTAACACGTTGTATACTTCTAAACCAAAATGTCTCCTTTACGTGCAAAATTGTTCTTTTGATAAATTTTCTTGAACGTACGAGCCTATGAATATTTCGTAAGATTTCTAAACTATAAAAAGCTTGAATTATTGAAAATAATTGCGTTCAAAAAGTTTTTTGGTCAAAGATTCATTTTTGGGGCATCAAATTTCATTTTTTCCTGTGATCTTCCATTGATAATTAACTATCAATTAAACTGCACTAGTTAAGAAAATAATTTAATAACTTCGTTGTAATCACTTTTTCTTAACTAAAAAGGTTTAGTAATATTGAAAAGAATAATGTTGTGTAGCCACATTAGGGTTACAACGCCAATTTAAGTAGCGCTAGATGATAAGCTGAATGAATGGTGAAATCAAATAATTACCTATCAAATTCTATTTAATCCTTTTTTAAAAATGCTATCGAAGTAGTAGAAATTGTTGGAATAAAATTTGTTGCAGTAAATAATATTTCCAGAATTGACTTGCTTAACAGTAAGAACAAAATGTATTAATTTAAACGAGTAAGAACAGAAAGCATTAAACGAGTAAAAACAGAACAGAAAACATTAAACGAGTAAAAACAGAAAGCTTAAACAATTACAGATTTTGGAATGAGGATGATCGAGGCGAGAACTAGGCTCTCTGTCCTTAAGACGTTTTTATCCCGTCACACGGTGCTTACAATATGTGGTAAAGCGTCTCCCAACTTCGACTGCAAGACAACGAACCAAAATTTGATGTACTCTCCCAGACAAATGCAGAAAAGAAAACGAGAAGAATACTATGTATGTAGTATGAGTTCGAGTGTTTGTTGGTGTGTCGAAATGAAAGTCTGAGGACCCTTTAAATAGAGGAGCCGAGCCGAACCGGTCGGATGGCGGCGCGCGTGTGGCCTTCGGTTAGTCTAGACATTGTCTAAAACTCCCCCCTTTCAAAGACTATTGGTACCCCTTGGGGCCCAAACTCATTTCCAAACTTGAGGTTTATTAAGTGGTTTAAGGTTGTGTTTACAACATATGTGGGATTGGAACAGTTTTCCAATTATTTCCCATTTATTCCTCTTATTTATTGTACAACTTTCAACCATAATTTCTCATTCATATTGAAATGATTTTTCACAATTAAATATTTTACACTCATCTACTCGGAACGTAGAATTTAATTGAACATTTATTTCCACAATTCGAACATTGGGTCCCCTTAACATTGTGGTCAAAGTTGACCCATTTGACACCATTTCCATTTTCCAATAGAAATCTACCATAAATGGTACCATACACGGACCTAAGCTCACCTCGTCTGAACATTGTTACCTTGTGTGTACCAACTGCCAAGTTTCCAAAATCTTGTACAGTCGCTTAACAATAAAGAACTTGGCTCTTGCAACATCAAAGAGAACTCGAACCGATGCAGGACAAGGTAGTGAAAGCAATATACATAACCCAATTCCGAAACTATGAACAAGAAATGGAATAAAATTCATTTGATCACTTAAAGTTACCCGAAACTCTATATTCCAAATATTCGATAACTGATGATAAGATGCAGCAAACAACAAAATTGCAGATTTTTCTTGTCAAAATCTTCTGAGCAAACATTCGGCACAAACCCGAACAGTATGTTGTACAAGATAGTTACAAATACATATATGCAAATACGGTCATGGAAACAGACAAGAAAGATCCAACCACATCCAATTACTAATATGCAAGGCTCTAGGAAATACCTACACGCACTCCAGACGAGATAAAAAAAATATTCCAATTCAGCAAGAAAAAGATTTGACAAGAAAAAAATAATCCGTGTCAAATTCCGTTCCAAGGAGAAACAATTTCAAACATGAAACAAAAAGAACATATGAAGCCGTTGACAGTTGAATAATGGTAATTTCAGCTATTTCTAATCCAAAAAATACTGAAGCTCTCTGTCAGTTGAAATCTTTCAGTCGTTTCTTTAGTGTGTCCATGGACTTCTTTTGGGCACTTTGCTTTGAGTTTCTATTCGAAAGGCTACCAAAAAGTCTATCTGGCGAATCCTTGAATTTATCACATATAGTAGCCACCTTTTTGTAGTCCAAAGCATTGTAGTTCCTCTGTCTTATTACAGGATTCATAAAATTTTCAGGTTGACTGCTCAAGAGAAGGTTTATCAATTGTCTGGCTTCTATCAAGCAATCCCGAAAACTACCGTCTTTGTATATTGCAAGCAATCCAGTACTCTGAAACCTATCATCTGCAAATGACTCCAATGCCTTTAGATCATGGTTGATGCTCATGACTGCATTTGCATTAAACCTTTTTACACTATCACTGAGAAAAGCTTCCACAATAGAATTAGAAACATGCTCAAGAGCACCACTCCCAACTTTACATAAAGCGTCCAATGGTAAGATTTGTTGAGCAGTGGCCAGAACAGTGTCGAGATATATAATAACCTCGTTTACATACTCATTTGCATGCTGGGGTACATCTTCAGAAGTCCAATTTATGTTCGATTTAAGCGACATAAACTCGTCTAACTTGGAGTTTACAAGACTGAGTAGAGCAAGATAAGCAGCATCTCTTGACGTTTTAAGAACAATTTTGGCTGTCAAACTACCCTGACGCCTATTGACTGATCGGACAGGGATTCCACATTGTTGAGCAGCATGCTGAAGAAAATAATCACAAGCCCTTTCTAAAACAGCTAGGTTTGCAGCAATCTGCATTGCCTGAGATGCACCAATGGTACTGCCATAAATTGTGTTAATTGCAACATCGTTCAAGACGTCAATCAAGAGTTTGTCCAGGTACTTCCTTACAAAGTCAAAAAAATCAATCTGCAACCCATAAGACAAGTAATTTACTGAATCCTTAATAAATGAGCGAACAATGCGGCAGCATTCAGGTACCATGGAAGAGAATGGAGCAATATAAGGAAAAGCTGGCATTATATCTGAGGTCTGAAGATGGAATAAAAGAACATTTGCCTGGTAATCGGACTCCTTTTTCATCATCATCTGCTCACAAGTGTCGTTGACAAAGACATCGGTAATTTGTTGCCCACATTCGGCTAAAAGAAGCTCATGATATTTATCACGACTACTATTCAAAGTACCAAGAATCGGGCCGACTTCATAACCATATTGTCTGAGGGTTGTTCCAAAGAGAGTTACATAATCCTTCACCAGGAGGAGATGGCTTGCTGTATCCATATGGGAAAATTTTTCCTCCAGTACTGCAACTACTTTAGCGACGGCTGTTTCCCACATTGTCTCAAGCTGATTCGGTGAAAGCAGCCCGCCGGTGGTTCTTAAAACCCGATCTTCAACAATAAAATAACCTGCAATATGAGCCAAAAAGGTCTGGTGGGATTCAAGGAATGACTGGACTGTGGATATTTGCAAGTCTGAAGTCAGCTGGAGAAACCGATTTTTGTAATAATAATCACGAAATTGTTCTAGGATCCCAAGACAGGTGTGAATGTGATGTGCTCGATAAAGAGGCGTGAGATCAAATTTTAGGGCAGACTTTTCATCAACTTCTTCAACATTTAAGGTGTAAGTGAAATCTCCTAGACCAAAACAACTCTGTTCCTCTGCTTTCCTTTGACGAGCAAGCATGTCCTCGTCCCTCTGACGAGCAGAAGCAGCATATCCTATAGCAGTTTGCCCAATGTTCTTTGAAGCACTCCTTATGTGAACTAGCCATTCATTAACTTCACTGCAAACCCTCTTCTCAATGTGCATTTTGATCAACGGCATTCTCTTCTCTATCAGAATCTTGAGTGTCTTGACAGGAATATTATGCAAAAATAATTTCTCAATCAGATCGACAGCTTTTAAAGCCGGATAAAACCGACCTTCAGATATGTGAGTATTACACTTGACACACAAATCTAATACTTGAACGCAATTTTTTGACATTTTAATGGCTTCCGTGACATTCTTCTTAATTGAATAAGATTCAAGAAGCTCTTCGAGTTTCATGAGTAATACACTACTGACTTCTTGTAACTTGAAATTATCACTAGCAAGCTCCCCTTTCAGCTCTTCTGCGTCAACCAAAACACCACGTAGCTCATCAACTGCAAGAATAAAATCTTCATAATGAAGTTTGCAAAGATCCTCGATTTCAACTTCTTTCTTTCTTACTACATTCTTAAGCTGCTGCAAAAGAGATTCGGGCTTTCCAGTCTCGAAGGAGAGCCTGACCATAGGTCCCAAATCCTCCCCATTATTGACCATGGTCATGAGAATACTCTCCTCCCCGGTATCACCCCCATTTTCAGTCACGTTTCTCCTCTTCGTTTTCGCACTCATTTTATATTTCTACCAACAAAAAAACAAGTTAAAAATCAAATCCAAGATATGTTAACAAAATTAGCAATCCTAATATACACATAACCAACATAATATACCATATGATCGCACAAGACTCTTAAAACGAAATGATTCGAAAAGAAAATGTGTGTTCATGCATTCAAAGAACTGAATTTAAGGCTGCCCTATAATTGAAGAATTAAACGATGTCATCTCAAGTAACAGTGATAAAGAGAAAACCAATTATCCATTACAGGAAAAAGTTCAAAAGAACCATCTTTAGGAAAATCCTTTTCCCCCATTTTGAGATCCTTTATGTTTTCAAATCACGTCAAATCAAAAGCCTAAAACAGAGAAAATACTCGTTGCAAGTGGGTATTCCGCATTTCTTCAATAAAATCTATCAATCACCTTTTATAATTTAAAAAACTGTGGCTTTCAATAAGCATTAAAAACTCTGGCAACCAGAATCAATTTCCAAAATTAATATCGTAAGAACAGAAAGTCGCAATAAAAAAAATGACCAGTTCTTACCAAAATGAAAAACTGTCGAGTCCCAGAATTCGCCTTCGCTTTTCTCGAGAATAATGTCAATCAAATCTCAATGTTTGTTGTTTGGTTTTGTTCACCAGTTTATTGGGTTTTTGTTTCCGTTCGAGAATCGAGATTTCTATGCTATAATCTATTCGATATTCTCAACGCCCCATTTTAATATGGATTCTTCTTCTTCTACGTAATTTATGTACACAGAATTATTTATGTTAGATAATGTGATGTAACAGTCATTAGATAGTTAAATGTGTTTTTCCTTCGTCTTAGTTTTTTGTGTGAAATAAATAAGGTCCAATTAATTATTAATCAAATAAATTTTGTCCTATCAGAGTGATTTATTTCTAAACCAATTAATATTACAGGGTACATTATGCCCATTGGATTGGTTAAAATTTAAAATTTAAGTCCTGTTTGATACACATTAAAATTTTCATTTTCATTATTCTACTCATTTTTAACCACAATTTCTTCAATAAAATAAAATTTTTCATCACATCAATAATTTTTCCTGCTTTTTCAACCACACATTCTTCATTAATCTACAATTTCAAAATTTTTTTTTTTTTTTTTTTGAAATAATGTGGTTCAAACATACCCTAAATATATTTAATAAAATTAATGATTCGAGCTTGTTTGAGTTCCATTTTTTTTTAAAATATATTTTGTAATAATGTTATGATAGAGAATGTGTGGTTAAAAAATAAGAAAAAATCTCGAATTTGCTTGTAATATTATTTTATTCAAAATGTGTAGTTGCAATGAGATCAAATCACTTTTCAAGTATACATTTTGACAGGAAGATGCGTTTCAAACAACGTGGAAATATATTATTGTAAGTTAATAAAAATATGTCAAAATTTGAGCATTTTGGTAGGTGGAATGAAGATGAGAAAGGTACATAGCTTCTCTGTCACAATGAGGCGAAATCTTCCTTATCTAACTCAAAGTTTCAATTTTTTAGTCGATGTATGATTTTCATTTTTTTAAACTTTTTTTAATTATAAATTTTATGAAATTCACAATTTTTCAATTACACGATCAATTTTTATTAAAATCTATTAAAATTTTTATTTTTAACTAAACTAAACAAATGGCTTAATTTAGTAGGAGAACGCCCATTAGAGTAGCTTGCTCGACACATTTAAAATATTAGAAAACTCAAAAGTTCGTTGAAGTGACCAAAAACATCTTTTTCTAGAAAAATAAATAGACTCAGATGCAAGTATTATATATAGATTTGTCGAATGTTTTTAAGGTGCGTATATTTATCGACGAACTAAATGTGTATGCACATTATTACTGATGCTTTATAAGAAAAGATTGATAGGAAGGTCCCAAATTCATTGATTCATTTCTTCATTCGGATCAAAACTTGAAAGCTTGAGCTCGATCCTTAAAAACTTTCTTAATCCGCTTAAATTTAAGCTTTGCCAAACATGGCCTTAAGCAGAAATAGATGTTTCGCAGCCCCAACGCAAGTGAATATAAATATAATCGGTTAATTTCGTTTCAGACTCTCTCCAACCGGTGAGAGCCCTAGAAAGAGAGAGGGTTTTCATTTTCTTCCCCCCTCACTTCTGCTATCTGCAGAGAGAGAGCTCACTATATATACATATTTTATATATCTAGGTATCAGAGGATGGATTTTCAATTATCTCAAAATAAGGGCTTGACTTCACTGCACCTACCACGAGTGACAATTGAAGCTAATGTGAACGAGGAGCAGAAGGAGGAGGACCCGCCGGCGTATATGACAATGGTGGATCCTTTCCTAGTTGAGGCGCTACAAAATCCTCGTCATCGTCTAACAAGTTTGTTTTTTTCCCCGCTTTATGCTTTCCAGTTTTTAATTTAGATTAATCTGTAATTTTCATATATCGTGTAGCGTAATTTCGTTTTATGTTGCTATTATGTAATAGGGATTTGTGATTTTGGGTGTAATGTGTAATGAATCGGGTTATGTTCTGGTAATTTTCGGAAAATTGGATCTGGTTGGATTCAATTGTGGGAACTGGAGTTTTCTTGTTTTTTATTTGATCAGATGTGTAAATGTAGGAAATTGTCGGTGCCTACTATTTTGCTGTCATAATTGAGATAATCCTTTGCATTGAGTGTGTAGAAAAAACAAAAGAAGCTTGCTAATGCTATTTAGTTGCATTGCATTAGTGGTGAGTGTTTCATTACCTTAGCATTGGTCCCAATATATTCACGAGCACACACAAATTGCATTCTTTTACATTAATGGTGAAGTAGAACTAATCGAGCCACCGTTTAATAGATACTTCGCTTATAAATAGAGAGATCATGGCAAATCAAGAGTATTTTATGAATAGGGGAAATTATGGTAGAGAAAGGAGCATGCAACCTTTGCCAACTGGTTTCTTTCTATTTCTCATTTTCTCTTTTGAGAATGTCTGTAGGGCTCCGGGTTTGTGTCTATAGTTTGTGAAGACATGTTATGATGACATGGACAGAGTCACAGAGTAAATAACTTTAGCTAGTGATGGAAGCTGCCATGTATAAATATGACCTTCGGAGCTTTATAATTTATCAGAACATAAGTGGGAAAGTTCAATGTAATAATATACTAATAGTTTTAAAGAGGGCCAAAGATTAAGAAGGTTGTAAAGGAGAAAAGAGTGCATCCTTCGCAGTATTGTGAAGCAAAGACAGATAATTACTTTTATGACTGAGATATTAACCTGAACCGAGTTTCTGTATCTTCTTTAAGTTTCCCAAAGATAATGAACAAAAAGGAATATAGTAAGAATAATAATGATCTGTTTGACAAAGATTTTGTAAATTTCGAACAAATTGAAGCTTTCAGCGGAGAACACGAATCTTCATCTTGTTATGATGTTATATCGAGCTCTCAATGAACCAAATAATTGGAATAAGGGGAAAAGAAGAATGATGCTTATTAACTCAAGAGATTGTGTCACCTGTCAAGTTCTCAGACTTATCATAGCCAGAATTGAATGGTTTCTTGCAGAATAACTTGTGACTCTGCTTGGGATAACTTCTCTCAAAATACATTTACAAGAGAGTCTTTCGAAGGTCTGGTCTCGAAGTTTTAGCGGGTGAGATTGCTTTAGTAAACGAGCAGAATTTTTTTTCATTACTTCAAAGATTAAAAACTTTGAAGTGAATCCTCTCATTAGAATCGGGTTTATTATGTTCATTAATGTATTCTGGTGTGGTTTATTCTTTTTATGACTTTGAGTTATGAATGGTATGCATGTATATATCTTCCTGTGGAGGATGAATAAGAAGTTTAAGAGCCAACAATCATTTCTTTTATTTATTTATTTATTTTTTGGTAGTCATTTTGCATGTGAGAGCATTTGACCATACTGGTTAGACCTGCTGATATTGTTTTAACATTCTACTCTATTTATAATTTTGTTTTTGCTGATTTTTTGCATCTTTGTTTCCTTGGTTTGTGGATAACTAGCAACTGAGTTCTTTTTTCTTTTTTGTATTTGATTTTTACCAGTTCTGCGAATGGAACTCGATATACAAAAGTTCTTGCAGAATTCTGATCTACAGCAATTTGAGTTTCCACACTTCCCTACATCATACCTTCGTCTTGCTGCACACCGTGTAGCTCAACACTATTGTTTGCAGACTGTGGTTCAGGATAATGTCATAGATGGCCAGGGAATCCGTATTTTGGTCATAAAGAAACCAGAAAGTAAGTTCCCTGTTGTCTGTTTATCAGATGTACCAGCTAAACAGTCCGAAAATGACAAACTTGATCAAGTAAAGATTGTGATAAAGCCAAGGCATTCTAAGGCTTCCTCAAATGAGATCAATGGAATGGGGCTTAAGCGCAGTCCAGTTAGAACTGTGGAAGAGAGGAAGGAAGAGTATAACAGAGCACGAGATCGTATTTTCAGTAGTCCAAGTAGTTCTGGGCCAGAATATGCATTTGCTCAGGTTGCTTCTGTTGTGAATAATTTAAATGTAGTTGAAAATGAAGTTTCAAGGAACTTGGATGTCGATGAGGACAAAAGCTGTAGCAACAGGGACATTGGTAGTTCTTCTAGAGTAGCCATTTTTAGGGACAGGGAGAAGGATCTTACTGACCCTGATTATGATCGCAGTTATGATAGGTATGTTTAGATTGTGCTTCAACCACTATCTAAATTTTCATTTCGAGAGTGTGTGGGTTATTTCTCAAGTTATTGCGTTGCCTTAATCCCTGATTGCCAGAATTGATGTTCTCTGTTACTAAATAAATATATTGACTGAAGCACTGAACAAATTTCTCAAAAGGTTATATTTTCTTGGTTTGGTCATCTTCTATATATTCAGGCGTTCAGCAGAATAAAATTTTAGCATAATTTAACATACCAACTTTTTACTTTTTCTTTGGTCTCTCCTTAGTGTATCATTGATTCTTCCGTTACTGAGTGACTAATGTATGACTATGGTAGAAGCCTGGTAAGGTGACTTTTAACTGTCTTGTGTCTTGCCCACTAGCCTCTTTAGCCAATCTTACACAGGGCCATCCTCTCTCCTGGTTGATATTGTCGGCAATTATTATCCTCAGAACTGCCCTTCCAAATAAAAAGGATCAAAATCGGAGGCTCTTTCTTATGTAATTAGAATTTATATTTAAATCCAAGGCTTTTGAATTGCTGACCTTCAAAATTTTCAATTTTTTTTCCTTTTTACGCTTGTACTTGGGCTATTATTCTCTATCTGTTTAGATAGAACACTTACTGCGGCATTCTTCATTCTCATTTTATAGAACTTCCATGGGACTTCAGAGTAGTATAATAATTTCACTCGATTAGCACATGATGTTTTGGATCATTACAATGCACAGCTCAACTTGTCTAGCCTTTTTCAGTATTATGCTTTTGAGTATGTATAGGCATAGTTTTGAATAGGGAAAGTTGAATATGGTAGACAACCTAGGAATGGTTGGGAAGGGGGAAAGAGATGCAATGCTTAGGTAGTTAGGTGGGTACGGATGGAACATAGTGCTGCTAATTCATGTAGTCGCTTTGACTGTCATTTCCCTTATCCATCAACTCCCTTAACTATATAATTTTATCTATTTCCACGCAAACAGTCTAAATTACTCTCCTTTTAATGGTGCAGATATGTTAAAAGCACCCCAAGCACTCAACATTTCAGCATAGCACCTTTTAATATGCAGAAATTCCAGCCTCCATTTGTGCAATACGATTCTGTTTTTCCTCAGCTGAGTCAGATGCCAGTAGCTCAAGCCCCCATCAATTATCAAACCCCAATCATGAGTCCATATTGTGCCATGGGATTGAATCAGACATCTCGGGATGCTTTATATGTGCAGTGGCCAAGTCAGTCCATGATGTATGCACGATCTTATGATCAGCCGAGAGATGCCTTTTGCCAGGTAGGTGTTAGCTTCTTTCTCCATTACTGATGTATGATTCTGTTTTGGAAATGTGCATTAGTTCAGATATTGGTTTACAAGTGCCAGTAGTCATGGGGTAACTGTGATTTTTTGTTGGCAAATCTATTATTTCATTGGTTCATTTATTATTCGGATATCAAATGACACAACAGTAGCATTCACTTGTTGACATCACACCATATTACATAAATTGCAAAATGTATTCTGATATCAAGAGATGCTAACATGCATGTAATACTCTGACAATAACGTCGATGAACATGGTTCTAATCGTTTATCCACTTTAGTCTATATTTGCAAATTCGACAACTAAAGCACTTCTTATTTTTGGTGTAGGTTCCCTTCTGTCAGCAGCCCCTAAGTTTTGATTATTCCCAGAACCATAGATGACATTTCAAATATCAGCTGGGAGAATGTCTGTATTACTGAACTAGACACTGTCTTGTTCTACACAGTGTTTATTGATTTAGATCGAAGTGTCAGAAACTGTTAAAACTTGATGTTTTGATTTAGCTTCGTTTTGCTTTTACTAGTAAAATTTGATCCAAGTTGGTGAACAATTTATGGACCAACTATTATTGTTTGTAGTATATTTTATGATTCCATAATTCTGTTGGCTTGACATTGTGAATGCTATAAATGTGTCTCACGACCATATTTTATGTGTTCAAAAGTAACTTGTTTTGATAGGGTGGACTGGACATCAGTTGACAGAATCAAAGAGGAAAAATATGTTTAATAATTTTATCTATGTACTGAATAAATGCACCTATGGTCCAACTAGTTGGGAAAGGGTCAATAATTTCTAGGATCCTAATTAAAATAGGGGGCTCTTTTTAGTCGATTGATAATATGTATTAATTACATGAATTATGGGTTCTTTAATTTATTCTAGAATTAGGCCATGTTTGATAAGAGCAAGTTTTCCATGGAAGAAAGAAAACTTTTTGTCATTTCCACTTTTTCGAGTGTTTGATAGGAAACATTTTTTAGGTAATTGGTTTTCCACCTTCTATTGGTTTGTCACATTTTCTTGCTTTTTGAGGTAAATCAATTCCCACCATTTTGGTGGGAATTGATTTTTTAGGCAGCTTTTATTTATTTAATATTTTTTTTTTGCAATAAAAATAAATTATATCCCCAATTGCAATAAATTATCTCTCTTTAATGAATAATTTTTATGAAAAATAAAGTCAAACAAGGATCAAAAGCAGAGACGGATTATTTTTTTTTCGCGTATTAGCCCGGTTTGAAAATTTGTAGCATCCAATCTTGGATCCGTCCCTGATCAAAAGATTCAAAATTTCAATATTTTTCAGATGGAAAATTATACCAATTAAATACAATTAATTGACAATTGTCAATAAAATAAGTTCTGGGGAATTCAATTCCATAGAATTTATTTTCTTCCCACCCAAATTTCATTATTACAATCAAACGGACCCTTAGTGTTCCCTATATTTTCATTTCGTTCTTGTTCAATTAAATCTTGAACACGTGAACATCCGAAATTATTGGATTAATTTAAGCTATTAACTACACCAAATGACATTTCACTGTGATTACAAGGTGTTGTTATTCAAGATGGATTTAGAGGGATACTTGAGATTTTTGTTTGTTCTTGAAAATTGAAAACAAAGTCTAAGGCACATCACATGGGGCCAAATAATGGGCTGTGAACAATTCAGTGCCAGCTTGATATCATATCATATGTTTTCTTGATCTTATAAACTATAAATTAATGAATAATATGGGATTTGTTTATTAATTTTACACAACTAAAGATGGGATGAAGACTTTGTTAATCTGGCTGTGAACTGTCAAACAATGAATGAAACCCTTCATTTGATTGAAGCAAATCCATGTTCTTTTTTCGAGTCGATATTATCGATTCAACTCTAAAAAATTATTGAATAATATATTTGACACGAGATGAACCTCAAATCGTGTGGATCAAAACTTATCTAATAAAGAATTTTGTTAGCTTAAGATAATTTATCATAATCATTTTTTTAACTATCTTGTACAAAATCAATCTCGAAAATCCAATTTCTTTCTTTTTATTTTTTTATTTTTTTATTAAATAAATACATATTGGCAATCAATGCATAATTGAGCCAATCGGTTTGGATAATCGATAAATAAAAGACCAAGAATCGTGGCTGTCTGGTAGGAGGGTGGCGCGCTTTATATATATTTAATCAATGCTGGATTAGCTATAATTAAAAAAAATGAAGTAATGTTATTTACTACCACTGGTTTTTAATATAAATCTATGTGACAATATTAATGATATTTAATTACAGATTTAATTAAATACAAGAATTATGCCCCATTTAATAGGATTTATAATATGCTGACACCTAAACTAGTCTTCTAACACTACTGATACTAGATAACATTATTCTTAAAAAAAATCATATGATCCATACTCCTCTAATTCCTAATCCTAATTAGAAATCCCACTTCATCCTGGCTTGCCTTGTCCTATCTTATTCGAAACTAGAAAAATTAGTTCAAATTTACTTGACCTTTTAGGTAAATTGGTTGATTTTATGACTGTTTTAACGGTTCTGTGCTTGTTTGACACCCATTTTGGAGAAGAATTTGATTTGAAATAGTGATTGATGGAAGAATGTGTGGTTAAAAAGTAAGAAGAATTTTTTGATTTATGTGTAATATTATTTTATTGATAGAATGTGATTGAAATGAAAAAAGAGAAAAAAAAATGAGAATGATAGTCGAGTTGCCTAGCACGATTTTGAGGGTGTGCTAAGAATAATTTTGACAAGTATCAAAATATAGCAATAGGATGTGTTTTCACGACCTAGCCGCTGTTTGGTACACATTAAAATTTTTATTCTCATTCTTTTACTCATTTTGAACCACACATTATTCAATAAAATAATATTTTTCATTACATCAATAATTTTTCCTTCATTTTCAACCATACATTTTCCATCAATTTACTATTCCAGAATATATTATTCTAAAATAATGTGGTTCAAACACATATTTCAGTTGTCCCCACACCCACCTGTTCATCACCCACACCACTCGAAGATTACAATTATTTACAAAGTGGGGATACATGTGATTCTTTCATCAATATCCTCATCTCGTACGATGAAAATCTGAAATTTCTTATGGGATATTTGCATTTATATTACAAGCCAAGTCTTTTTAGATATTTCATTACCATTGTCTTTTTCATGTCATTATTCCAGTTTTATGCTACCTCATGTTTTCCATTTCTCTTAAAACACATAGGTCTGTCTCCAGGTGGGACCCATGGAATTTATTATTTTTGAAGATGAATTATGATTATTCATTTAGTGAACCATCCAACGACCACCCACCACGTAAAAACTAAGTCCACGCCTCGCCTTTCCCTCTCTCGTCATCGAGGTGAAGATCTAAACATCCAATCTACGTTTAGTTGATAATTTATCTAAATAATTCTTTATTCTTTTCAACTATGTTTAACAATATATAGCCGAAACGTTGCATATCAAGGGTGTGTTTGAGCCACATTATTTTGGAAAAATGTATTCTGGAATTGTAGATTGATGGAGAATGTGTGGTTGAAAAAGAAGAAAAAAGTATTGATGTAATGGAAATTATTATTTTATTGAAGAATGAGTAGAATGATGGGAATGAAAATTTTAATGTTTACCAAACAGGGCTCTAATAACTTTACATTGACAAACATGGAAATCTAACAGAGGCCTTCTGAGAAACAATTTTTTTTTCCAAATATCATCCCCCGGCAAGTTCATTACGAGGTTCTTGTAGGAGCACAGCACAATGGAGAACTGAATCATTTGATGACTAATAAGAGAGATCTTTTCGGTTATGAAAAGAAGTGATCTCACCAGTTTGTTCGAGATTCCAGACTCGACTATGGCAACTAAACACGACCTTATAGTACGAGTTGAGCCATCCGAGGAAAATTAAGGGGACTAAAACCTCAGAAAGCATAATATTTGATCGAGTGAAACATATAAATAGAGGTCGATGCATGTCTAGTAGAAAAAAGACAGCAAGTTACACAAGCGGTTATTAGAACTCTAGAAATTTAAGGAAATGCAGCTGCAGTTATAGTTTGTTTCACAGGACACAAATGTAGAAGCAACATCACTTATCATTAGAATTGTTAAGGTTTCTCTGCAAGATTTCTGAATATCAAGGTTTAAATGTCTGCATAAAACAACAGCATTTACAAGAAGAAGGACTCGACTCTACGCAAGGCTATACTAGGAAACGAGAGCACAAAGCTGCTATGCAGGAGATCATAGGAAATCAACAAGAAAATACAGTACCATATGAGGCAGTCTCTGGACAGTAAATCTTCATCTCAGACTTCTTTAAGACATTGTAGGACAATGATTCTTGCCAGCATTGTTCTCCTTCGCTGCACTATCAAGAGTTAAACAATTGGTTGCTTCAGACATCAACATACCATCGAACATTGTACCGGTGGATTTCTCGTGCTTTCAAGTACTTATTTCAACGCCCGTTATGGCAATATTGCAGCCCAAATATCCGTCACTGGTAGCCCGGGGGTGGGGTTGGATTAATATCTGCCAACAGAACCGACATGGACAAAACAGAATGGTAATGACTTGCAAAATCATAGAACTAGACTCCTTCACAGCAGAATCGACACAATGCAATGACTCATTCTAAAAGACGCGAACAGGTCCTCACGAAGAAAACGAGAATATACTACTAAATCATTCCATGATGACCCGATTATGCAAAGATCTCAACCTACAACATCAAAAACACCTATGAACATAAATTTAACCCAATACGACATCTAAATCAAATAGTAGATAGTTTCCCCATGAACACAATACTCAGAAGCAAAATTGACAGGAAAATGCAGAGTTTCATGAGAAATTCAATGATTTCTCCATATTCAATCATCTCCAGTAGGAAACAGAGTGAGAACTTTCCTTCCATTTGTGGCAGTGGCTGACTCCAAATCCTCCACATACTGTAGTGGCACCACAGAGGAACCGTTTCTACCGTGCACCGGTGTACCCATCCTTTGCACCTGCTGTTGTGACTGCCTCATAAAGGGATGCTCAAACTGCCCATTGGGTGGTGAAGTCCCAAAATGCCTAAATTGCTGCTGCAGCTGATGGTGGTGAGCCCCTGGCCCCACCACAGCCATCTGATGATGATTCTGCATTGCTGCCACCGGCAAAAATGGGAGAAACTGGTCGGAATTTGGCCTGCTGGGATGCAGAAAATGCGCTGGCACCGGTGAGCTGGCGAATAAATGGTCCGTAGCGGGGTCTACACTCACGGCAGTCAGGGCTGCCGGAGAATTATTAACTCCAACACCGCCACCATTACTCGAAATTCCTTGCATCCGCTTCAAATAGAGCCTGTACTTCTGCAAATGACTAGCGACATTTTCTCTAGTGAGTCCATCCACACTCATGAGTTGCATTATGGTCTTGGGGACAGCATTTTTTATTCCCAAATGGGCCACAGCATCCACAAATCTCTTGTGCAGCTGCGGCGTCCACACGAGCCTCGGCCTCTTCAAAGTCCGTGCCGGTTCATCTCCAGCCCCGGACCCCCCGCCACTGCCGCCCTCTCCTCCGCCGCCCAACTCAGCCGAGTCAAATTCCGCCGAGGAGTTAGCAGTAGATTGAGGAAGCTGCGACGGCAGTGGCGCCGCCGCCGCCGCCGCAATTTGATGTGGGTTTCTAATATCGAAGGCTAGCGCCAGATCAGTCGTAATTAGAGATTGAGATAAGGGAATCAACTCATCTGGTGATGGCAGTTCATCTTCCCATTTAGCAAACCAATTCGAATCCTCTTCCCTCATTTTTCCCTCTTTTCTTGATGAACAGTATGTAGATAACAACAATTATAACGGGTTAATTTTTTCCCTCTGATCTTGGAGATAGCTCCAAGATCTTGTGAGATTAAAATTGAAAATCCAATTTGGAAGTGAAAATATGGGGGATGGGATTTCAAAGATGGGCTTTCATTTTTCCATTTCTCCTTCCTCTCTCCCTATCAAAAATGATGAAAAGATTGAATTTTTAGACGAGGGTGGGAGAGGTGATCGAGGTGGATCTTGTCTTCTTCTTTTCAGCTTTTATTTAGGGTACTGTTACTGTGTGCTGTGATGTTTTCATTATCTGGGATTTAGGGCTCTTTATGCTGACTTTGAGCTGTTAAATTCTCGAGAGCGAGTGAGTCACTCCTAGAAAAGATTTTGGTTGGCTTAAAATTATATTTTTAATAGATTGTGATAGAAATATTTGAAATGTGTGATTGAAAAGTTGTCGGACCCATGAAAGATGTGGTTAATATTGATTGTTTGACTTTGATTTATATTAAAATCTGATTTTAATTCGTACCAAGCAAGAAGTGAAACACGTTTGATTTATTAGATAATAATAATAATAATGTATTTAGAAAAATCATAATGAGATCGTAAATCTTTACAGTATCTAACAGGGTGTATCGGTTAAATTGTTATAAATAAACTATGAAAGTCTAGCGCAAAAAATAAATTCCACCCAATTTTGACCTTTTAATTAGGTCTAGACAAAAAAAAAACGAAAAACCGTTCAAATCAATCGAACTGAACCAACTCAGGTCCGTTCAAATCGATTTGACATAGCTAATTGATTTGATTTATTAAATCATGATGGATCGGTTTGGTCATGGTTTAAAGCCTCAAATAGCTGGTTAATCGACCCAACCAACTTCCATATGTTTTCATTTTTTTTGGTTTGAAAAAAAAAAAAAAAAAAAAAAGTCAAAATAGAAAGCTCAATGATATTCTGCCGAAAGGGAATGTGTCCAAGCTGCCTCTTTGAATAGTCTTGTTGAATACTATATAAAGACTTAGTTTTATGAAGACACTTTCAAGGAAACATTGATATTATTTTGGAGGCGGTTGATTCACATTATTGAGGGAATAATATATTTTAAATAGTGATGTGATGAAAAATATGTTGTTAAAAAATAAGGAAAAATTTTGGAAAATATTATTTTATTAAAGTATGTGCGGTTGAAAATGAGTTTTGAAAGAACGTGGATCAAACAAGGGTTTTATGTCCTTTATAAACGTTGTCTTCTATAGGCTATTTTTTAGTTAATTTTTTCTATATAGTATATTTTACTTGTAATAAGTTTGCCTTTCTGAAAATGCAGGTTGAGATAATGATTATAGACATATGGTTATGTATCAGTTACAATATTGAATCTTTTTAATTATATGTTATATTCTGATTCGTTAATTAAAGCTAATATATTGTGAAAATGCATGTTGAGATAATGATTTACATTCTTTGAAGATTGAAATTTCAAAACTATTTTCAATTGCTATAGGTTGTAACTCGAATAAAAAAATGTATAAATCAAGAACAAAGTTATATGTAATCTAAGTGAACCTCAATCTCGAGGCATTTTTTATTATTATTATTATTATTATTAATTTGGACAAATGCTTATGAGTTGATTTGGTTTAAGAGATAGATTGGATTGAAATTCATCCAAACCGACTAATTTGATTTTGGTTTCAAGATGGGATTGAAATTAACCCAAACCAAGCCTGCCCAAGCCTACTTTTAACCTATCCTAACTTTGGTGGTAATTCTTTCGTATCCCTCTTTCCAAAGAATCTATCATTAAAAAGAAGTTGCAAGATAGATTTATATTGAGTAAAAATTATAATTTGTTAAGTTTATACTTAAAAAATGTTTGTATAATATTTAATTATTCTAGCTTTAACTAATAATACACTACTTATTTTTTAGATTTAATTAAGTACTTTTTAAGCTTTGCCAAATATAGAGTTTTGGGTTTTGAGTTTTGACTTCGATTTTATGCATTTGCATTAGCGCGTGTAATACACTCTTCAGTGGGAGTTTGGGTACCTGTATAGGGAATGTTATTGGGATTAGGGAAAATGTATTAATGAACTCTAGACTTGTAGGAAAGTTAAAGGAAAAAGTAGGGAAAGTGAAGGAAACTTTTCGTGAAAAAATATTAACCTTTTGAGGGTAATAATTTCATGAAATGCATAATTAGTTCCGGTTTGATTTGAGAATCATTATTTTAAAACTCTTTTATCTATCCATTAATTTCCAATTACAAGTTTACGTATTAATTTTAACTTGTAAATCCATTTTTTTTTTTTACTTTTTAACTATATATTACCTAAAAAAATACTTTTCAAAATTCTATTTTACCCAAACAACGATCGTCAAGCAAGGATTGTTTGAACCTCATTTTCTAGAAGTTTAGGATTCATCTGGCAAAATATAGGAATAAAAAATAAAAAATTAATGACGCGTACTAATTTTTTTTCTTTGTTAATTTAAATATTTTTTAAGTATTGTTATTTAAATAATCATTAAGAGCTTGAATTATTCTCATTTTTTTTAATTTTTACAATTTACAATTTACTAGATTTATTTAGAATTTTAGTTTTCCAGAATTTTTATTTTTTTAGAATTATTTTTTTAGTTTTTTTTTTTATTTTCATTTTTTTTTTCATTTTTTGTAGATTTTTTTTTTTAGAATTTCATTATTTTGTTTTTTAGAAAATTTAATTCCTAGAATTTTATGTAAATAAGATTTATTTAAACATTTATTTTCCATGTTTTGAGTATTTTCAAAGTTTTCACTAAAACACTCCAAACGTCAAAAATCCGTTTTGAATTTTTATGTTATAAATTTTGGGAGCCAGTATCATCAGTATGCATCGTCAATTTTTTTTAAATTTTTTGATGGAAGCTTATAAGTCAAGTACATCATTTGAGTCGTTTTCATGGAATATAAGTACTGTAACGGTACTTGTATCATTCTCATGGACGCTTATAAACATTTAACTTACATAATCTAGTTTGAAGAATATATGTAATTTTATTTTCTTTAACAAAAATAAGAAACAATTCATTTTTCTTCCACTTCAGATTCTATTTCTTCCTATGCCTTGTGCTTACACACTTAACACCGATGAATTGTCTGTAGTTTGAGCAACAACAAACTTTAATAGAGACACAAATCCTGAAGACTTTCTAAAAGTTTCATTATGTGCCTCATGACGAGAACCCAACTCCATTACTTTTGCACGGATATGTAGTTTCAACCTCCAGTGGAAAAACTATCATAACCTAATGTTTTCATTATTACTAAATTACTTTTCCAATCAGTCACGATCAAATAACTTGCTCCAAAAACTTCATTGACTTGAATCGTATTTAATGAGCACCTGATATACGAGTTAAAAATAAATCATCTTAAATGATAATAATAAAATGACAATAAATAAAAGAAACTATCATAATAAACGTGATACTCTAAAAGCTTGTCTGGTACAACTCAAAATTAAATTAAAATTGAAAATATAACCATTATTGAGTCTCACTCGTCTAATAAAAGTCAACAATAACGGCTAGTTTTTCAATTTTAATCTCTATCGAACACGCCTAAATACAAATTGCCACATCATCCCAGATTATATAGTTTAATGTCACTAAAATCACTAGAAGACAATGCAACATAGCAAAATAACAAGTCCTCATATTCCAATATAATACATTATTTGCATTACAAAAGGTACAATGTCATCAAAGAATCTTGCAGTTATAACCATTATGTTTATGTTAAGCTAAGTCTGGAAAATTCAGGATCCCATTTTCTTACCAACTCAAAGTATACACATGGGAAGTGCAGCAGATAAATACCTTCTAAATCAAAATACACTTAACAACTGAAAGAAACATGAGGAGGATTATTTGGAGCCAATGTGTTTCTTGATAGGTTAACCTTGCCATTTTCCATGATGTATATCATATGCACAACACTGTACAAATTATTGCAGAAAGAAGGTAGAAAACTTACTTCTAATGCGTTCGCTTCCACTGTTGTAGTAGTAAGGAGAGGAATTCCTGTATTTTCGCAAATTTGTAGTCGATTTTAGTGGGTATTGTAGTGAAGTTGATGAGATGTAGAGGAGAAGAAGACAACTTAATTTCAAATGAAGAAAAGGGTTTTATAGTGTTGACGGAGAAGTAACGAGAGAAATGAGGGGACAATGTGTGATTTGAGAGTAAAAAATTGAAGGGCAATTTTGTTATTTTACCAATTAAAATATTTTGATTTTTTTTTTCCTTTTAATATAGGTCAAAGTCCATTTGTCCGACATTATCGTGTCACTCGACTCGACTGTTTGGCCAAATTTTCCTTTATAAAATATTGATCAATAACTAAGTTTTATGTACCCTTCTTCAATTCCAACCTTCCTGGCTCCCTCCTCCTATAATTGTAACCTCTCTCTCTCTCTCTCTCTCCATATTCATGTGAAAGGTACTGGAATTCTGAAGACTGACAAAGACACCCTCTTTGAAGCAGGAGATGACGGCACTTCGGTATGCAACGGTCCCTTTTTGTGAAATTACAGCCGTAGGATTAATGGTCAACAACGGCCTCGATTGGGTTCCCTTGTATGGCTAATGCGCTTCGTTAGTGTTCATTCAAACTTCAAGCGTTACCGTTGTAACACTTTTAGGTTAATATTTTGTCTTTTTTTTTTTCTTTTTAATTGCCAAAGGGTAATTATTGTGATCAAAGGGTCATTATTGATCAATGTTTTAAAAACCATCTCGACATTGATGAAAAGATAAAGATTCAAAGGTTGAATCGCAATTGGATAAAAAATCATATAAACTTCGACAAAAAGATAAAGATTCAAAGGTTGAATCAGTAAAAAAATATATAAAACAAAATTTTGAAATGCATTAGCCAGTTTACAAGGAAATGGTTCTTGTGTGAATCACTGGACTCTTAGAACTATTTGATCTTTTTAACTTTTTCAAATTTTTACATATATTTTGATCGAAGATGTTTAGTTTTCACAGTATTAATATCTATAACTACTAGCGAATCACCAATGGACACCATGCCTAGAACATATGCATCTTATTTGAATAGTTTGCACTGCACTCTTTACAATAAGATATTATCGTCTGGACCAGCAAGCAAGACCTGTCAAAATAACCCTTCAAAGTTTAAAAAAAAAACAAAAAGTTATTTTCTTTACGACTAAGAAAAGAAGTAGCACATCCAAGTAGGTTAAAAAACAGAAATTTACATAAAAATAAGTTTTAAGTTACTTTTAAACTTAGCCAGTCTGCGAAAGACTAGCTGTTTTCACGAGAGTGGGAGAGTATATGGTAGCTAAAATTAAAGAAAGCAAAACTAACTGACGTTGCAGTCGAGTGCATTCTTCCTGGTAAGAATAAGGGCTCCATTTCTTTCCCATTCGGACTTGAAAACTAGAACGAAGGAATATCCTTTTCTAGCTTGCCAAAATATTGATTTTGCTGCAAAGTTGCCTCCTCCTCTGAATCCACATAGCTGAGACAAATATCCCCAAACCAGGCTTGTTATTGCATTTCTTCTATGTATAGCAAGAATTCCAAAAAGAATACAAATTCAAGTTGTGTCTGAATCACTGAAAAGAATACCAAATCTTTTTGTTTTAGGTCTCCATAGTTCCTACTCCTGTGTGTGGGCGTGAGAGATAGGATAGAGGGTGTCAGGTCTCCCTTTGTAATATTTCTTCTCGATTATAATAAAGAAATTGCAGAAAGGAGTGGATATAACCCTCACATTGAAGGTGAATTAGTTGAATATGTGTTCTTATTCGTTTCTGATTTTCTTTTTCTGATTTTACTGTTGCTCTTGGAGTATTTGATTTAAAGCACGGAGAATTTTAATGATGCCCTCACATCCTTCTCAATATATTCATTGATACCTGCATAGACCCAGAATAGGACTCTCTGGCCTTCGTCATCCATCCTTTACTGAGCTTTATCCTAGTTTTGCTGACATGAAACAAGTGCACTGAATGTGACGAATAATTCCGTCCATTCATCTGGAAGATAACCACCTGCATCACAAAATATGCTAGGATTCATTACATCAACACAGACTATTTTCGAGCTTGGTTTTCCATTAAGTAGGGCTATTCCACTTCCAGCCTCTGTTTTGTCCATTTTTTGTTATTTGTCTTCTGTTGGCAGTTCAAAAAAGGATAAAATCACATACATTGAAGTCACTGTTTGGCTTTTGTAAAAGTGTCTCCACAAAGCACCCCAAGTCAGCACCTGCACCAAAAAAATAAAATAAAAAGAACAACGCTAAAACAAGCATAAAAAGCTACTCTTCACTTGGGAACAATCGCATCAGGAACTTCACTATTCAAACTGATTCTCTATTTTGATCCTTATATAGACGCCGTAATTTACGAACCTTGATTGATAGGACCAGAAGTTGTTACCGAGACCTTTTGACCATTTGAGACTATATCAACCTGAAGAACTCGTCCAACATCATTGGGCTCTGGAGCATACACGAACTTGTTGGCACCTGGCACAGCAAATTGCATACATGCTGAGACGAAAAGATATGAACAAGACTGTAACAGAGGATAACAGATTGTTGAATAGAAACAATAAATGAATTGAGATGGAAAATCGTCGTTGAAATGAATATGAAAGAAAACTGAAAGTAAGAAAGACGAAAGAGAGAGAACCGAAAGAAAAAGATTGCAAGTGGAACGGTAATTTAAGCAAATAAACATATAATTCTATTTATGCCTAGTTGTAATCTTGGAATTCTGATAAACAAATACTTAGATTAAACTGTAAGCTACAAAAGGAAGAATTGATACCTGAAACAGGTTCCCTGCGGCTGCACTGAGAAGACAAACGATACCATTGAATCGAACATTTTGAAAGTTCTGTTGCTTCGTCTGAGCAGGACTGAATTCTTAAAATCGAACCTAATGTTTCAGAACCAATTAACTCATACAACCGGGATTTGTTTTCCTCAATTATCTTGCTCATTGCCAACTGTAGATTATGAGGACAAAAGTCTTGGATAAAGCTGAACAAGTTAAAGCGCAAATGTCCTACATATGCTTTTCACTGTAAGAATTACATGACTCTCTTAAGGAGAGAGATTTTTGAGGGTTAGGAAGAATTGGTATAGAAACTTAGAGACAAAAGAAACACAAGCCGGACAATCAGAGAAAGCTTTACATGCCATTATCAACAATCTTGACTTGAGATATCATAGGCACAAGTGAGAATATTTTCCTTCAAAGATGAAGTATAAAAATGGAATACCTCTTTCTTAAGATTAAATGAAATTTTACACTTCTCTCTAATTTGAATTCTCAATTCTTGGAGTTCATGTTCCATGTCCATCACCTAAAATAATTAAGTCTCGAAAACAAAATATCGACCAAGAATCAATGGCAGAAAGATTCAACTTATCCAGCACGGATTAATGGAATACACAACAATACAATTCTAATATACCAAAAATGCAAATGTAGAAATTGAAATACAATTTTAACACACCTTGCTAGGCTGATGCATTACTCTAACTCTTCTGGCCAGTTGAACCTCCTCTATTAGTTTTTCCGTTTCCTAACAGCAAGAAAACTTTAGTCAAAGCCCTCTATCATGCCGAAAAAAATATGCAGCGTCCATAGATGGAACCAGAGAAGGATTTGGGACACCATATATATATAAAAAAAATAAGACAGATTTGCAATGTTAAATTTTTTTGACATTTTAGTTGGGTACAAAGACGCCTTCTAGCCATAAGAAAAGAAACCGATAATTCAGGAAGGTTCGAAGCCAGTAAACTTCAGCAGACTCTGTATAAAACAAAGAAAACTCAAAACTTGAGAAAAAAAATTAAAATAGTTGACACACTTGGAAATGGAGATTGTATTTGACAAGATAAAGAAACAAGTGAATCTTCGAAGTCTAACTCAACCTGCTGCTTCCCTGAGGCTTGGGAGAGTCTTTCTTGTTCCTCAATGGCCTGTGCAATTTTTTGCACAACTTCTCTCGCGCTATTAATTTCAGTACAAGCAAAAGACTTTTCTTGGTTAACCAATTTTTTAGCATCTTCAGAAGCCTGTAAAGGAAAATAGATTCAGGTTTCTACGAAGCGAAAGAGAAATTAAAACCAAAAAAAAGACAAACACGAACAACATAGTCCTGCAAGTTATGTAGTTTCATACTATTAAGCTAAATTTCAGCTACAGTGAATAAAATATCAAAAACTATATAACAAATGTCACATCCACAAGCTTTGATCTCTATTCTACTTAAATAAAGATGCAGGAAGAATAAATAAGTTTTAGATATGCATGTGTATGGTATAAAGAGACAGATGGAAAAGTAGTTGAATTTACAAGACCTGCTTGAGAAAGTTCGCTAGCTTTTTCAGTACAAACTTCTCCTGAATTAATTCTCCTTCTCTTTGAGTCAACTTTACTGCCAAAGCTTCGACCTGCAAAACAGAACAAAAGAACATACAAGCACTGTAATGCACGTTTCGTGGGAAGTAAATCAAAGACACAAAGATACATAGCTTCCAAAAAAGTTACTTTCAAGTAACTTTTAAGCTTAGCCAAACATGCTGATGTACACACTCTTGGAGTAGTCACCTATACATATAAAAAATGGCAGGTGTTTCAATTTGAGAAAACTCAATTCTTTTTCTTATCAGTTTTGAATATAAAACTCTAGGAACCAACAATTGAGCCACCGATCAAATCCCAACTCCTGTAAGCTCTAGTTAGCCAGCCCTCTTTAGTCCACGGTTCTAGTTAGTGACTTTTTTGACGAAATAATTTCTTTATGGTTCCATTAGTTAAGATCTGGCATTCCATTAGTTAAGATCTGGCAAGGGACAAGAGAAAAAAAAACCCATACAAGACCGAGTCTTCCAGTGTTTTTCACTTTGTTTATGTATGAAAGCATAAAGTAAGTAGTCAGTATCTTACTGTAGATTCTTTTAATAACAGTCACTATGCAGAGGGATTTCAGTTCATGAATTAACAGAAAGGGACTTTAAATCGGATAGACACATTATACTGACCATAGAAATGACCTTCCCCACTTCTTCTTTGTTTCGACTAGCCAATCTTCCCTTCAGACATTCCAATGCATCCCTGAGCTTCTTCAGAATAACATGTCCCTCTAAGGAAGCCACCTCCCTAAGTTTAGCCTGAATTCCACAAAAAAAAAAAAATGTTTTTATGGTTATTATTCATCCAAAGTCAAAACTTTACAAGTTAAATAAAATCTCGAATCTTGAAGAATAGCAGTTTAAGACCTCATCAGACAACTTTGCTGCGGCAGCCAGATTTTTGTCAAATTTTCTGACCAAATCTCGAACAGAAAGGCGTTTATGTTGTTCTGTTAGCTGGTTCTTTTCCTGAAGAACTACCTCCTTCAGGGTGAGGCCTCTACTATCCTCTTTGATATTCTCTAAAATTTGATTATCAGGCCCTAATTTATATTTGGGAAACTGAGTAGATAGGAAGTTCGCATCAACTGATACTGGCTGAACGCGCTGCACAACGTCTTCAAATTCTGGACTTACCCACGTCATTCGCAGTTCTATATTGTGCTACATCGAACCAAAAGTTAAGACTTGATGGAGAGAAAAAAATTGATGATCCAAATAAAACAAAGTATAATGCAACAACTCTAAAAGATAATCATCATTCATCAATCAACACTAAAATCTAAAATTCGTGTTACTTGTCCACTCATTCAACAAGGTACACATTGTAATACTAGAAGGAAATGGCAATCTGAATTTATTGCAGCTAACAAATGAATTGGGACATATGATTGGACTCGAAAAAGGAAAAGAAAATCAAAACTCAGAACAGAAAGATAGAGAGAGAATACCAAGAAAAAGTTTTTTATTGGCTAATTTATTTGTTATCAAATGCCACAAAGAGAATGATCTCTGGATGTGAATATATGAAGAATCTGTAAGACAAATAACACTGCACACTGAACAAAACTCAAATTTAGAATCAGAATTTCAATTCAAAAAACAAAAATAAAAGAACAAAGAATAAATAAAAAATTAACCCTTTCAAGCCACACCTACCAATGTAATCAATAAATGGAAAACTAAATTCCAACTGTTTCAACTTTATAAGAAAATCTTGATTTGTAATTGCTATGTGCAACTCCTAGTCTATCAGTACCAAAAAAAACTCTACATTTCCTCACAAGCAAGGGAAGATGCCATTCTTCACAGCTCCAAAAGCCAATAACGTAAAAATGAAAAAAAGAAATGCAAAGTTGAATTTCTCCTAGTTTGGTCACTAGAATTTAAATTAAAGCAACAAATTAGTAAGAAATAAAATAAATGGCGGAAGCCCAGATGAATACTGTGAGAAGTGAGGTGATAAAAAATGATACAGAGAATTAAGAAAATGCAGAGAATATATACAGTTAGAGTTCTTCTTCAAGAACCAAATTTTAGAGAGAGAAAAAGGTGATGCTAACAAGGGAGAAGGATGACAAGTATCATAGACAAATGGTTTGCGCTTTAACTTAATTATTTTTTATACTAACAAAAGTTTTTATTTGCAAAATAGGAAAGTTCAAAATTTTCAGCTTTTATTTTTAAGAAGTACTATTTATTTTAGAATTTTACATAAATGCAGATTTGGATCTCCACTTAGTCCAACGCTCTTGATAAAATCCAGGTGGAGAATTCCATTTGTACAAAAGATTTTTCTTCTGTAAAATTTACCGACGGGCACAATGACAGGGCGGGTAAGTATATATTATGGCATTTTTTTATTGATGTGAACCCACAAATGTGTGTAGGTAAATTTTCTGTAAAAACATTTTCGGTACACCAAACATTGTTCAACCCGAATACCTAAGAATTTTCTTAATTTGAATTATCTTCACAATAATAAAAGATCTGCAAATTTGTTCTATAACAAAAAAAAAAAAAAAAAAAAAATGTAATGCCAGAATTGTTTATTCAAGTCATTCTTCTACGTTAAACTTTCATTATGAAATCAGTTAGAGACAACTACTTGTTAAGACTACGGATTCAATCATCTCATGATTAACAAAAGATATATTTTTTGATAATTAGAAAATGTTATATTTTTTTGTCTCCCTAAGAAAATTTTCCCCTTAAACTTGAAGATAACAACCGAAAAGGTCGAGCTAACAGAGAATTAGGAGGGCATGGTGGGGACTAATTAATACAATTTCTTATAATGATAGTCTGATTAGATAAAATTAGCAAATCCCTTTCGGTACGTGGGATAGGGGAAAAAGCACCGTTCTAAAAATTTCATCCAAAAGATATCTTTCTCATTTAATAAAACATAACTTTATTAAAAAAGATGTACTCAATTGGAGTAGGTGAACGTGGAAATCGAAAGTCACTAGTTCGAATTCTCAGCCAATACTTCCTCGGTCGAATTCGTCGCATCAAGTTTGCCTAATGCAGTTTATCTCTCATGTGTGGTTTGCGGACTATTACACATGGAGCGAGGTTTACCTAGTGCGTACTCACGAGTAATGGCTGAGGGTTCCTACGTAAAAAAAAAAAAAAAAAGATGTACTCAACTCTACTAGTCCCATTCGACTTTAAACAAGAGAGCCAAACTTGACACGTCCATTCACAGCATTAATTGTTGATTAGGCAATTTATATCCCATATGTACATATTATTGCATTAATGTGGCTTCGCAATGTAAACAAATTAAATTTGGGTGTCGACTTTAAGAAAGAGATGGTAATATCATCGAATATTTACTATTTAATTTCGACATGTACTGTGTACTAATCATGAATGCAGGAAATGTTGGTTTGGTACTTTGGTCCCTTTTGTTGGGTGTATAGATTATGGTTTTTGATCCACCTATTCCCTACCACCGTGCATGGGTTGTTGTCTTGTTGACACTATGAATTCAGAGTTGGACCATTTGGACTTTGGAGTATCAATTTTCGAGAGGTACACACAACTAATTACGACACAAAGAATTTAATTATACATGTGGAAGACAGTTGTACATACCAGCTTCGATTATGTCAAGCACATGGTCGTCAAGAGATCAACGTTAAAAAATTTAAAGAAATGCCACAAATTCTTTCATTACTCTCGAATTTAATTATTTATGCAATACATAGCGCTGCTTTAATTAAAGTTATTTTCTCTATACTGAATTGATTCTTCGATAAAAAGTCAAGAGGGGGTCAATTTCAAATGAATGCACCAACTATGAGCTCCATAATCAATCTATCCACCAACTCGTATGTAAGACAACGACACTAATATAAATTGCACAATAAATTTGTTCACCTAATTAAGAAAATTGGGGATTGTCTGAAAATTAAAATTGACGTCGTGAAAATAAATTTTCTACGATACTATTTCAATATTTAAAGTTAATATGATTCGTCTCAATTTGATCACTGGTAATGACCCCTCACAAGTGGCAAAACATACTTTCTTATGGGGGAAATATGAACAATAATAAAGCATGTAGTTGTCTAATTATAAATATAATCACATATTTCAATTTGTAAAATCGTGTTTACATAGTAATTGATGTTAGTTTTGATCACTATTCAATCAACTAAGCAAGCTAACATCACAATGAGTCCAAGTATTAAAAGATTTTCAATTTTGTGACAGAATCATAATGGGCCCGAAACGTGTCGCGTGACAATAATGGGTGTCAATTGTCCGCTGGCATCGAATCCACCATTAATGCTGACTTTGACAATATGGAATCTATTAAAAATTTGTCAAGTCTTTCCTCGTAACAATTAGGCTACATCAGGGTCGATCCCTGAAAATTTTGAAGTCCTAGACGACTCATTATATGAGATTCTTATATGTAATTTTTTTGCAAGTGTACATATTTAAATATATATATATATATATATATATATATATATATATATATATATATATATATATATATATATATATATATATATATATTTTAAACAAAGACTTGGTATGATCCAAAAAAAATAGAGTAGGACAAAAAATTATCTCGACAACTCGAGAGACTGGGGTAGCATAATTTTTAGCACAATATCCCGTTGATAGAGAAATATTATTTGAGTGTAAATAATAATCTCTAAAATTATTAATCGGGAAATATATACTTTTAGAAGATAATGTGAAGAGTTGGTATTATTTTGTGACGAAAAAAAAACTAGATTCTAAAGATATTGATTCGAGAACTTTTTAATAAATTTGAGATTTTGAGGGACTAAAGTTTTGAGATCAATAATAGATTTAGATCAAATGTGTATTTATTGAAGGATCGAGGATTACCCTATTCAAAACTTGTTATAAATGACACGTCATGAATTGAAGAAAAAGCTAATTTGGACAAACAAAATTCAAGTTATAATTCATTAAAATAAACTAGTTAGTGTGAAATATTAGTTTCCAAATTAAACCATAATTACTGTAACAATATTGGGCTCATTTGGTAGCTTGTAATTAATTATTATGTATATTAAACTCGAGAAAAAAATTGGAATAAGATTGAACTCAAGTAAAGTGGACCAAAACAAATATATTTACACGAATTTTTAAGTAGTAAATAAGTAATTTAATTGGGCCTCTATTTCAATTTGAGGTTCCTTTCACATTTGAGGTCCTAATTGGCATGCCCTGGTTTCACGGGTAGCCTTTTCTTAGCACAGAAAGGGGACATCGTGCGGCAGTAGTCTGCTCCGCCAGATTACCTTCCGCCTTCTCTCGGTCATTTCGGGACGAAAGTAAATTTGATCACAATTTAAAGAAAACTTGCAACAGGAAATTGAAACACAATAAAATAAACTTGATCATTGATTGTTATAAAGTTGAACATTACAATAGACGAAATCAGGAAATTACAATGGCTAGTGCAGGGGGAAAACACTAGTAAGCTTGAAAATGTTTGAAAGACCAATACCCCATATAATAGACTTCGGAACAAAAACTCAAATGACGGGAGTAGACGTCTTTTGACTCTAAAATCATACTCTTTCTTTTCTATTTTCTAACTATTTTACGAATTAAATAAACTATTTACAACACGGGGCTTAAGCAAAGCTGCAGCCCGTGACATTCTCCCCCATTTGTTTTGGCGATGTCCTCGGAGCCATTGAGTATTCTTCTCGTTGTTGCATCCGCTCCATTTGACCAAGTACTCTTGAAGATATTTCCTAGAAGCTCGAGTAGTTTGGTAGCCAAGAATCTTTTCAGCAACCTTCATTTCTGATTTTTTTTACTTCAAACACTGGTTGCTTTGAATCTGCAAACTTTTTGTGTTGTTTCTGATCTAAATCTGTAGTATGGAGGAGTAACGATTGTTGGCCAATAATAAATTCAAAAGGACTCCTATTGGGAAAAGAGCTCTTTTTAGCATTGAGACACATCTGAGCAACATCCGAAAGTTTCACCCGAATTTCATGTGAAGCAGAGGTAAAGTGCTGAAAATAGTCTCCCAGCATAGAATTGAACTACTTTGTCCGTCCGTCTGATCTTCTGTGAATACTAGCATTCATGCTCAAAGTTGAACCAAGAAGTTTGAACAACTCGATCCAAAATATGCCAATAAATCGAGAATCTCGATCATTGACGATAGACGATCCCCAGTATTTGACAATATGCTTGAAGAAGAGTTGAGCTGTCTCTTCGGCTGATACATACTTGGGCGCGGTGCTGAACGTAGAATCTTTAGATAAACAGTCCATCCCGATGATGATAGTGCCAAAATCTCCAACTCTTGACAATCCACTAATGTAGTTCGTTGATCCACTCTCGATTGATTCATTCGGGATGGAAAGGGGCTCCAGTGAGCCTGCATGTTTCTGATGATTTGCCACATCTTGCTGACGAACAAGGCAAGTCTTCTCATAATCTGCAATGTCGTCCCGCCTTTGAGACCAGTAGTTTGTATGTTGTGGTAGTGCGGAAGTGCGCTCCACGATAGTCCCACTTCCTAACACTCCTTCTTTTATTTCCGAAGCTCTTCAAGCTCCGGCTGAGCCATACGGCATGGTGCCTTGGAGGGAGGTTTGGCACCCGGAACAAGTCCAATCTCACGATCAATTGCCCTCCTTGTTGGCAATTTATTTGGTAATACATCCGACATGATGTTTTCGAATTCCTTAAACCTGTTTATAGGTTTTGGAGTAGAGCCGATTGTCAGATAGCATAAAAACGAGGGTTCATTCCTCTTGAAACCCTTACTATATTGCATGGTCGAGATGCATTTCTTGCCAATTTTCCCAACCTGTGTGGGAATAATGAATGATTTGCTCCCCATCATTATTAATGAGTCAGAATGCGGCAACAGTGTCTTTGTATCCCAAAGATATTCCAATCCGAGAATCAGCTTGAAATCATCCATCTGAACTACCGACAAATTTGTCCTTCCTTCGAATGGACCTACTTTGATCGGCACAGATTATGCTATTCCCGCTATTGGTCGAGTAGCGGAGTTGATCGCTTTGACTTTTCTCTTACCTCTTTTCAGAACAAGTCCGAGCCGCTCTACTTTGGAACTTGTGAGGTAGTTGTGCGTAGCACCGGTGTCCACTATAGCCATGATTGGCTTTCCATTGATCCTCGCATTAATGTACATTAGGCCTTTAGCCTTGCAAATGCGAGCCTTCGATTCTTCGATCTTCGACTCTTTCAAGAGAACTCAATCCCTTTTAGTAACTCGGTGCGATAACGTATTGCACCAATGCGAGAATGCACCAATTATATCCTCCTCCCCTTCGGAGTCGGTGTCACCACGACAACTAGCTTGTGGGGTATTTTGCTTTGAACTCGAGCCCCCAATTGCTAGTTGACAGTATGCATTCACCATCCGTTTCTGAGGACACTCAGCAACTTGATGAGGTCTTTCACATAGAAAGCACTTCAATTTAGGAGCGACATTAGATCTGTCCTCATTTACCTTTCCATGATTCCAGTCATTACTGGTATTGCCGTTATAGTTTCCTTGACGGCTGTTCTGATAGTTTCCCTGTTAGTTACTCTGATGGTTGCCTTGATAGGGTCCTCCCCTATTCTGAGAGTAACGCTCTCCCCTATTTGAGTTCGAGTTGGGTCTGAAAGGTCTCCTTCCACCTTCCACCAATTGACTATTTCCCGAAGGTCAATCATCGCTCAATTCCGGTTGATAGTCACTCACACATGCAGCGGCTCTCATAGCTATGCTCAAATCAGTGACCTTTTGTCTCTGAAGTTCCGTGCGTGTCCACGGTTTCAACCCTTCCATGAAGGTGAATAGCTTATCCTTCTCTGACATATATCTGATATTCAACATATGTCCCGATAAGGCTTTCACATACTCCCTGATGGAGTTTGTGTGTTTCAGTTCTCATAAGGCCCGACGTGCCTCATATTCCACATTTTCTGGAAAGAATTGAGATCTGATTGCTTCCTTGAGAAGATCTCAAGAATCTATTCCGACCCTGTTGGCCTGAATATCAATGTACTTCGTTCGCCACCATAGCTTTGCATCTCCACCTAGATACATGGTAGCAGTTGTGACCTTTCTCGCTACGTCCTTGCTCGAAGCCGCAAGAGAGTATTGTTCCATATCGAACAAGAAGTTCTCAACTTCTTTAGCATTGCGTGCACCTTTGTAGGTACACATTTCTGGAATTCTGAGCCTATGCACCGGCTCTTGTGCGATGGCTTGTCCGTTGCCAATCGCGCGTTAAAGAACTAGCAATTGAGTTCTCAACGCTCCCATCTCATCCTGCAACTCAGGTATGATAGCAACAGCTTCAGTCATAGCTGTGCATGCCTCTTGGCATTCATCCAGTTGGATGCGTAATTCCCGATTTTTCGTTTATGCCGCCTCGGCTTTATCCCCGAGGTTCTCCATGGCAAAACACAACTTAGTGTTTGTCACATCAAGCGCCTCCAAAAGCTGTCTGGTGTTCCTCTTTTGAACATCTGCCACCTTCGTGGTGTTCGAGGAATTTGGATCAATTTTCATAGCTTTCTTATCGAGATCTTGAACCTGGCTCTGATACCAACTTTCACGGGTAACCTTTTCTTAGCACAGAAAGGGGACACCGTGCGGCAGTAGTCTGCTCCGCTAGACTACCTTCTACCTTCTCTTGATCGTTTCAGGACGAAAGTAAATTTGATCACAATTTAAAGAAAGCTTGCAACATGAAATTGAAACGCAATGAAATAAACTTGATCGTTGATTGTTAGAAAGCTGAACATTATAATAGACGAAAGCAGAAAATTACAATGGCCAATGCAGGGGGAAAACACTAGTAAGCTTGAAAATGTTTGAAAGACCAATACCCCATATAATAGATTTCGGAACAAAAACTCAAATGACGAGAGTAGACGTCTTTTGACTCTAGAATCATGCTTTTCTTTTTCTATTTTCTAACTATTTTACGAATTAATAAACTATTTACAACACGGGGTTTAAGCAAAACTGCAGCCCGTGACACCTGGGCTACATGTACAGGGAGATCGTACACATTACATTATAGGGAGACATGTGACAATCATTCATCGGATCTTGAGCAAAATACAATTTTGCCCTTGCCAATGTAGTGCGTCAATTGTCACCCTGTAATGCTTCATGTACAATCTCCAAGTATAGGGATATAAATCCTCAATCCTCCTTGTAAATTGTACTAAACCAAGTTTGAAATGCAACATAATTCCCGAACACAAACATGAGATATAAACTGGGAACTACCTGATCTTTCACCATACACACAACATTTATATAAAACAAGTCACAATGCAAAATCCCAACTTATAGCCCAAACAATACACATTTTACATCAAAAGGCAGCTAGAGATGTCAAACGGGTCGAGCGGCTCGTTAAAATACGAGCAGCTCGAGCTTGTCAAATGATGAGCCCAAGCTCGAACCGAGCCTTGCTCGGGCTTGTTGAGCTCGCGAGTGGCTCGTGGGCTCGTTAAATTTTTTTTAAAAAAAAAAGTTAAAAAGTAAAAAAAATTCAAAAAAGCTCGCGGCTCGACACGTGGCTCGTCGAGCTCGGGGGTTGAGCCGAGCTCACGAGCCACGAGCCGAGCTCGTGGGTTAAAGGGCCGAGCCGGCCCATTGACATCTTAGGCAGCAATCCCATCAAACTTCCAACCTATCACACGTGATACAAAATGATATAAACAAATATAATGAACATGTAACCCATATATAATAATTGGATCTCGCTACAAGTACATTAAGATTTAAATAATGAATTATATAGTGACAAGTTATCGTTTGCTAGTTTAAAATATAATTAACTTTTTTTTATCAATTTTTTCCATTCACATTATATTATGTAATCCATTATGTACAAGTAGCAAAATTCATAATAATTACATGCTTAATGAAATGGAGTCATAAAAACTCAAGTTGTATATATGCAATAAGGTTTCGACTTGGTGTTGCGAGAGCCATCAATGATGAGTTGGTAGAGTTTAAAGTATGGTTTAAACATATGGTCACGGGGCACAAGGAAGGGGGGCAAGCATGGGTTAGCCCAATTTATTTTTGAAGCTTATGTATCAGCTCAATATATTTTTTTTCCTAGCTTTGCCCCCATACGTGGTATAAGTGACGGGTGACGGTTTTGTAGGGATGCATGGAAATTGCAACCTCTATTTAACATGACCCGTCCATAGGTTCGTTGGGTGCTATTCACGAGCATTCAAAATAAACAATGTAACTGATGCATCATGTTAAATAAAAGAAGTGAATCGAAAATAATAAAAAAAGGTTAAATCATCGAAAATTCCAATATTTTGCATCAAGATGAAAATGATGCTTAAGCTCCAAGGAAAGCAAATTAGAAAATAATCGAAATACGAAAATAAAAATCCATGGTCATAATCTAACTAGGGTTAATCTATGGTCATAATTAATCCGTGGTCATAATCTAACTAGGGTTACAATTGGTGCAGGCGCGTGTCATGTATTGGCTGGCAGGCACGTGCCGGCAACTTTATTTCATGTGAGTTGCTGATTTTATAGGCAGACCTGTCTGTCTCTTTCTTTCCAACCGTGTCAGCTAGCTCCACTCGCCTTCCTTACCACGCGATTCACCAAAATATGTTTACAGAATAAATAAAATAACACGTAGATAATAAGATCCAATAGAACCGAGAGTTCATATTACGCTCTTAAATTGGTTTTTTGTTTGACACAGAGCCAATTGGATTGGAAAAAGACCCTGGATCTGCTGATGCTTAGAGTGTTATTAATATCTTCAATGATTGTTCAGGGTTGCTAATGCAAATTTACTTTTCCGTCCTCAATAATTTAGTGTCAGTAAGTACTTTATTGTATCTTAAATGACACGTATACCCTTTTAAATCTAGCACGTGTTTGAACCGCTCTTTGTGAATTTAATTTTGTAATAGTGAATTTTCGAAAAAAATATATTGTTAAAAGGTTAAAAAAAGGATTTTAAATTTACTTATAAAATTATTTTATTAAGAAAATGTGTAATTAAAATTAGTATGAACAAAACTCAAAACATGATTTAGAACATGATACTATACTGTCACAATTACATAGGTTGACTTTTTTATTTTCTTGTCCAATTATATAGTTATATTTCTTTATTGAGAATGTTTTTTTTGTTCGTTTACTAACATACATTTAATTTTTTTTTACTATTTTCAACAATAATTTACTCCTATTTACTGATAATTAAATAAAAATAAATTAGAAATTTTTTTGTTAATTTTTTTTTTCAATAACATTAAATGATATTTCTTAATCCATATAAAAAAAAATAAAACCAGCCTATATAAATAGGATGAATGAAGTATTCTTTGGGCTCAACTTAGGAGAAATATGAAGCCATGAGTGATTATTTGTAAAATATTTTTATAAAAGAATGAATGATAAATAAGTAGGGAAATATTATGAAGAAAAGCGAAAAATGATATTTTTGAAAAAATGTTTATTATTTCGATACATTTTATTTCGACAAATAGAAATTTTCTTAGATAAATTCTTAAATTTCAAATATAAAGTGTTGGAAGTGTGAAACTACTAGATGACTTTCTGCAAACTTCATAAGTTGTGATGCAAATAATTTTGCAAATAATCTGTATTGATTTCTTTTCATCAATTAAAATAATTTGACGATATTAAATCGACTAGGAAATTTTTCTATTGTTATTGTTTAGGTTTCTTCCAATCAAAACAAATTTTTAAATACATTGAAAACGGTAATTTTAATAATCATGATTGAATAATTGAGTTTTATTGTTCATTGCTTCGTGTTTGATCATACTTAAAAATTTACTTTTTAAAAAATGAATTCTTGTTAGTGAAAATGTAACTTTAAAGATAGCTATGTCAATGAGTCGAGTAAAAAAAAAAATTCGGGCTCGACTCGAGCTTTTTTGGACTCAAGCCGAGCCCGAGCAAAGCCCAGCCAAAAAAATGAGACTCGAGTTATTGTTTGTTTTGTATTTTTTTTTATATATAATTAATGTAAAAGCTGCCTTTGCAGGTAGCAACGCCTTTCCAAGAAAGGCGCTTAAAAATTAAAAAAGGGGTGGCTCGCTTGGGCCACGGGCCAGCCCAGGCTCGAGCCAACCCCCCAAAACCAAGCTCGGCCCGAGCCCGAGCTCGAGCCCGGGCTTGGCTGGGGCTTTTTCCGGGCCGGGCCTGGGCCTTCAGAGCCGTCGAACTTTTTTGCCACCCTTATTTAAAGACATGTTTAACTTATTTTAGAGTCTGTTTAAGGCTCATTTTTATTGAAAAATGCATTTTAGAATAATATATTAATGTAAAATATGTGATTGAAAAATAAAGAATTTTTTAAATTTATTTGTAATGTTATTTTATTAAAAAATGTGTGATTGAATAAAAAAGAGAAAAATATATTTTGAAATAACGTGGGTCAAGAGTTAAGTATGCCATCATGCTCTAATACAGAATTTGTAAATCTAGACACTCCTCAGGCCACCCTTGCCCTGTAGTTAGACAAAGGGTATTTAGGTCATTTCAAAAAGACCACAGTCGTCATTTAACTTTTCCATTTTTCAGAAAAGTTCAAATCTGAATATTAGCGGTTCCCAATTGATCCTTCCTCTCACTGATATAAAATCCATCTCCGGGGCTTCATATTTTCCACACACACCTCACTCTCAAACCGATCGAGTAGATATTTCTGTCTCGATCGAGATCATAAAATCCTCATCTGTCCTCAAATTATAAAGGTAATTTTCAATTTTTGTTCAGATAATTTATTATTTATTGTATAAATTAGTAATTCTATATGTTTGTAATTCCTCTAGAATTGGTAATTCTTTGAATTTGTATTGAGATCCTTACTAGTTTTTGGATTTCGTCATTTTTCTTCTCAAAATCTTAGTGGTTATACGAACATTATATTATGATTTTCAATTTCCTGAAATATTATCGTGTTAATTGGTTTTCCAAATTTTGCCACTTCCTCTAGAAATGAATGGGAAAATCTTGGTGGATCAGTCATTCTTACAATGTTTAAGCTCTTATATATATATATTTTATATTGATACCTCAGATCTACCTATTCGTTGGTGCATCTGGATATTCTAATAGCTGTACTTAAATAACTTGACTTTTACGGTTGGTTATGCTATTTTTTTTTTTTATAAATTTGTTAATGTTCAAGTTAAATTAAATATTTGATGATTTACGGGTCACTATACTATTGAATATGTAGAAGGTTAGTAGTTCTCATTGATTTTAGTATTTATTTGAGATTTCTTACAAATTTTGGGTAATTTTGATCGACTCTTATTTCTAATTGTGTTACCATTTCGTATCAGATCAGTAAATGTGCTTTGTATAGTTTTAAATTTCCATTGAATTTTGACAAATCTGGTGAATATATGGATGTTAAAAATTCTTATTTTCTTTAGCTTACTGGTATCAAATCTCAATTATGTATTAACTTTCTTCATATTTTATGGATCTATAATTGATCTTAATGCACCACTGTATGACTTGGATTTGATCCACGTGTATATGTCTATCCAGAAGAACTTGTCACTTCATCGTAGTGTATAACTAATGTTATAGATATTCTATTGTTTCAGGAGATTTGGTTCCTATCTCAACTAGATTCTGGTAAAATTTAGGAAATTGATTATTTCGAGAGAGTGGATGGCAATTTGAATGGGTATTTGACGATTCTTTGTATTTGTAGGAAGAAAATGAGAGAAATCCTTCACGTTCAGGGAGGCCAATGCGGTAACCAGATCGGATCAAAGTTCTGGGAGGTTGTGTGTGATGAGCACGGCATAGACCCAACTGGGCGCTATGTTGGAACTTCTGACCTGCAATTAGAGCGTGTCAATGTGTACTATAATGAGGCATCGTGTGGGAGGTTTGTTCCCCGTGCAGTGCTCATGGATCTGGAGCCTGGAACTATGGACAGTGTCCGCACTGGTCCATATGGACAGATTTTCAGGCCTGATAATTTTGTCTTCGGCCAGTCTGGTGCTGGAAATAACTGGGCTAAAGGGCACTACACAGAGGGTGCTGAGCTTATCGACTCAGTTCTTGATGTTGTGAGAAAGGAGGCTGAGAATTGCGACTGCCTTCAAGGTAATTTGCGACGTTGAAGTATGATTAAGTTGTTTATTTTAAAAATTGTTGATTACAGAGCTCGTTGGATTCAGAGATAAGCATCTCTCACAATATTTACAATATTCAAAGGGGATTTCACTTCCTTGATGTATCATGAGAAGTCTTAATTTTTCTTGATTTAAAAATTGTGGCTGCTTTTTTCTGAAATTCACTTTTGGTTTTCTAGGGTTTCAAGTGTGCCACTCACTTGGTGGTGGAACGGGTTCTGGTATGGGTACCTTGTTGATCTCAAAGATTAGGGAAGAGTACCCAGATAGGATGATGCTGACATTCTCAGTGTTCCCTTCACCCAAGGTTTCGGATACAGTGGTCGAGCCATACAATGCCACACTTTCAGTGCATCAGCTTGTTGAGAATGCAGATGAATGCATGGTGCTAGACAATGAAGCTTTATATGATATTTGTTTCAGGACCCTCAAACTTACCACGCCTAGCTGTGAGTATATTTTACTGAAATCCTTGTTGGTGCTATCTATATATTGTTGCCTGAGATACTGTTTATAGTCACCTGATTTGCGTCAATTTAGTTTGAATGGTTCCATGTTGCTATACACTGATTACAGTTGTTTGTGCCTGATATGTATGTATCACACATAAATTTGACCATAAGGAATATAAATCCCCCGGTCCTGGAATATATCTCATAGTCATAAATTTGACCATAAGGAATATAAATCCCCCTGTCCTGGAATATATTTCATAGTGACCGTTCTTGGGGTGTAAAATAGGTCTTTAATCATGAAAGTGTGTATCACGTAGTTCATTCTGTTTAAAATGAGGAAAATACCATCAGTATCTTAGAATTTTGTTTTTACTAATTTCCTTCGATTAACTTAATGATTTGACAATGTTTATACAAATACATGTCACATTGTTGTATTACTACTGATAACACGTTGTGATTTCCCAAAATTAACGAAGTAGCTTCTCTGAGTGAAGTTCATCCACACTACTAGTATATATTAAATCAATGTTTCAATTGCTTGTAATAGTTTTCTTTCTTTCATCCCAGTCGGTGATCTGAACCACTTAATTTCTGCAACCATGAGCGGTGTCACTTGCTGCCTTCGATTCCCCGGCCAACTCAATTCTGATCTGCGAAAGCTTGCTGTGAACTTGATCCCATTCCCCCGTTTGCACTTTTTCATGGTTGGGTTTGCTCCACTGACATCTCGTGGTTCCCAGCAATACCGTGCCCTTACAGTCCCTGAGCTGACTCAGCAAATGTGGGATGCCAAGAACATGATGTGTGCTGCTGACCCACGCCACGGACGTTACCTCACTGCCTCGGCCATGTTCAGAGGCAAAATGAGCACCAAGGAAGTGGATGAACAAATGATTAACGTTCAAAACAAGAACTCTTCGTACTTTGTCGAGTGGATTCCAAACAACGTGAAATCAAGTGTCTGTGATATCCCACCAAGAGGCCTTTCAATGGCGTCCACCTTCGTCGGGAACTCGACCTCCATTCAGGAAATGTTCAGGAGAGTGAGTGAGCAATTCACTGCTATGTTCAGGAGGAAGGCTTTCTTGCATTGGTATACCGGTGAAGGTATGGACGAGATGGAGTTCACAGAAGCCGAGAGCAACATGAACGATCTTGTATCCGAGTACCAGCAGTACCAGGATGCTACTACAGAGGAGGAAGGCGAATATGAGGATGAGGAAGGTGAATTTGAGGATCACGTGTGAAGTATTGGTACTATCCTTACGAGATTTTATGTTTCCTTCTTGTGCTTTTTCCTATGGAATTAGTGAATCTTATTTCTGTATTGGGTATAGTTAGCTGTGGGGGAGAGAGAGAGAGAGACTGCGAGGATGTACGTATGGTTGATGAGATGAGAAGTTTCAGTTTGTTTTATATGTTTAATTGGAGAATGATCATCTTATTCGCATAAACTTCTGTTATTGTGTGTTTCAGTATCTTATTATCCTGTGACTATTAGCATGTTCGACCATACTGGTTCGGTTTATTTCACTCAGTTGGATCCCATTTTTGAACCAATAAAAATCCAAGGCAATAAAACACACCGAGTATGTATGACAACATTGGATTGGACATTTGGACTGAACAATTATGTATTTAATACTATAGCTTCTCTGTCTCCTTCGATACTGTCCACCAACTGTGTCAGTACACCCTATTCAAAATACAGTTAATGCAATTCATGACATCGCACTCTTTATTGTAATGTACGAATATCGGGCATCGACACAACAAGATGGAGAAAGAACACCAGCACCAAAGACTATTCAACTCGATCCGTTGCTTCGGAATCATTTCTGATTATCTGCAGAGAATGACAAAAATATGTAGAGGGGCAAGATTTCACAACACGGCACATGATGCAAATGGTGTTAAGATTCAAACTCGCTACAGACGGATAGAGATTTTTAATTTTTCTTTATTTTAATATAGAATCTAGCAAAAATGTAATCTTGCAAGAACATAGCGTACACAGTTTAAGAGCAAATTAACATTAGTTTAAGAGCTTGTTTGACTTTAAGAGAAAAAAAAGGAACTTAAAACTACTTTTAAGCACAACCAAACATGCTACCTCTAGAAATTCACATGCAATTACAAAAAGTGATAGGTCAATAGAGATGATGATGGTGAGGCCTAATTAGCCCCTGTTTTGGTACACATTTTCTCAAAACTCATTTTCAACCACACGTTCTTCAATAAAATAATAATTTTCATCACATCAATAACTTTTCTTTACTTTTTAACCACATATTTATCATCATATCACCATTTAAAATACATTATTTCCTCAATAATATCAATCAAACACATCCTTAATCATATTTAAGGATAAGTCAATGATTCCGATGAAAGGTTATGCTATATGTACCAAATTTTTATACCGAATCTTTTACATCCCACTCACATTAGGAGGTGGGGACCACAAACTGAAATTTTTAAATATACATGGGACCCGCGCGCATTGTGAGAGTGGGTAACCCATTCGGTACCCCCCATTCGGTACATATATATTAATCCTTCCCTGAAAAGGAAGGCCATGATAATAGATGTCACCCAAGAAGCACGATTTATTTTGGGTGGGTTGAGGACTTTCGAAACAACAACCTAAACCTTGTTCCCAACAACGTGGGGATCGGCTATACAAATCTTTAATCACCAATCCACTCAGTTCATTGCTAGACCTATTCCAAAATCTTAAAAACTAGATTAGTAACTTAATGGAAGCTCTTGAAATTAAGGAAAAAAATTTGCTACGGAGCGTATTAGAAAATCTACATATGCTCTTTTCCTAAAGAAGTTTTGCAAATGGCATTATTTTCACATTGCAGCCTCCAAATGATAATAGCGATGTTTTCTACTGGTATCTTGGTTTCTGAAAGAATTAGAAAATCTACATTCTTGAACTATGGCTGGAGTTAATTGCAAGTTTCAGCATTAAGTATTATTCCTCCTTCGACAAACACAAAAAAGTATTTATTTTAGTACTTATGAACAAATATTAAGCTTAGTACTTTTTACCCAGTATCATTTTCGAAGTTAATTTTTTTTTTTTACTAACAAAACTTTCATAATCACTGGTAGACACAATCCAAAATCCACTCCTCAGTCCTCAAATTTACCAAAATAGAGCAATTCAAAAGAACAACAAAATCAGGATTGACACTAAAGCTTATCACTTCCTATAAAAAAACAAGAAATTTCACAGGAAAAAAAAATCCAAACAAATCATCATTAGAAGTAAAAATGTAATAATTACCCGAAGAAGGAAGGTCTGATATTGGGGAAGAAGAAATTGGCAGGCATTCTGTACGAAGCTCCGTAATTATTGCTGCCAATGCCTCAGTATTGAGATCCATGTCGCTAAGTGCAATAAGAATGGAAAGCGTGTGGCGATCCAGTCCAGTTTCGAGAATGTTTGACATTTCAAACGCCAGGTCCAGTGAGTCTCTTGCAGTTCGAGCGGTCTCAGGATCCATTTTTACCGATCTGTAGAAGAAGAATATTAATTGAACAGTGGAGAATGGAAAACCGGAAAAAAGGGGCTCTGTTAAATTATGTAAAAAATTCCCCAAAATTTTCCCCAGTGTTCAATCTAGGGCACAAAAGATCCGTTTAATTGTGAACTGTAATGAAAGATTGAGGACTAATTGGTTACTCCAGTAATAGGTTGAGGATCAATAGTGATTTTTTTTTTCTTTTTTTTTTAACTGTTATAAATTTTTATCGCCGGTATGATATCCACATTTTTTCTCCCAAAATAATTTTCAACCACACTTTTCCAATAACATGATTTTATAGTAAACCCAAAAAAATTTCTTACTTTTTACCACAAACTCTTAAGAAATCACTAGTACATAATCTATTCTCTCAATGGAACTCAAATATACCCTTAAGGTCCAACCCATTGAAGTTGAATGTTGTATCATATCTACGATCTACGGGATATTTGATTGCGAATATAACACCCTTCTCAAAGATAGGGAAGGATTTATGATTCATAGTGCTCAAGAGATGAATTCCATAATGGACACCGAATGTTAAAAAGCCTCTTACTACAATGATGCCCACGAAGTAACCATCTTCTCAAAGGCGGGGTACGACTAATCATTATAGTGTTGAAGAGACGAATTTCATAACAAAAATTCAATTATGAGGAGCATCTTACTATAATGATGCTCGCAGAGATTATACCCTTCTCAATTACAGGAAAGGATTGATAATTTATAGTGCTGAATAGACGAAATTCATAACGAGAAATTAAATGTTAGGAGCCTCCTATTACAATTATGCTTGCACCATGAGTTTGATCAAATGCTAGAGATGTAAGGAATGAAAAGCTAAAAAAGGAAAGAAGAAGATGAGAAAAGATAAACCTTAGTTGCTTGGAGAGCAATATTCATAATTATTTAATGATGGTGTGCACATTATATTCATTCCATTAAAAGCGTTTTATTTTTTTGCTTAGCTAGTTGCCATCGAGGCTATTGTTGCGTGATTTTTAATATCGGTTAAAATATACAATTGGTCACTGAACTTTCAAGAAAATTTCATTTTAGTCATCGAATTTTTTTCTTTTAAATTCCAACCGAGTTACTTGACTTGCTAATTGACAACACGGTGAATACAACATTGTGTATTTTGTCAGACACATTGAACAATCGATAATTTTACTAATAGTATTAATTTGGAATAAGAAAATGATTATATATACATAACTTCTCCTTTTGCTAGTAACATATAATATTAGATGGATTGTACACTCGTTGCAGAAAATCGTAACTTTTTTCTTTAATATTGTCCAATCTATACGGTTACTTTTTTATTATTCAAAAGAAAAGATAGACACAATGATTTCTACTAAGAAAGTTATCACTACACAAAATTCTGATATTCTTATCCCATCTCTGTCCCCCCCACATTAAAACTCTTAATTGTCCTAGTCTTTTTTCAAATGATGATATTCCTTTTTACATAATTATTTGGGCCATGTCAATCGGGCCGGTTCGGTCCAGCACGCTTAGGTCACGCAACCAGGCCCGAAAGTTTTTTTTTTTTTTTTTAAATAAAATTAATTTAAAAGGAAATCACAAAGAGTTGAGGATCCAAACAATGATGATAAAACTAAGGACAATTGATATAATTATTGATATGATTTATGTTTTAATTATGGGCCATTCTATTTATACTTTTTTGACTAATTGATTGCAGTGGTTGGATTGGAAATTTGAAATTCATATTAAAAAAAATATCAAACTGAAATTAATCTACAATTCTCTTTCTAATCACTTATTACATGAAGTTATCATTGTGCAACTATTGTAGATTAAATGTCTATTCTTACCATCGTAATTAACGGCGACTTATTCAGGTCTCGTGTTCACATTTGGATAGTTCATCCAAGCGAATTTATGTATGTAGCTAAATTCCGATACCTATTGACTATTGTAATAGGCATAGGATTCTATGAAACTCCAAGTCCGTACATTATATAGATCTTTGAGTCTCAATAAACAGTGCGTCTTACTAGACAAGTTACGTAATATTAACTAGGGATATTTTCACGAATGGCCATCATTAAGAGTGTGAGTTGAAAAGTGTTCAATTTTCAAATTTAATACTAAACTGTCTATTATGCCCTTAATGAAAAAAAGGACATTTGAATCTCTACGTATTCTCGACATTTGAATCATATTTTATATTTCAAAAGTACATACGTCAATTCATAATATTAAACGTTCTCGACATTAAAAATGTCATTCTCGACATATTAAATGTCTAGAAGGACATTTCATTCCAAACATGACATTTCTCTATACTTGAAATGTCGTTCTCGACATTTGTGTCAATACAAAAAATAGCATTAATTGTGATTTGACGTCTTGTCATTTGCAATAAATGGAGCAGGTTATGTGTCAAGATTTCATCAGCTAATATTTTTTTTGCAAAAATGTCCATTTTATTGTCCTTGAATGGAATCATAAATTGTTGACCATGGGTATTTTGGTCTAAAATATACCAAAATGGTCATTTCTGCAAGGATTTTTGAAAGTTGTCATTTTTGCAAGTGGCTTGAGAAAAGTGGATATTTCTTACAATTTTCACTATTTTTAACTATTCAAATTTTAAACAGATGATACATTAATTTATTTAAAAACCTAGTCTTTAATTTCGTGCAATTTTAAGTTTAGCCCCCGTTTGGTTTCGATTAAAATCTCAAGTTAAAGTCAACGATTAATTTTAACCACTCATTTCATAGGACCCACAACTCTTCAACCATACATTTCATCAACTTTTATCAAAATCTGCTAAAAATCTGATGTTAATCTCTACCAAATGGGGGTTTATCTTTTATCATGCGTACTTATAACAGACAGCGATTATTTCTTAATCTTTTAAATGTTGTGATCATGTTCGAATGGTGATTAAACTATAAATTAAGTGATTATAAATGGGTAATTTTATAAAATGTATGGATAATAAGTAAGTAATATTCGTTAATCTTACAAAATATTTAAATAAAGAGTATGTTTTTTTCCTTACAACATCAGTATAGACTGACCCCACAATAAAGAAAAAGCCAGAAAATGATTTATTTCACATGACCCAAGATTGAGTAAAAATATTTGATATGCATTAGCTTGCCTTCAGTGTAAACACCCCCCACCCCACCCCACCCCCTTTCTCTGCTAGTGTTTTTGTGTGGAGCTTTTGCAGCAAATTTGGCTCTGAAATCGGTAACAGAAAAGTTTCCAACAAAACTATGAGCTGAAAACAGAAAATTTATATTACCCTGCAGCAAAATCAATGCATATTGCATCTTCATCCCCACTGCACCCACCCCGCCGCCCGCCATTGACCTTGCAGCTATCTTCTTCAAACTCCAAGGCATCTACCTAAACAAAAAGTTCTACACACTTTATAAAAATTCCTTTCCAGTTTTCAACCCAAATCTAGAAATCATCTTTTTTGGCTGAAGAAATAAGAAAAAGTTGAGAAAAGAAGCTGCCTTTTTTTTTGGGATCAGAATCCCATGTCATGACTTGGGATTTTTACAAGAAAGATAAACATATGGGCAGAGAATTGGGTTGCTTCTTGTGTTTTCTTCTGCTGGTTCTTGCACAGTGGGGGATAAATCCATGTTATGCAGTAAGAGATCAAAATGCATTTTTTTCTGCTATGAACTCTGTTAAAATCCCTAAGGGATCCAAAGAAAATGCAACAGAAAAGAATGGAAAAGAATTTTTTGGAGCAGAAATGAGGAAAGTCTACACAGGTCCAAATCCTCTACACAACAGATAAGTAGCAGAAAAAATATATCAAGCTTAAATTCTCTCATTCAAGCCATGATAAATATTTTTTTTTTTTTGTTTTCAATTTTCCCGACCTTTTTCCCCTTGATCTCCTCAAATTTCAACTTTAGCGACCAAAAAAATCATATTACGTCGTCCACAACGAGAAAACTCCATCGTTGGGTCGTCGGAAAAGGTCGAACATGTGTCATCTGTGGGCTTCTGTTAAAACCTTACATTTGTATATGAAAGTTATTTACGAGTTTTTTGTTGAGAAAATATGTTTATTTGTTTGAAGAAGAGATGTAAAACATGAAATAATATTTTTTAGTTCACAATTTTCCGAATAATAATGCCATTACTAAAGCAGTTTTTGGTATGATGAACGTCTGATATTTTCTACACTTGTTTGTGAAATTCCTCTTGTAACAATATCAAAGTGAAGGAATGTCTTTGCAAAGTTTTTTAATTTATTTATTTTTAATTATCTTCCATTTATTACCTCAAAAAAGTCATTTTATATTCAAACATATGAAAATATGTACCTGCAGAAGCTGGATATGAATATATGTAGTAAGAACAATATTAGGATTATATTGGATAGTGTAACTTCTTTGTCATATTCAGCGTTTGTTTGACGTAGATTTTTTTAGAATATATTTTGTGAAAATAATTTTTTTGAAGAAATGTCTATAAAAAGTAGGAAAATTTATATGTTCAAAAAGAAAATTATTATATTAGAAGAACGTGTGTTCAAAAATGAGTTTGAAAGAAAATGAGCACATTTCGAGTGTGAATTGAGAGAGAAAATGACTACACGACATTAAAAAAATATTAGTTTCTAATTATAATTTACCTACATACGGAGGCGTAGAATTATGTAATACACGCAAGTGCGCGCACATACACATATATATTTCTAATTTTCTATACTTTATAAAAACTTGAGGATGCACAAACTATTTTATGTTGTCCCTGTTTCTGCATATAGAGAAAGAAACAAAGGGCATTTATTCATAGTATGAGTTTTTCTGTGAATTTTGGAAAATTTCTTGTCCCACCATTTCTGTTGTGCATTACAGTGGGGTTTTCTTTCGGCTATAGGAATCAGTAAGGGTGGTAAATGTATGAAAATATTCAACTTTTTCTAATAATTATTATTAATAATTATTTTTGTTTTGAGAGGACAGATAATTTTTACAGTTGTTGTAATGTCACGCATGTTTCAGTAATGAATGCTCAGACAGATATACCCCACTCAAATTGTTTGATATCTACCTTCTTAAAAATTGTATATAGCTAAGAAGAAAAAGAGATTTTAAAGTTTTGGAATTGTTCTCCCGCTCACGATGGGCAGAATAATACTATCCACCTGCTGATGTGGTAAGAGAATCCAACGTTGGGTTCTCTCGCATAATAATATATTTTACCGTGGGCAAGAGAACACCACTGTTTAAGGTTTTGTTAGTAGTTCTTTAAAGTGTTGTTCAATACTATGTATCGTACATACGATGTTACTAAAATTTCTTGAATGGCAGAAAAATACCGACCATCATTTAACTTCTATTGAAATCTGCTCTTTGTTTTTGTTTGATCACTCAATTAATTTCTTTAACGAAGCGTGTGACGTAGAAGATCTATACGTTGATTCCACATTAGATGTTAAAGAAATGCATTTATGAGAAAAATATATTTTGAAATAGTGATTTTTTTGAAAAATATATGGTTATAAAAGAAGGAAAATTTTGAATTTACGTTTTATTAAAAAATATGTAGTTGAAAAGTAGAAATAAAGAAATGTATTAAAATCTTAGTGGGTTGGAAAAAATTGTCAAAAGAAAGAATAACCAACCCTACCTCACATTGACAATGCCCAAAAGCATAAAACTTTTATTTAGTCAAAAGAATTACTGTATTACTTTCTGGATTTTAATGTAAACACCCTTTACCTTATTTCTCAAAGTCAAATACTATACACAAAAAAGGAGAGATATTTGGGGTCCATTTCCCTTAATTTAGCAAAATTCACTAAAGATTAATAATAAATATTTTATAGTCAAAGAAAATGTAATCATGGGATGACACAATCTCGAAAGAGAGAAATATGATAACATTTATCAATCATTCTTCGTAATCAAATATACTAAGCATGTATGTAAGTCGTTAAAATTAATACAAGGTTGAACTAGAACGATTGCATCTTGCTTCTACGTTGATGATAAACAGAGCAAAAGTCATACGAATCCAATCTAGTTTGGAATCAACGAGAAATCGAATTATCACGTGCAATTAAATAATAAATCAGTAATAAAAGAAGTGGACCACAAAATGCTAATACAAGAAACTTGAATGTGTGTGTTTTCAAATCAATTCCCTATTTTGTAAGGCACTCGATCGAGCAGTAGGATCCACACTTGGATGTACTATAATTGTACTAAATATTCATGTGACATCTGGGGAAAGAAATTATGTGTTTCTCGTTGTTTATATCACAGCATTTGGGAGTTGGATATGAAAATATGAATATGTTGGACATTTTTTTTTTTACATTTTATTTACCTACCATAACAAGATGGTGGCTCCTCGAGAACAACGTTGAAATTTGATTTCACGTTTGAACTTTAAATGGATCGAATTATCCGTCTAAACTTTTTGGGTCGATACCATGTTGAGTCTTAAATTTCTATCTTAAAATACTTCTAAAACGCAATGCATAATATTACAATGAAGAGAATTTAATTTTAGCCCAAAAAGGGCATTCGAAAAAATCCCATCTTATAAGTTTGGTCAAATGGTCCATCACAAATGATAAACCAGTCACTTCAAGACCTGAAGTACCCTACAAAATTCAGTACATCAGGGCACTGATAGAACAATGCTAGGTGTACCAATTTTTTACATGTTAAGTGGCAAATTTTCATTCATCCTTACTAAAAAACACACAAAAAAGGGGTACCAAATGCATACGCACCAAGAATATGAAAATCCACCAAATAATTAAAAAATAAAGCTCAGAACAAAGCCTTTCAGAACACAGATTTAATGCTCAAAACCCATTTGAGAAATACAAATTACGAGAGGAAAAATCAAATTTGAATTATTCAGAAAAAAAGTTTCTGTATATATCAAGTCGATGCAACTTCTCCACGAACATGTTTAGTGCATTGAGATGCAGTCAAGCTTGTATTCAAGAAGATGTTAGTAACATGAGATTCCACAGTTGTGATTTGAACTGAGAATATAATGATCTGCGCTTGAACATTACATGGAATTGACCTTTTTTAGGGCATGTGGGTATATCCCATTTGAATACATATAGTTATGCAAGTGCCTAACTCGACATAAGGTGACACAGAGTATTTCGAGACCACGCTGCAACCTCTAAGTCTCTAACTATCTTCAGATTTTTATTTTTTTTCCAAAGAACGGACAAAATCTTACAGCGCATTAAAAGAAGGCAATTAAGAAGTGTCCTTTTTACCCATCAACTGCATTTTTCTCAACCACCAAAAAGATGCTGAAGTTTGTCAGATGTTCACAAATATCTATGCTGTTTGTGGGCTATCAAGAAATTGTACCAGAAGCTTTAGTACGAAAACAAAATTTCAAGCTCAAGAACAGAGATTGAAACCCCCCAAACTTAAAACTGCATTCAAGTTACAAATACTAGTGCCACTGTAACGAGACATTGTAAACAAAAATCGACGGTAACTACATGTTTGGTATGTTATATTGAATATAGTACTGAACTAAAAAGAGTGTCGTGTATCAAATAGGTCTACATTTGATATGAAAGCGGAGAATAACTTATGGTTATAAACATCTCCACTGTTCGCGAAAACAATCCTGAAATGCAAAATCATCATAAGCTTTAGTGAGGGACAAAGTTTCGAACTCGACTGTGTCTCAAATGTCTAGATTAGACAGGATGCGGAGAATAACATATATTTATATATCTGTGCTCGTTGTGGGCTAGCAACAAATATACAATTACCAGAAGCTTTAGTGAGAGAGTTATTAATTCAAGACAGATATTGAAAGTTAAAATTGCATTCAAGTTATGAACATTGATGTAGGTAGCACTGTACCGAGACGCTACAAGAAAAACCTGACATTCATGGATTACAAAGGGACTAGAAATCAGCATTTGTCTTAACTTTCTAAGACTAGATATGGTGCTACAGACAAAGGGACAACAATCAAATGGTAAATTAAAAATATCGTGCAGGATAGAATTAACAAAATGTACTTAGTGAAGCTCCTCCACTCAACCTTACATAAATGAAGGCAGACGCAATCCAGAACAAGAAAATTTGTTTTAGAAGCAAATTTAATCTACAGGTAGAAAAATGTATATTGTGTGTTGTCATCCTAAAAAGAAAACAAATAGTTCGGATCCAAATAGAGTTAGTCCCTACATAATTATTCCATGTCCTAAAAATGAGTTCATGCAAAATTTACTGATAATGCAATTCAATCTACTGTTTTACTCTTTTCTGAACATTGTTAAGATTTGTGAATCTATCTTAAAAGGTCAATCTTTTTAAGAGGAGTAATCAAAATCCTTATAAATTGGTCTGTATTTTCATTTTTAATTGATGTGAGATTTTTTATCCTTTAACAAATATATACTAAAGAAGAGTTTATGATTTCTGCACATTACGATGGTCATTGTGTATCACCATATCTTCTTCTGGGTTAGAAATGAAACTCCAAACTTGTCTTCAGAGTAAATAAATTGGTCATGATATGAAAGAAAATCACAGTTCATGGTTGACAACGAATGGCCTGAAACAAGATGACCTTATAGTTAGAATACTATTGGAAGTACTGTCTCTGTTTTGATTCCATAATTCCACCTCTATAATATAAATATGAGGTAAAGCCCAACCTACTAAGTTCAGTATCTCTAATATTCAGAACCACACAGGCAAGAACTTGTGCAGACGAGACCACATTTGCAGGTAGACTCTCTTGGACTAATCCTACATCCTCCATTACCTCTCTTAGCCTTGCAACTATGATAAAACCGAAATGAGAATGGAAAAACAATTCCAGCAAAATATAATTTCACAAGAAACACAATAAAATACTCCTATTCACGTGTTTTTACGTGAATGAAGACCTCGAGAGTGATATTCTAAAGCTTTCTGTCGAAAGTCATTCGTAATAATAGAGGCTGCCTTCGTTCTGGCTTGGGAGAGGGTGGCAATGTTGTGTAAGAGAGCAATGCTCTGAGGAGTGTACTCAAAATCTGGCAAATCTTTCCCCGCAGCATCAAACTGGGATATGAGCCATGCTTTCACCTTCACAATTTGACTAGAATCGAAACCATCATCACCCCTACTTTTTGATGATTCTGATGGTACTGTTGCAGGCATTGGAGGAGGAGGACTGGCTCCACCCATAATTTCATTCTTTCTTTCTATCCTATTTTTGTTCTTTCTCACTTATCAGATTTCAAGTCGAAACCTGTCTTCATCAGTGGTCACTAGCATTAACACGGAGAAAAATGAAAAGTAAACTTGGTTATGAATGCATCTTTCATTCCTGAAAATCAGAAGTAAGAATCAAAGAAAATTTGAAAAGTACTAATCAAAAAAGATATAACATAGTGAAAATAAAGAGTATTTAAAAATGGAACTTCCTCCATGGATCTCAAATTTAAGTTCAAATAAAATAAATTAGATAAATACCAATCCAATAAATAAATCAAATTATAAGAAAAAAAAATATTGAAAAACTGAGAAATTGATATTAAAAGTGGCCTGAACACTAATGTAAACAACTGAACTTATATTTTTTGAGATGGTTCCGAAATTACAAAGTCGAAATGCAGCATAATGATCCTATAAACTCTGTCGCCATGCGTGTGTGCTTGTAGTGCCTAGTTGGTGGGGGTAGCTGTAAACTGGTGGTTGTAGAGCATTATACGGAGGCGTCTGATGGCAGTGAGCGGTTAAATAGTGGATCACCGGCAACAGAGGCGGAGCATCTCTGGTTCACTTGACAAATATGTTTTAAAAGGAAAATTCCACTAACAATAAATATATTTATACATAGTGCTACTAATTAGATATATTTCAATTTTGTTTGATACTACTATATTAATTTGGTTATAATCGAATAACTCCATTTAGGGTATGTTTGGGCTAAATTTTAATCTAAATCAAAGTCAAACAATTAAAATCAACCACATCTTTCATGAGTCTCACATTTTTTCAATCACACGTTTCAAAAACTTCTATCACTATCCACTTAAAATCTGATTTTAATTTACACCAAACACCCTCTTAATTTTGACACCTTGGAATTGACGAAAAGAAGAGTTGGAGGAGTTCATGTATCAATCACTTCCATTCCTCTAATCAAACTTAGAACCAAGCTGCAGTGTCAGGGAGAATGTGACACCCTCCCTGAGAGAACACACACATAGGGGGGAGGGAAGCATTTTTTTTCATTTTTTATTTCATGCGGGTCCCACGTCGGTCTCACACTCATGTGAGGTTAGGTCAACGAGGTGGGCAAATTAATTCGGGCAAAGTAGCTTAATACTTGTGTTTATTTTCAAAAATGACTTTACTTTGACTGTGTAGTCAAAAAATGATTACTGCTTCTATTTTACCAAGATTACTTATTTTATGTTAGAAATTAGAGGGGTGCTATTGGGCCAGGCTCAAAGGCCGACCCAAAAACAGGGCGCCTACGTGGCGCCCCGCTATTGGAGGGGGCTGACTCGGGTTGGGCTTTGAGCCTGGCCCAAAAGAATTTTTCTAGAAATTAAGGTTATATGTGATGATCATCATTTATTGACCATCAAGTTATCAAATTATGATTGTGAAGACAACAAATCGAACACGAGGAGCATTTTCAGGTATGAACTCGATAAGTTCAATAATGAATCGAACACAACATGTATCACAATGATCCTATTTATTAACGTTATAAACATGAAGTTAGCATTTTGGTCAAGATTATCTTTATATTATTTTTTTTGAAAATTGAATATTGAGACATCATTGTAAACATGTCTCTCTTTCCCCTTCTCAAGTCTCAAAATACAAGGTAAATACGAAAATTCCACGAGACAGAAATTTTAATGAATCCCTCTCCTCTCCTTCCCCTTCTCAAGTCTCAAAATATAAGGTAAATACGAAAATTCCACGAGACAGAAATTTTAATGAATCCCTCTCCACAGCAGCTCAGTGAAAACAATGGCCAGCAGGTAAACACCTCTAATCGGCACAAGCCTTCTATTGCCTCGTTGATCAAATGGTTCAAACACTAGCAGCAAATTTCGCAACACCATCTCCCCAGATAAAACTAAATAATCCATCATGTTACGACGGTACTCCCGACATTCAACCAAGTACAAGAAAACAAAAGCACAACTCCCATTAGCTACATTACAGAAGTCCCATCGAGTTTCATATCATAAAAACAAAAAACCAGAAATTCTAATGAAACATACAATTGTCGATTAGCATTTCTTACATTTAAGAAGCATTGCCTTCACAACAACACACATTTTAAATATGACAGTCTTTTGGGATATAAAGCCATGACATCTGACAATAGACGGCATTAATGCATCACCAAACGCAGCGATAACTGGTATGCAACTGTGTAAGTTCACCGCTGTACATGACCTTCACGACCTGCCCTTTCTCGAGGCCATAGTAACGAGCAATTGCATCTTTTTGCAGCATCCGCGGAAGCTGGAAATGCATTATTGAGATTTAATCAGAAATCAGCTTGTTAAGATACTTTCGATAAGCATATATATATATATTGTTAGCCTCTTCCAAGTTCAATCATCCTTTCCCATGAGCGTCGTTTATGAACAGCCATATTCAAACATATACCATTGGATGTTTCTGTAATCAATTTTAAAAACCAACAACGAAAGTCCATCTTTCATGGTTGAGTCCATACTCTAATTCTTTGTCTGTAGATAAGAAACCCAAAAGAAAACTGGAACCAAAAAGTGAACCACCTGTCTCAACCCAGGAACTTTGACGTACACAAGGTCAAATACACAAAGCTTGATGCTAACAAGAAGTTCATTCTCCTCCTAACCATAATGCATGCACACGATGAATCATTTGTAAGATTACTATTTCCAAATCAATGAGTCATGTTCCCCCTCTCAGTCTTGCATCACAAGTCAAGTGTTCCCATGAGGGATGGAAAATGGGTCCTAAGCCATTTCACCAAATATAGGAAGCACCAACGCAGAGTTGGAATTTTCAAAAAGGAACCGACGTGACACATCCACGACATACTCACTAAAATATTTTTTTTAATTTTTTTTTATTGTGATGTAAATTTGTTTTTGCTAATTCCGGCACATTGACAACGCATCTAGGGCGTGTCAACATCATGTCTCCAGGTGTGTTGGCGACGTGTATAATAGTACAAAGCTAAAAAATAATTTTGACATGCCACCAGACACTTCTGACACGTGTCGGCAATGTGTGGTGTCCTACACATGTCGGACAATGACTTGCCTGCCCTTGGAGGGTGAGGGAGTCGGTGCATCCTAGACATCTAATACTTAGAGTAAAAAAGTTATCTTAGAGAAAAAACAAACGTGTCGTGTTACGTTGTATGTCATATGTTGTGAGTCGTGACTTTATCTTATCAAGATAAAAGCTGAATATCAAGATCAGTAATCGTTTCACAGCATCAAAGTATGCTACAGATTTCATCATAGCATTGAGAAGATTCAATTTCTATCACATGACCAACTTAGAACCAGGATGAATGTAAGAAGCACAATATGGAGAGGATTTCACATAGATACCATGCACAGAACAAAATGCTGCGAAAATACACGTTATCCATGTGCATAAATATAAATATACGATCATGTGGGATAGAGCATGCTAACATTCTGCGACTTTGAATACAAACCTGTGTTTCATCCAGGCAGTACTTCTTTAATAGACTTTGTTTCTCTTGTTCAGCAAGCACCTGATGTTTCGGTTTGCATTCATGCTTAGTAATATTGACAAGCAAGTCAGTGATCTGAAAGCATAGAATATTCTCAGGAATGTGAGGTGGATCGCCAAAAAATAAAAATGGACAAGGACAAATCAAATTATTGAACAAAATGATATAAGAAAAACGAATTGGTAAGTAATATGCTGTTTTTGATATTGCAATGATAGTAAAATTCAAGAAAAAATGGTTTAAACTCGAAAAATATTGTTAATTTTAAATAGGGGGAAAAAAGATGAAAATATACATCTTGAAAAACAGAGAGACGACAACTTCACAGCATGTATAAGGCGAGCTATTCATCATAAAACTGTTGCTATTGAACTAATTATGCACTTCTCTAGTTTATCAAAGATCATCAATGTGCACAGCTCAGCATCATAGCTGACTAAGCAACAGTTGACAATATCCTAATTTTATCTGTCATTGCAAGTCCACTCAACTCGGGGACATATAGTATGTGCTGAGGACCATGACTCGGGGACTATGGTATGCCATGTGCTAGTAGCCTAAAACCCAGCTGAAGTTGTTAGATTATCTTTTAACTTTACTTTTTCATCCTGCAGTTCTGGTCTAATTTATTATGCATAGTACGGTCATCAAAAAGGAATTACGAGACACTCGTCTGTTTCGAAAAAAGACAAATTAGAGATTTGCACACCAGATAAGATTTCCTAGATAGTGCACAATAAATAGATGGTTGGTAAGTGGGACTGATATAATTAGATAGGATAAAATAAAAATTAAATAGCAGCCTCTTATCGAATAGAACATACATGCATTGGATGAAATATTAATTAGTAAACCATAGTCAAAAACTAAAGCAATACTAGTAAGAATGTTAGTAATTATGAGTATATATATCGGGTCAAAGTAATCTCAGAAAATGACATAAAATGTACATAGTACATACATGTTAAAAACAATACTTCTACTTTTACTTTTGATTTCCTAATTTGGCGATAAAATTATGCTTCTTATACCAGTAGGAGATTAGAAGCTAAAACAGTAACTTAGATCCTGATACACTATGTCAGAACTAATTTAAGAAAGAAAATATAACTGCAAACCATAGGAAAACTTGCCTGGAAAATTTCGACTTTGAATGAAAATAGACCCACTGCTTTTAATGCCTGGTTAGTTATTTTATTTTGCACGACCAGAATCAGCCGACTTAAGGTGTCTCTGTTAACTATCTGAGTAGCAATCGCGCGGATGACATTTACTTTAACTATTTGCGGTCCACAGAAGATAACTAAAACCTGCAACCAAGATATTGAATTTCTGACTAAATTCAAATGCAGCTGAAAATATATAATGTCAGATTTCAATAGAAGTATTCCAATGAACAAGGGTATAACAACCAATAGAATCGGGAATCTACTATATCTCCAAGGTTCACTAGAAACGACATAACAAAATACTTCGACTTTAGATGCATAAGACAATATTTTTTTCTCACACATCATAAATAACCATTGCGTTTGAAAATTTTATATCTACGCAAGGACATCCATAAGATGAACAAGGCAATAATAAAGATACTAAGGATTTATAAAAGGAGGAATGAGAAAATATGCCACCAACTAGGGGTGAAAATAAGTATGGACAAATTGAGAGAGGGTTGTGGGACATATGTAGATCTAAAGGAGTACCCATTTAGAAGAGCGATGTGATCTTAATAGAAGGTTCTATAAACAGGACAAAAAGACTGAAATTAACACCATCTGACGTAGTTATAAAAGATTTGATTTTTTAGACTTATAGAAGATATAGATCAAATGCTAGTCCAAAAAAACATTTATTGTTGTGGTACATTTATGGTATGCCCTAGCTCACATCAACTAGATTACGTTGGGATGGAAGAGCTCGTCGAGTTGACTGGAAGGTGAGGAAAAGAAAGTAAAGAGAACAAGAATAGAAGAACAAGACTTTCTGCACGCTTTAACTCATGTCAACTTGACCGTGTCAAGCTTATTCAAACAAAACATTTACAGTTAATAAAGCAAAAAATTGGGCATTTTACCAATCTAAGAACCAAAAAGTGCCAATAATTTGTTCAAAGACCAATAATGTGATTATGTACGACCTCTTTCTCACTGTAGATATAGTGGAGACACTGAGGACAGACCATCTTGTACAAAAACTAGGAAAATTGCTAGAAATCAGGAAAACACAAATGAACATAACAGTAAAATAAAACTAAGATGGAGGAGGTATTTCATTCGTTAAGAAGCCCTTTTACACCAAAAAATAAATAAAAAAACAAAAAACAAAAGGAGGCACGCCCTACTCAACGAAAATACCATTCCAAAAAAAGTTAAATTTATGAAAATTTGCACCAAGATATTAGTTCAAGTAAACAAATAGGCAAACAAGAACAAATACCCAAAATGCACCTAACCCTACTTACTGCATGCAAATTTATCGATTTCAATCGTCCTATTTAGTGTGTCCACCGCATAATCACACAATACAATATTGACTGTGTGGTAGATACAATCTAGACAAAATATCACGCCAGCCCAGTGCCAAAATCTAAGAAAAAAAAAATGAACGAATTAAGGAGAAAAACAGGCCTTACCAGAAGGATGGTCATCCTTGTGAAAACTAAAAAAAAAAAAAAAAGGGGCAAAAGTAAAGGAGAAACCCAAAGACCTTAATAGAAGGGTCATCCCTGTGAAGAGAGGTGATTCTCAAATTATCAATATCCGGCTTCTGCCCATGCTTGTTACGAAATTCTTGAAGAGAAACTTCAATCTCAGCATTCGGAACAGCAAATCCACGGTCCCTCAGCATCTCCAACGCGGTTCTCCGAGCCAAATAGTATCGATGGCTTTCGATGCTACCATCATCAACGAAACCGCTCAGGCAGTTGCCCAAGCTTTCTCCGTCGACATCAGTGTCCACCCCATCTTCTTTCGCCATTTTTTCCCCTTCTGGTGAACTTGGTGTGGGTTCTTGAGTCAGAGAGGTTTGGAGATTGGAAAGCAACGGGGTTTTTCAATTTGTTTATTTCCCCTTATTCTATAGTCAAAGGCTTTTAGGACAAAAACTTATCGAATGGGGGATTTAAAACTCAAGTTTGTGTATCCAAGTTTAAAATATCGAATTTTGATTATTAAATTTATTCAAATATTGGACATTAATCATCCACCTAATATCTATTTGAAATACACAGGTGGCATCACTTCGAGTTGTTACCAAATTGCCACGTAAAAAAAGGTATTTCATTGTCCATTAAATTTTGAAAAATATTTTCGATTACTCGATATACTTTGAAAAATATGTTTGATTGCTCACCTCAAACTTGAGCAAGCAATCAAAAATATTTTATTATTGGACATTAGGTGGATGATTAAAAAAAGCTTTCGTGCGATGTTATTTGGTAACGATGTGATGATCCATTTTAAAAGCTTTTTTAGGTGCTGTTGTTTTTTTTTTTTTTTTTTTTTTTTGGTCAATTAAAACAAATTTTATAATCAGTTGTAAAAAAAAAAATCATTTTAATGGACAATTTTCCTCTAAAACAAAATCAAACGAACATTAAATTTTGGTTAAAAAAATAATTTTTTAGGATTTTTTTTTTCACTTTAATGGACAATTTCCATGTAAAATAAAATCAAACAAACACAAAATTTAAAAAAATTTCGGATGAAACATTATATCAATCAAACACACTAAATTAACAATTTCTAGGCAATTACTTTTCCTGAAATTCATTGCAATCAAACGGATCCTAAATATTTCCCAAAAATCATTATTTCAAAACTCTTTCAAAAATAAAAATAAAAATGGGGCACAAACATTGCCTTAGTAACAAATAATTAGCCCTATGTGGGCAACTTACCCGTCTCAGGTGACCCAAGTCATCAAATCGGACCAAATCAAGATGTTTGAATCAATTTGGAGGAATGTGGATTTAATTTTCAGAATGATTTAGATTAACCTGAAAACTTTGGTTTTAGTGGTTGATTTTTTTTTAAAAAAAATGACCATTAAAGGAAATTTTCCTTTATTCATCTTGTCGATTTGAGATTGGGTTGGATTTCATCCACCTCCAACTGCTGGTTCGGTTGTGGGGTTGGATTCGAACTTGACAACACTTGACCAATGCACACCCTCGACTAGCCCACTTTTTTGCAAAACTTTTTGAAATTACTAGTGAGATGAACGTGTTGGAAAACTCTAACATAATTGGGGCCACACGTAACGTATTAAAATGTGTGGTGCTATTATTTAAAGTTTATTAGTCAATTAAAGTAATCCAATAAAGATGAATTTTGACTATTGGGTATTAGGTTTCATGGAATTAAAGTGTAGAGACCGGATATTTGTTTCGAATTGATGATTGGCTGATTTGAAACAAATAAAAGATAATGACATTTCATTATCTTATTCTTATTATAGGGGTCATGGTCCCCAATGGTGAGTGTGGATTTATTCTTCTCTTCTACATCCCCATCAATAGAGAGAATTCAAGAGAATGCCACAAATCACTTTGGAAGATCGTGATCCATTCAGGCAAAGAATCAGAAATTTATGGATCAATGTATGTTTTATTTTCTATTGGTTTCTTGGATTTCAACATGGAGTTTAAATTTAAAGTTTATATGTGATTATAGTATTTGGATTAAATCTATAATCCCTTATGGATTTTCTATCAAGTGGTATCAGAGCCGATCCATTGTTGAAATTCTAAAGAAATTAAGGTTCTGAAAATTCTGAATTTTCGGGTTATATGATTTTCTTGCTATTTTGTGCAACTTGGATTAAATTTAGCATGTAATAATTTGGGTTATTTGATCTTTTTGTTATGGATCTGAAATTTGGATTGTTATTACATAAATTCTACCATATTATTATATGGATCTTGAGATAAATAAAGATTTTGTTCAATTTTCGGATTTTGAAATGAAGGTTTTTTTTTCAGATCTGTTAAGTTTTCAGTGTATGCTTGTTCATGCGGATATTAGTCGGCCCAAAGGAAGGTTAATATTTGGTCGAATTGTATGCACACTTGTAGTGGTAAATGTGTGACAATTATAAGGTTTCCATGTGAATAATAAATCAATCCAAAGATGAGTTTATTATTTGACAGGATTTATTGTCAATGTTTGATCACTACATCAAGAGTACCACTTACAGTTAATATTATTGTCCAAAGACTTGATATTAATGATGTGCTAGGTATCTTGAGATGGGACGTACCATTATTTGAATAACTTAATTGTTTATATGGATTCCAATGTGAACATGTTAATTGGGAACAAGTTATCTATTCAATTAATTCATCCACTTCTGCTATATCTGTCAACATCAACTCCATTCCAGTGCTAAACAGAACAAACTTCAAGTATTGGAAAGAGAACATATTAATTGTTCTTAGCTGCAAAGATCTAGATCATGCGCTCCGGATTGAGCAGCCTGCTTCTCTTACAGAAGAAAGTTCATCTGATGGAAAATGGAACTTTGAGAAGTGGGATCGCTCAAATCGCATGAGTCTAATGATCATTAAGCGCGGCATTCCGGAAGCCTTTGGAGGCACAGTATCTGAAGAAATAACTAATGTCAGTGATTTCTTGCCGAAATGAGAAACGTTTTGCGAAAAACGATAAGGCTGAAACAAGCATGCTTTTGCAAAGCTTGATTTCAATAAAGTATAAAGGCAAAGGAAACATAAGGGAGTACATCATGAAGATGTCCCACATTGCTTCTAAGCTTAAGACACTAAAGCTCGAGCTGTCTGATGACTTGCTCTTACATTTGGTATTGATTCCGCTTCTTGCACAATTTTGCTGATTAAGGACAGTTATAACTGTTAAAAGGGGAAAGTAGACTCTTACTGACCTCATTTCCATATTATGTGCAAGAAGAAGAAATGCTAAAGCAAAATGAAATTGGCATTACTCATTTGGCGAGTACCTCTAAGGATAATAAAGAATAACAAAGCTGCATTCAGTTTGGTTTAAAATAAACAGCAAAAGCCTGAAAATGATAAATTTAGCTGTAACTTGTGTGAAAATTTAGGATATATAAAGAGAGACTGTACTAAATATCACGCTTAGCGTGTAAAGAAAAGTACACTTCTCATTTTGGTTTGTTTTGAGGTAAATTTAATGTCAATACCTAGACACACTTGTTGAATATATTTCGGTACTACTATTCAAATAAGTGTGTATATGCGAGGTTGTCTGATCTGTCAAAACCAATTGATGCTAAAAGATTCATCTATGTGGGGTGATGGTAAATCAGTAAAGGTTGAGGCTATATGGACTTTAGGTTATCATTAAAGGCTGGTTATTATTTGAATTTGAAAGAGACATTTACGGTACCATCTTTTGGACGGAATTAAGTTTCTATTTCTACATTGGACAACTTTGGTTACTCTTGTTCAATTTGAAATAGTCAGGTTGATCTCTTTCTGATAACCTATATCAGTTTACTACAGTTGCCTCTTATAAATAAATCTTGTATGTGAATCCGCATGGTATTGAACATAAATTAATCAATGAAAATTCTGATTTGTTTTAGCACAAGCAATAAGATCACTTCTCTCAAAAGAGAATGAAAAATCTTGTGTTATAAGGAATTCCCGATTCCTTTAATTTTTCAGACTTAAGTGTCTTATCAATTGCATTAAGGAAAAATAAACAAACATAAGGAGATTCAGTGCCATATGACTTCGGACGTCTTAGAAATATGGACCATTTTCTTCGATTTCTTGGAATGGTCAACAGTCATTTATTAAGTTCATAGACGAATTTTCTCAATGTGGCTACCTATATCTCATTTATGAGGAATCCCAAATATTAGACATGTTCAAGGCATACAAGACTGAGATTGAAAATCATCTCAGTAAAAGAATTCAGTAAGTCAGATCTTACCATAGTGGTGAATACTATGATAGATATGACGAATCAGGAGAATAACGTCCAATGCCTTTTGCTAGAGGAATGTGGAATCATTCCGCGATACATCAGGATCTTTCTAGTAAAGACTGTAGCTTAAATTCTGAACACAGTTCCAAATAAAGCAATTTTTAAGGGGTTACAATATTTTTAAAGATCCCACTATCAAGTCAATTTTCAAACGGGAAATGTTCGATTCCTTGAGGATGTAGAGTTTGCGGGGGGAGATAAGGTAATAATGTTTGTCTTGAATGAAGAATATGTATATAATTCTTCTGTTGCAATTGACAATGATTAGGTTCAAGAACAAATTCTTGCTCCAGAAATCAATCCCCTATATACAATCAAGAGATTGTTCCAGGAATTCAAACTCAACAACCTCAATTACAAAGTTATTAAGGAAATTCACTATAAAAGGGAGAAAGATAATTCTGGATATTTTTATAGTCTCTCTCCAATAAAATAAGGATGACATGTATTGGTGAAAGAAGATCTGATCAATCAACTTTAATCAAATAATGCAAAGTAATAACTCTCAAAAGTGGATTGATGCCATGAATAAGGAGTATAAGTCTATACAAGACAATAAAGTTTGGGATCTTGTCCCATTACCAGAAAGTGCGAAACCCATTGGTTGCAAATGGATATTTAAAACCAAAAGGGATTCGAATGGTAATATGAAAAGATATAAGGCTCGTCTTGTAGCTAAAGACTTTATTCAAAATGAAGGCATTGACTACAAAGAGGCTTTCTCTCCGGTTTCAACGAAAGACTCTTTCAAGACAATTATGGCACTTGTTGCACATTTTGATCTTGAGCTACAACAGATGGATGTTAAGACGACATTTTTCAATGGTGACATTGATGAAACGATCTGTATGGTACAATCAGAAAACTTTATGTCAGGAGACCCAAAGAATATGGTTTGAATATTAAAGAAATCCATCTATGGGCTTAAGTAAGTTTCCCGTTAATGGTATCACAAGTTTCATCAAGTAATTGTCTCATTTGGTTTCGAGATAAATGTTGTTGGTGATTGTGTGTATCACAAGTTCAGTGGGAGTAAACGTATTTTCCTGATTTTGTATGTTGATGACATACTGTTTGCCACTAATGATATAGACATGTTGCACGAAACTAAGAGATTTTCATCAAGGAATTTTGAGATGAAAAATCTTGGTGACGTCTCTTTTGTATTAAGGATTTGGATACATCGAGATTACTATCGAGGTATTCTTAGATTGTCACAAAAGAGCTATATCGATAAAGTATTTAAAAGGTTTGACATGCAGGACTGTAAATCAGTTGATACCCCTATTGCTAAGGGAGACAAGTTTAATCTCAATTAAAGTCTCAGTGATAAATTTAAAGAAAATGATATACAGATTCGGATATAGCATTCATTGGAATGCTAGACAGATTTTTTAACTAAATTTGGGATGAAAATTCGGAAAGCAGCAATGAGGTTTTTTAATATCTATAGAGAACTAAGAATTACATGATCACATTCAGGAAAATCAGACCAATTGGAGATCGTTGGATATTCTGATTATGATCATGGAATTGACTGTAAAATATTGTCACTGGGCTGCATATTTTGGATGGAATTGAAAAGTCATTTAAGTTAAGTTATTATGTGACAATAGCAGTCTTATATTCCAACGGAAACATGACGATGTTAAAGTCTAAAGACATTAAGTTCCTAGTTGTTAAGGAAAGAAATCAGAGTAGTTAGATTTCTATAAAGCATATAAAGACAAACTCTATAATCATAAATCCATTTACTAAATGGCTACCACCCAAGGTCTTTCATGAACATAATGCTCACATGGGTAATTCATCTTTTGATGATATGCTAGTTTAGTGAGAGTTTGTATTTGGATGTTGTCTGTTTTAGACACATATTTTATCCATGGATATTCGGTTAATTTCAGAAATAAAGTATTCAGTTCAGTTCCACTCTGATTAAAGTTTATGGTTGATCTCACTTAAGAAATAAGGTTGGACCAATTGGAAATAGACATGGTGGATCACATAACATGTAATTTCCATGCTACACTTCCATGATTGATCTATGTCATTTGGTTATATGGGTGTATGTGACCATTGATGGATTTAGTCACGTTAAATGTGACGAAAATCGCTTTGATCCTATATCAATATGACTGATGGACGAGATTGTTTACAATATCCATAATAATAATAATAATAGCAAAATTTTGAGCTCATAAGGTTGTGCACATTTGAAAGGTTACACGTTTGGCCCAGTGGGAGATTGTTGGAAAACTCTAACATAATTGGGGCCACACGTAACGTATTAAAATGTGTGGTGCTATTATTTAAAATTTATTAGTCAATTAAAGTGATCCAATAAAGATGAATTTTGACTATTGGGTATTAGGTTTTATGGAATTAAAGTGTAGAGACCGGATATTTATTTCGAATTGATGATGGACTGATTTGAAACAAATGAAAGATAATAACCTTTCATTATCTTATTTTTATTATAGGGGTCATGGTCCCCAATGGTGAGTGTGGATTTATTCTTCTCTTCTACATCCCCATCAATAGAGAGAATTCAAGAGAATGCTACAAATCACTTTGGAAGATCGTGATCCATTCAGGCAAAGAATCAGAAATTTATGGATCAAGGTATGTTTTATTTTCTATTGGTTTCTTGGATTTCAACATGGAGTTTAAATTTAAAGTTTATATGTGATTATAGTATTTGGATTAAATCTATAATCCCTTATGCATTTTCTATCAGAACGTGCATTGTACATTAGTTAGTTGTTTTTAAAAAATAAGAATATATGAATTTTCAATAAATTTATATGTAAACGTGAAAGATATTCAAAAAAATGTCAAAACGAGAGAGAAGAGAATGTGTTGTCTATAAAGGATAAATGATTGAAACAAGAACTAAAAGAAATTAATGAATAAACAATTGATTATCACGTAATAAGAAACCATATATTAAATTTACAACATGAGCTCTTTGTTAAAAAAGTGGTGAAAATATCGAATTCTTTTGTTTAAATCAAATATTATATAATTTGTTTGAATTCATAGTTTTAAAATGTCAATAGCTAAAAAAAAGAAGGGAAAAAAAACTCCGTGCATGCACAGAGAGATTTTATTTTATTTATTTTTCGAATAATGAAGGCAATATTAGGCTGAGTAAACAATAAATGTTAAAGATTTCCACGTGCAGCACAAGATTTTTAACTCAACCTAGTTGCTAGTTTAGGCCTAATTATACAGTAATTTCCCACTTGGTCATTTTATCACACACCTTAAATGCAACCTATTTTTTCTAAGATTTGAAGAGATTAAGTTTTAAATTAAGTCAACAATTTTTACACTTCACAAACACAATCAACTACTCCACAATCTAACTAAGCACATACTCCTCAATCATTCAAATTTTACCTCAAAACAACAAAATATCAATTTTCTTAAATTGAGGGAAAGGAGGTGGTTAGCATACCTTGAATTCTTGATTAGATTGATACGAATGAGTGGAACCCACAGCCGTTACGTTGCCCTCAAATGTCTTTTTATTTTTCACAACATCATTTTTGAAGAAGAGATTAGCTTGTGGGTTCGATAGTATGCAGCTTTCTTGGAACTTAACCTAATGGTAAGTAGGGTTTTGGGTTACTTTTCTTCTTCACCATATGCATTTTTTGACAGTAAAAGAGATTTGTTGAAGGAAATGAATACTTTGGTGGGGGTTTATTGAAGGGATTTGTGAAGTCTCAAATTCTTTACACCTTCAAAGAAATGATTTACTGCATGAACTGTTGATTTTGGTGGGAAAATACTATTGAGCGACTCAATACTAGATCATTCCAAGCCTCAATAATGACATAGACTTTGCTAATCAGATTTCCAGGTTAAGAACGAAGACAGTCGTGTCTCTGTGTAGAATTGAGACACGACATGTGTCTCCGTGCTTAACGGAGACACGGACCAATTTTTTTTTTTTTTATATACATCAGATGCATTGTAAATTGCCTTATTCAATCTATTTGCTATAATCACAAAAACTTCATTACAAATTCCAGTTATCACTCAAACTTTAACCCGAGTATTTAAAATGAAAATCGAAAACTAAAGATGCAACTAAAACTCAAGCAATAGCTGATTGAAACCATATAACACAACAATGCATAGAAGATGGATGAAAATTATCTAAGAACTTATAAATTTTACGGATAAAATATATACGTCCTACTCTAAAATATTAAAATAAAAGGCAATCATCTGTTACTTGAGAAACCCATTGTCACACACAGCAAGAATTGAAGGTAAAGAATCTTTTATTCACTGTTTTACCATTTCCACATAAGGTCCAAACATGCCGATAAAATTCAATTTCAATAATCACCAATTAAATTAACTAAAAATCCAAAAATACGTAGTTAAATTGAGTTTAAGAATGACAATAGATTGATGGTAATAGAAAATGCCTTCACAGCCAAAAATCGAAAACTATTGAAAAAAAAAAATCAGATGTCAGATAACGAAAACTTCGAATCCTACAAAAAAAAGAAGTCGATTGACAAAATTAGAGCAGCATATAAAGAGAAGAATGTAAGGAGAAAAAAATTGAAAAGATAGAAGAAGAAGAATCTTATGATGCGAGTCAATGTGGGAATGGAATGGAGGAGTAAAGAGGTATGATTGATTGAGTGGCAAAATGCAGAAAGTGCTTGTCAGGGAAGTTGATGGCGGAAAAAAAAAAAAAATTTTGAATTACGACGATGGGAAATAACGACACGTGATTGACAAGTCTTTAGGCTCTTTTATATTGTAGTGATAAGTTGGTGAGTTACACAAGCCGCGTGAATTAAAATTGATAAAAATACAAGTTTGTTGAAATGTATAGAAATAAATTCTGATAAAATTTATAATCTTATAAAAACTTTGACAAACAGTGACTTAGTAATGTCAAAAATGAACCGAGTTACCAAAGTCCAAAGTGGTCATACTTAGACAAAAAATCCGACTTCAAGTCGAAAGCACATCGGTCTATTTCGCATGAATAAGATAAATGAAATAAATAATATATAATGAATATATGTTAGAAATTTAGAACAATAACACATTCGTATCATAATCCCATCTCAACCTCCTTGTCATTGGGATATGAAAAATCCGTCGTTTTTTTCTGTAAAAATGGTTTAAGATTTACCAACTTCAATGGTTCTTTCTCCTGATTCAACTATCTAATTGAAACAAAAAATCATGAACTGAAGTACATATGGGAAGGGCATTCGTTTGCTAAGATTTTGAGAGCAAGAACCAAACACAAACACTATCGTTTTGATATTAATTAAGCCGCCAGTTCGTACCTACACAACAGTGATTAAACCCACTATTCTTTATGATTACGAGTGCTCTACACTAAAAGGGCAAAAAATCTATAAGATGAACCTAGCAGAAACGAGGATGCTAAGATGGACATGTTTAAAAATGATCGAGAATGCAAAACAACATTTGGGAACACGTACATAAAAAGACAAAAAAGCTGCTCTAATCACTATATCCTTGAGAATGATACTTATCGTGCCAATTAAGTTTATGGAGGCTTGAACTTCCAGTGACTTCAACGATTGTCTATTTCCTGCAAAAGTTATATATAAGACCTATTTTATGACAGACAGCAGGATGATCCCAATCAAAACATTGCAGGATAATTATGTACTACATTAAAGAGAAATTCCAAAAAAGGGATAAAGTTCAAGAGAAGTATCTTTTGCTTCAATTACAGACAGCATGGCAACATAAAAGTTTTATTTAATTCTGTAAAATTGAAAAACTAACCTTGAGTTCGTCCTTGCTGGAAATGAAACCATCTTCAGGCAGTCAAACATTTTCAGGTGTGTCAACTCAAGATTCAAAAGGCAAAAAGGGGAAGAGAGAGAGGGATTGAACCCAAATATTCACTAGCAGCGAGTTTTTAAATTTGAGATTAACCGATTTCAAAAACAACAGAACTTTTATAATTTGAATATCAGGATTACATTCCATTTTCAATTCTTCAGCTCGATTCTAGTGCTCAAGTACAAATTATAAATGTCATCAAGTTTTCCAATTCAATCAAAAGAACATCGATGCAAATTCATCCAAACCATTTTACTCTATTCTAATGCAATCCATAATATTGGTTTCTGAACATTTCAACTATACAACATTTTTCCAAATGTAGAAAGCAACAGTATCATAATGAAAGAAGCTTTACAAACAGCATATTAATGCACCAGACAGTTTATTCATGAAGTTGCAACAAATTAAAACAGCAAAAAAGAACCATTGAGTAATATGTGAGTCTCCAGGAAAAGGAAAAAAAAGACAGGTACCAACTTATCAAAAATTAGAATTCATTAGCAGCACTTATTCTAAGCAAACATTTCCAAGCTACAAATAAAAGCAGCAATTAACTCTCACAAATAAAATAAAGAAACAACAGGTAACATTTAGAAGCGTGCACAAAATGATACTCCTTTATTAGTTAATGTTGTTCAGAGACAACGAACAAGAATATCCAACCATTACAATATGCAGAAAGTTTACATAAAGGAGACTGAAACAAGACCCTACACAAATAGTGAAATAGATACACATTCCATTAGATGCAAAGTTCTATAGATAGCCTCACAAATAAGTTCCAAACAATAGTTTTCACTGATCAGAAGTAACACTCAAGGGAAACAACCAGAGCATCGTATCAATCCATTCTCGTTGCAATTGGGGCACTTTCTCATTCTCCCTTCATCTTCTTCGTAAATCTTCCGACTTCCATTGCAATTTGGGCATGGAACAAACCTTGCATCCCCACAAATCTCACACACAAACACCAAATCCATAAGCCGAAAACCTTTCAAAAGCTTAGCCAACTCTCCAGCCTCATTAAGCTGCTTTATCTCCTCTGCTCCACCAATGTATTTCCCTCTAATAAAAACTTGTGGCAAGCTCACAGCCTTGACTTTCAATGCCTCCAGCAACTCCTTTCTATATGACGAGTCCATTGAAATATCCCTCTCGTCCACACACACTTTATACCCACTGAAAATCCCCCTTACAGCACAACAATCCTCATAAGTCTTCCTAATCCCCCTCAAGCTAGTGTAATACAATATAATTCGATCCTCAGCACCAGATAAATAACACAACTCATTATCAGTTGACACAAAAGAACTCACTTTATTTGATTCCAAATACTCAATCTTCTCAGTTTTCGAGATATCTTTGGTCATTTCATCTCCATGCTGTCTAGCCAACAATGCCTTTCGATAACTCGAGACTACATTGGGATCCATTTTTGCTAGCAACGATTCCTCAGATAAATGCTTCCACAACGGCTTGGTATCCACGTGCTCTACAAACTCATAGGATTTCATTAGCTCACTAGCATCCAGCTCTTTCCAGTTGGGCTTCTTTGGGTAGTCAATGAGGTGGAAATTAAATTCATCATCATCAAGCCCTTCCATGAGCTCCCAAGTATTGATAACCGAGTCTAGGCACGAAGGGTCCTCAGAATTGCCATAAACTTGGCCCTTTTTCAAATGGGGAGTCAGATTGTCGAAATCTTGGCCATTGAAATTGGGGTTTGGGGGTTCAACGAGTACAAGGGAACCATAAGTGGTGGAGGTCAAGGAAACGAAGTGATTAGAATCCCCTTTACACAGAGGTGGATGTTGGACCAAAGGGGTAGGGAGAGACAGAGTTCTTGATATAGGAGTTGAACAAGGGTCTGAAAATGGAGACTGCAACTGGGAATTTGAATGTGAATAAGAAGAATTCGAGTTGGGATTTTGCTGTTGTGTAATGAAATTACTGGGACGAGAAGCTGAACACCCCATGATGATTACTCCTTGAAAAAAAAGCCAATAGGGTTCGAGAAAATGAAAGTTGATCTCTTATTCAATCCTCTCTTTCTTTGTAAAGTATAATAATTGGTTTTCCCTTTTTTTTTTCTTTTTCGTTTTTCAGTTATTAAACCTTGTTGGATTTGTAGAAATGTAGATTTGGTTGATAATTGGGATTTGGGAGTCTTGGGGATGAACCAGTTGGTGGGAAATGGTTGTCAAGGGACGGACGATGGGGGTGGAGGAAGAAGGGTGAAGGAAATTGAATGCCGTGTAGATAAAAAGCGAGTTGAAAGGTAATTGACGAAGACAGCAAACGAGCTGGACCTTGGGGTGGGGGTGGGTGGGATTTAAGTAAAGTGCGGTTAAGGGTAGTGCTAGGGTACCCGTTATGACACCCCTATGGGTAGCATTTTTGGGCGGTTAAGATAAGGAATTTGATGCTGGTACATACAAAATTTACGTAATAAATTACATGACGTGAATGAAAAATATTGGATAAAAAGATAATTGTATTTTAAATTGACAAATAGTAGAGTGTCATACAATATTATGTAATATATTATATAAACTTTAATTATCACATATCTTTCGTGAAAATAAATGTTGGGATGAACTCGTAGATGAGGTAATAAATTGAGGACATAAAATATTTGCAAAAGGGGGAAGTAATCGTTCAATGTCTCTATTACATTTGTTATCCTCGAACTGTTTTCTTCAAAATTATGAATAAAATATGAGATTCTTTTTAAAAGATCTTTGAAAAAAATGTCAAGATGAAAGTGACATTTTTGGAGTTTTATATTACAATAACCTTCTTAACAAAATTAACTTACTCAATTACATGATTTTTGATATTTATAAAGTTGAGAACCACTTTCTCAATTCTAATGTGCCCATTGTTTGTCAATTACCTTTGCACGGGTGGTTCGTCTTCTCAAAAATATAAGGGTGGCATGAACAATAAAAAGGGAAAAACACTTAAAAGAAAGCTTCCAGTAAGTAATTTATGAAAATCAAGAAGAATTTGAAAGACAGATATTATTCAGAGAAGTAGTTATTTGTGAGATTATTGTTATTTAGTTGTTTTACTCGTCAGCACATGGCATGCAGGGAATAGAGCCGAGAAGAGAAAAATGGTTATGAAGTCACTTTTATGCACTTCCATGTTTGTCAAGACTACTCAAGTATGTTGTCGTTTTAATGTTCTATGTCCGCACATAGAGACATCTAATCGCACCTTCATTGCTGGGGTGGGGTTTTGCCTCTGAGGACAAGATTCTACATACAGCTAGCGAAAACCCGAGGAAGTTTAGGAGATACGAAAAAGCTAGCCGTTGCCGATCAAGAATAGCTTGCTTCTTCACCAACTTTTCGTTCTTCCAAAAAGAAGAAGAAGAAGAAAGTTGTCATTGCTGTGCTAGCTATCCAAGTCGTCAAAGAGCTACCTCTTGCTAAAAAGTCGCTTTTAAGTAGGTTGGATGCAAGATTTATGGTATTTCTCGATGGTTTCATCCTCAAAATAGAAAATAATACTCTAAAACCCATTTCCCTCCCATACGCACACACACTCTCCATCGATCCTAAGCTTCATCAAGACAAGCCATCTTCTTCTCTTTGCAATTTCTTGGCCCTTAGCCTATTACCTTCGCATAAAAGGTATAAAACTCACCGAACTAGTTCATTGTGTTATGCTTTGATATGACGTTTGAAGATTATTATTCTACCTCTAGTCCCTTACATTACATAATGCTACACTGAGGAACATTGCACATGTAGCCGACACCCTTTCAAAATTGGCATTGAAGTCCAGCCTCGTTTGTATGCTTCAGCAATTTTTGCTGATTGTGATCGACTATATCATGTGGACAATAAGGTTGATCATCATCCACATCTATGCATTCCAGCTCACGAGGGAGATGATCAACACGATCATCATCTACATCTATGCATTCCAGCACGTGGGAGATGATCAACGGTCATTCATGGCTCATGGAGTTGATAGAGCATAAATGCTTGATGCAACTGATGACGTTGATGATCCACCTTCCGATCATGAAGGTGGAGTAGATGCTTGTCAAAAGAATTCTCGTGGTTTGGCCAAACACGCTCCATGTGGTCTGATGTACATCAGTCGTCTCTCGTAACTAGCAAGAACGTTTGCTCAGTAGAAAGACTACAATGTTATAGCTTGGAAAGTTAACTTTCAATTTGTAGCGTTCGTTTTTCAGATTATTGGTGCTCTATGATTTTTGTGATTTCTTTCATCATACATGCTGTTAGGTTTTGATAGTTTATGATGTAATTGGCAAATCTATGAACAAAAATGACTAAATTGGATAGGTTATAAAAGTGAAGGAGTAGGTTGTAATTTTCGTATTTAAGTTGTATAGGTTTTAGGGTTCGAGCTTCAAACGCAATTTCACTAGACTGTCGCCGGGACTTTGCTTGAGCGGTAGAAACAGAAACATTTTCGCTAGACTGTCGTCGGGTCGTCACTCGAGCGACAAGCTGTCGCTCGACTGTCGGTGAACTTCCGCTCGAACGACGGGTTAGCAGAGAATTTTTTTAATCGCGATTTCAAGGCTTTCTATACGACCCACTCATCCATAACCTTATCATATAAATACCAAAACGCTATAGAACATAAATTTCAAGGTTGAAACATAAAGAACTTGAGAGTTTCATCTTTTCATCTTCCAATTCATTGAGAGACTTCAACCTCCATTGATTTGATTATACTTGGCGGAGAAAACATCAATTCCAGTTAATCTAAAGGCTTAATAGTACAAAATGTCTCTACATTTGACATTTCTTGTGGAAAACGTTCATACGTTTCATTTTTTCGTATTTTCGTCCTTATTTCAACGTTTCATAGTGGAAAACATTTTTTTCAGAAGAAAACATTCATACGTTTCATTTTTTGTATTTTCGTCCTTATTTCAATGTTTCATTGTGGAAAACATCATTTCACCATTTTTAACATAAAATGACCAATATAGCCTTCTATTTAAATAAAACAAAAAAAGAGAAGATAAATAAAGATCCAATTAAAATCTTACTCCTAAACTTTTTTAAAAAGTGCAAATGAGTCCAAATAAGTATAATTTTGCTCTCTAATTTTGGGTCGATTTTTGCCCATCTAGCCGCTGTTTATAGAGCCAAATTTCGGCAAGCTCCGGCTACCTAAACCACCGAAAAATGGTACCGGTGGAAAGTCCTTAACCTCATCTTCAATTCAATACAAATATCTCCCTATAACTCGAAGTATTCTGGTCGGTACAAAGCTTCAAATTTTGCTGCCTGAAATCTAAAAAAACGTCGATTTCGCACCTTCTTACCACCATATCGGTTGGCGCTCATCACTGACCAACCCCCTACCAATAGACGACCCCACTCATGCAATCAATTGTAACCAAACACCAAGTTTAGATGCTAAATTTAATCCAGAACTTCTCCTTATTGCGAGCACGTGACATTGCCTGAGGAGAAGTTCGTTTTCGGCGCCGTCTGGACAAACAGAGGTCTCGGACCACATCGGCTAGGTTCGCCTTCACTTGGCGCACCTAGCCCACCCTTAGGTCTATCCCAATTTGGATCCAATCTACCGAAATTTGGATCTGAAATGCTCACAGGACCAAAATCGGCATTTTTCAGATTTTGAGACAGCAAACTTTGAAGCTTTGTATCGACCGTAATACTTGGAGTTACATGGAGATATTGGTATGGAATTGAAGAGGAGGTTAAGGGCTTTCCACCGGTACCATTTTCCGATGGTTTAGGTGGCCGGAGCTTGCCGAAATTTGGCTCCATAAACGGCGGCTAGAGGGGCAAAAATCGGCCCAAAATTAGAGAGCAAAATTATATTTATTTGGACTCATTTGCACTTTTTAAAAAAATTCGGGAGTAAGATTTTAATTTGTTCTTTATTTTTCTTCTCTTTTTTTGTTTTATTTAAATAGAAAGGTATATTAGTCATTTTACGTTAAAAAATGGTGAAAATGACGTTTTCTGCAATGAAACGTTGAAATAAGGACGAAAATGCAAAAAATGAAACGTATAGACGTTTTCCACAAAAAATATCAAACGTATGGACGTTTTGTTCTGAAAATAATGTTTTCGCAATGAACCGTTGAAATAAGGACAGAAATACGAAAAAATGAAATGTATGGACGTTTTCCATAAGAAGTGTCAAGACGTTTTGTGCTATTAAGCCTTAATCCAAATACCAAGCTTACTGAGGAACACAGAGTTCTTCAAAAATGTACGGGAGGACTGTATTTACTTCAGTCAGGAGGTTAGAACGTTCGTGTCGTCGTCCTGTCTGGTAAACTGTAAGTTCGATTGTTTATAGTGGATTTGGACTGGCAAAGCGCCCGAAATTTTTACTCAGTTAGGATTTCTCCGTGAACATTTCGCAGTGTTTTTTACTGCCTTATTTACTGGTTTTATATTCTGTGATATTCAAATATAAGGTAATTGGACTGTATAATTAACCATCTAGAGATAATTAATTAGTGATTTATTGCTTGTTATTTACAATTTTTAATTCCGTATTTACATCTATTCACCCCTTCTAAGTGTAATTTGAATCGAACTAAGTAAATTTCACATGTCATTCAGACTACTAGTTTCGCGTAGGGTTCATGTTTGAAAAACTTACTTGTTTCCAAAAAACTTATACACACTGTAGATGGATGTTGCTTTTAAAATAACTCATTTTCAGTTTGATCGATAAAAAAAAAAGGAAAAGCCACTGAGCCTAGCTCAGTAGATCGGTCGAAAAAAAAAATGGCTTGTTTTTAATCTACTTATCAAATAGCAAAACTGTCAAATCAAATGCAGGGGTTGATCCCGATCCAGAAACATAAAATTCTCTTTTACTTCCTTCTATCAACAACACCAAGACAAGTACAAGGAAACACTGTTACGCTTCCAGACGAAGCCTATTTTACATAAAGAAATCAATAAGAACACCCAGTCTCCAAGAACAAGCCTTTTCTTGTAATATTTCTACCAAAATTGATCCAAGACACGATGATTGCTGTTCATCGCGTCTAAATTGTTATATCGACACGTGCCAATACCAGAAGCCTCTAATTCTACAAACCTGTTCAAAAAAGTTTCTGCCTACCGAGCAACTGGCGCCCCTGTATACTGTCCCATAAACCAACTTTGTTAATAAATACAATGGATTGCTCAGTAAGAAAATAGTGTATATTGTGAAGTTTATAGTAACTTTTAAGCCAGGCAAACATGCTCAGTATGTACGGGAATAATGTTGAGAACAAGAACAGAAGGAAGTAAACAGATGCAGGAAGTGTACCGTTTGAATTCTTCAATCGCTGCCAAAATCTTCATAATCCAGCCTCTCAATATCTGGTCACAAGCAGGTTATTGAAATTAGTTATATCATCGATATTCCAAAGAAACAATGTTGAATATTAAAACCTTTACCTTGATGTTCTCCCAGAATACTAGGATCCATGAAGCTTGTATCCGTTCCAAGAAAGGGAGATCTAGAATAGTTCTCTAAAATATCTGAAAAGGGTAAATCATACAAGTCGTGTTTGGTAAGCTTAGAAGTTACTCTTTAACTTTTTTATTTGTCAAACATGTTCGAGCTCTCCTAGAAGTTACTTTTTTTCTTGAGATTTTTAGTTCAAAAACTAACTTTTTCAAAAGTCTCTACTTTACAAAAATGTACTACTTTTATTCAGCTTAGGAAACATACTTAAGACTGTCAAGCCATTGAATTTACAGACACATATCTCGTGCATGCGCCTCAGTGTGAAAATAGAGAGAGAGAGAGAGAGAGCGAGCTAACCCGTACTATTTGAGAAATCAGCTGTCAAGTCAGATAAACTCAAGTTTTTGGGAATCTGTCTCAAGAATTCAAATGAATTCAGCTCAGGGTCCAAGATAGTCTCATTTATCGGCAGCGAAAACGAATCTACACTACTGAAAGGAGAAAAAGATGCATCCCCTATATTTTTAAGAGCTTCTTGTAGATTTCTTTCAGCACCGAACATGAACAAGGAATCACCTGCATGCTCACATTCTGATTTAATAATTTCATCATTCATTCCTTGTGTCCACTCTGCTTTTGAGCTCTGAGCCAATAGCATGTTTTCCGATATATCAATCTTTCCAGTATGAGCTGCTCTATTGGCCACAACTTGTACCTGTGGTTGTAGGGTTGTTCCACTTGCAACATTAGTGTAAGCATCAGGTACGGTAAAAATAGCTTGGTACATGTTTTCTTGCCTCGGAGAAGGTCCAAGTTCCAGGGCATGATATTCTGAGTTATTGTGCACTGCCAAAATATAATAGCGACAATTTTCTTTCAAGTCAAACTAGTTACATAATTGCGGATAAAATGATAACACGGATAGAAAAAGCACTATCAGATTTATCCCAGTTCGGCAATAAAACATATTTTCATTCTCCACAGTCAAGGATTTGAGCATGTATAAAATTTCCCGGGCTACATATGAAAGAGAATGTTAAATCTATTTATGTTTTTTTCACCATCATTGAGTGAAAAGGAATGTCATAAGATTGCAGTGAAGCAGCAGTCTATCCACCAAATACGTTTCTTATACGTGTCCTTTTTCACATACATAAGCGTACGTGTAAAGTACGATAGTTCCCCTTTATGTAGAGAAAGCTTTAGATGTGTCAAAAAGCTTACACGGATGAATCTGAGATTCATTGGACAAAGGAACGAGACAAACTTCAGTCGGACATATTTGGTGGATTAGCTCAACGTGTCTCTCAAGCAAGTCATTGAATTGCAAAATATGGTCCTTCACCAACAACCTCAGATGATATGCCTTGAAAAATTCCTGATTTTCTGCTTTGAGTTTTTGCCACACTGGAAAAACATCCAGATATTGTATTCATAAGTTTCAAAACATAACAAAATTAAAAGGGGAAGGAACAACAATCAAATTGATTTCCATATGGTCATATGTTCGATATAGTATATGTGATGGAATTTTCCCTTTTAACATTTTTTTTTTACTTTTTTACTATTTATTGGATAACTATGGAGGTGCACTTTGAAATCTAAGTGTGCACATGTTTGGTACGCAATATTGGATATTGGATGCGTTTGAACGATATAGTGGATAAGATTTTAGTGCGGTTTATTCCAACCTACCAAACATGACATTAGGGTTTCAGTTTAACTTGAACTAAGATGGAAAAGACTTATATTATTATATGACTGGCTAATGGTGAAAATCACTACCTCCAAAGAATACAAGAAAGCTTAGTCAAGAAATTGACATTACCGAGTTCAGTGAAACCGGGCTCGATTTTTGCATGGTATAAGAGGGTATTCACAACTTCCTTCTGGCTCATGTAAAGCCGAAGACACCTTTCTATAAGATCTTGAACCTGATATTAGAGAAAATGTAAGGCCGGCAATCCTGACAGCAAATATTTACAAACATGGACGAGATAAAACATAGTTATAGCTGCTTATTTCACGGGATAGCTTTTCAATAATGTCACTAGAAAATGCCAAGACCTACAGAGAAACCATCCTTTTCTGCAACATCAGTGTTGAGATTTAAATTCACAAACCATTCTGCATTCCTTTTAAATAGCAGCACTATCAGCTTAAGTAAAATTTAAGATTTAAAAAATAAAAATTAACATACTCTATTTGATCGATCCCTAGGGGGTGCAGATTCATAATAGGCATATAAAAATTATTGTATGCCAATCAAATTGTGACCATATTCTATGCGAGCTATTACTTAGTAACCTTTTAATTACTCGTCCGCTATATTATCAACATTTAGGTAAAAAAATAAAATCTACTGCCTCGATTTTAAACCATTCATGCACAAAATAAGCTGCTAAAAGAGAAGATGTGTTACTCAATGGACCATGACTTTGACATCATCTATAGGACTAACACAATCATTTTACCAATAATTTTAGTTTTCCAGTCTATAAATCACTCTTCAAATTATTACCAATGTACCCATGAAACAAGTATTTAAAACATACGTCATCTTACGTGATTTTTACTGGAACCCAAGTTTGGATAAGAAAATAATAACAGATTTAGTAGCACAGTAATTTATTATTTACGCATTATGAATAACTATCAGAACAAGGTCTTTATGGTAAAATGATCCAAGTTAGATTCTTCATATAGAATAAAAGAGATTATGGATCGAACTTCAGTGTTAATTCATGCGATTGGTCGTAGGATAGTTTCTATCTCAAGTATTACCAAGAATTTTCTTGATTTATACACTATCTTACAGTAGGATCATTTACTTGAGTCTTTTGATTGATCAGCAATGGTGTTAAGGTTGTCTGTAAAAATATCAAGAAAGACAACCATTGTAAACCTTCAGAAAAAATTCTCCCTATACAGATGCACAAAAACATTTAGCACCATTTTTTTGACGAGTTCTAATCTTTCTTATCTTTCGCTAAATGTAATATATATTTTTTGATAACCGTGGATGTACGGGTCAAGTTGCGCGCATCTCGATTAATTCCATGAGACTCTGAAATTTCCGACTGAGTACTCAATTCAATGGTCCTGAGGAGACTCGAATTGGTGATAATTAGAGAGCAACCCCTCATGGTTTATCTTTTAGTAAATGTAATATGGAACTCCAAATTTACTATCTATGTTTATATTCAAAAAAATCGGCAAATATCACGTCAAAATCAGACCACATTTTTAATAAATTGTACAACTGAAGCCACAACTTACCAGCTGTATATCTCGAACTGAGACTTTTCGAAGTTCTCCAGTAGACATTTCACGGTTTCCAAGAAGATGAAATATACTTGAGGGGGTTAGTTTTCGTACCACAGTCAATCCAAATATGCAATCAATACCACCTGAAATGATTGCATATACTCGATTATTGTCAGCAAAATTAACATAAAAAGAATACGAAGAAAAATGGAGGAAAAAGAAGCCGCAGAAGGGGAATAAATACAAAAATAAAATCTGTCCCCTTCAAGTTTTACGAAAATAAGTACATTTCTAGATGCATATTTCAATGTTGATTTCTTTCTGATTTATGTTCCACCCCATAAAAACCCAAAAAATAACCTACAAACTTCCCTCTCCCTTTCTTCCTCCATAGCCGCTGGCACTTAAGTCCTAGATATAAGATATCCCAATGGACCCAATCTGAACAAACCACCAGCAAGATCATGTTTGGCTAAGCTTAAAATGTTCACTTATAAGTAAAGAATTGAGCTTTAGATTAGTACTTTTTTATTGACTGAAAATGAATATTTTGACAGTAAGCTATGCTAGAAACCGCGACACAACCACACGCCATGCCTACTGAGAATTATTCTTAACCAATCTCACCATCTTTTCCATTCAAAAAAGAAACTTTTCACCTCTTAGTTATGCATCCATAGGTAAAGAACAAAACAACTCTTCCCTTCTAGTTCTTTGACTCTTACAACAATTTTTACTTCCTCAGGAATTAATATTTAACAAAACTTTTTAAATCAGTTTTCTACTTATTTTCCAAAAAAAAAAAAAAAACTTTTAAGCTAAACCAAACATTCCACATGAACAAAGCTTAAGATCACCCAAAAATTCGACAAAACAAATTATAACCAATTAATCTTAACCTATTATTACCCAAAAAATTACTTAACAGAAAGATCAGAAAAAATCAGCATATATAAACACCGTAGCATGATAAGTTTTCATGTAATTTAAATACCTGAAGATAATATTTGTCTTGATCAAAATATTTTCTTTACCTGATATTCCGCTGGGATTTCAGAAAGCTTCTTTCGGTCGCAAAAGAAGGAATTTCTCGAGGGAGAATATTTAGTAGAGAGAGAAAGTGATGGCTGCGCTTGTCAGAGTCTGCGTTTCCAAGTATTTTAATTAATTTTTTTACTAAGCCGACGTTTTATTTTCAAAAAAGTAATTCATAGTTAAAGAGTATTTTCAAGACATCCTCTAATTTAAAAATAGCTACCTTTAAGTCCCATTTTTCAAAAATTTGCTTTTTCTCAAATTTATTTTTAAGTTAATATTTTCTAATAAAATAATCTAGCTCGCATAGTCCAAATTTTTCTTTACATTTTAATCATATTTTTTCCAAAGAAATCACGATCAGAAAACTAATTTTTTACAGAAAATCTCAAACATAGCCATATTTGGAAAATGATAACAAAATGTCAAAATTTCGTATTGTCAATTTTGTGTACTACTCATACATAACGATGTACAAACCACTGATGCACCGTATGCTCTGGCCATGGACCATGATTCTCTTTATTATCTCGTCGTGGCTTTTTTGGTTGGCCACCTTTTTTCCTCGATCACTTGCTCTACCGGCAAATTGTTCATCTATCTTTATTATAGTTGCACATCAAATTTGAACAATGGCACGATCTAAATTTCAGTTAAATTACGTGATCTTCAAGTGAGAAGCTAGATTTTATCTCTCAATGTGGGCCAATGTCTGTAAGTGCTGAGAGAAGCATGTTTTCAAGGGGGTTGATGAAGATTAATAAAAAATTGAACTATGCCAATTATCTGAGGCTTATTGTGCAATCCCAGTGCTTTGTTGTAGTAAGCTAGAGGCTTGCTTGCTGCATCAGAACTGTACCTATCCCTCCGTCGCAAGCATCAGTCTCCAAGTTGTTTCCATATAATTCGTTGGAAAGAGAGGGGGGGGGGGGGGGTGTCTGCCCCCATCTCCCTGGCGGACCCACGAGCACTAGAAGACGAGAATGTTCGTCTACGCCAGACAAGCACCAAACTCCATAGAAGACTCACAAACGTGGGGGAAAAATTTTTGAACCTAAAATGAGTAAGTGAATAAGGTCAAGAAAATTGAAAACTACTTAAAATTCAACTGGTACTAAGCTGCTGTGATTTTTCAGTTAGCAAAACAAAATTGAATTAAATTTTCTCATGTATATGTTCACAGATTCTTTCATCACATTACAATAGAATCTATAATTATCTCTCCATTTACTCTCTACACATCTCTTCATCTCGTGTTAACATGGACTTAAAAGAAAAGTAAATATAAAAAAATTAAAATAACCATGCAAAAATTACTATTAATTGGCTTGGATCAGTTTAGGAGCCTGAGCTGGTGAAATAGTCTTTTTCTCTGTCGACGCCTCTTTCTTGCTGACGTCTAAGGCAATGTCTCAATCTGCCAATTGACGTTTAAATAGAGTGGTCTTTGTTCATTAGGTGAATAATCTCGTTCCAACAGGGTTTGAGCAAATATATAATCCAGTGATCCACATGTAGCGTCAAATCTTTATTTGCCTTCGATAGCTGATATAATTAATTCCCCCGAGTCAAGTCGAGTCTGATAAGTATGCAGAGATTAATTGGAAACCAAAGTAAGGTCACTGTATCTAGGCCTTGTTCTGTCTGGAGAAATCCCTTCATCAATAGCCTTCCTCTTGTTATTATTATTGGATTGTGCTGCTGTCTGTAATTGAATTTCTGGAGATTCTTTATTTTCTTGAGTTTCTTGATTTTGAATATTTTTGCAGGATTTGGTTCTCATCAGATGGGGCCTAAGCTTATTTACATCTGATAATCTCACTGGTTTGAGGAAAAATTCCTCTGCTCCTTCCTCCAAGCATCTGTAATGAAAATTTAGTCCAAATATGAAAACCCGAAAAGTTTAGAAATCAACTCGATAATAGGTCGAGGACATGTTATGGTGATATTGAGCGGTGTCAAATTTCGGCGAAAACTGTAATTTTTTGACATTTAATGGCATGTTTAGTCATTAAAAAACGTATTTCAGAGACTTTAAGCTAATACACATGTTTGGTAGAGTAGATTAAACAATAATGAACTGCATTAATGAATTACATTAATGTTTGGTAGAGTAGATTAAACATAAATGATGTCTATACAGGAAGTTACATCTTCACCCTTACCTGCTGATTCTTGAAGGAACGTCCTCAGATGACATAATGACTACTGGTATGTTCTTCAGAGATGATGATTCCTGTCGAGAAAAGGAAGCCCATAAATTCATTTAACCCACTTTTAATGTCAAAACTATTTTCTTTTTAATTTATAAGGTGTAAATTAGTAAAAAGAAAACTGCTAACTAGCACTTGTAAACGTTTAATAACAGAGCAATATATTTTCATTCAGATCTCGTCTTAATATATGTGTGTGTGTGTGTGTGTGTGTCTAATTGATCTCAACTGAATGCAGGAAAGTACCCATGTGGGCAAGCTTTTCAGAATTACATCTATCTGAAAATAGTACATATTGAATTGAGAAAGTTTTGTCAGAGGTATATTTTCCATGGAAGGAAATTCATCTGTCCAAGAAAATATACCTTAATTTTCTTGAGCAAATCATAGCCAGACATCCCAGGCATACAGTAGTCTGTAATAACAAGATTTACTTCCACTTCCTGCATTGTTTTTGGAATTTTCAGACAAGAAAACCCAAGGAAGTATGATCAGTGGGTGGGGGGATAAAAATATAAAAGCAAATTTACCTGATGAAGTTTGGGAGAAACAGAAGTTTCATTAGGGGTAATTCGGTTATTTTCATGCAAACCCAGAAACTCCAGCGCTTTGCTACCAGAATCTACTGTAGTAACTGTCACCATTAAATCACCAAGCCCAACATATGAATCAGTCAAAACCAACATCTAAGAAAAATAAATACCGAAAATCAAGACTTCAGGAAATTAAAATCTTGCCGAAATGAGATAATCTTTGATTAAGATTATCCTGTATAAAGTCATGAACAAATGCACAGAACCTAGAAAAATGGTTCAGTCAAATCAAGATTTCAGCTCTACGGGTTTTTTTTTTTATCAAAAATTGACACTTAGCACAATTTTCATAAATATAGTAACGGATACTTGAACTTAGATCTTTTGACAGGTTTTGATCTCACATTAATCATCTCATCAACGTATACTCATTTAAATTCTTATTTTGTATCGTAATAGAAAACTAAGATCTTGACAAATGAAATACCCATAATCCAAATTCCTCTGTATTATTACCTTGATATGAAGAGGTTTTGAGTAGCCTCTCAATTAGCTTTCTGTCGATTAGACTATCATCAACAGCTAAAACATGAAACTGTGACTCTTTAACTGCCATTCCCATTGCACCAATGCAGTATAATTCAGAAAATGATGCAGGAAAAATCTTTTTCCTTTATGGGCTTTTTATCTGATCTGTGTTCGTTTTTCCATGAATTGAGAAGAGAGGAGAAGAAGAAATTTGCATCGAAATTAGACCCACAAAAATCCAGTAAAATTTGGACGGATTTCAATTAAAGACTTCTCAAATTTTCCATTTTGGGATTGAATTTTTCAAGGCGATTAACATAAATGTGCTCCAGAAATGGAATACAAATCCTGAACATGGGCTTCTAAATTGGTATTGATTCTATGGAGTTGGGGTTACATATAAATGAAAAAAAAAAAGAAAATTACACCATTGGTCCTTAATTTATTGTCTTAGGAGCAAATTAGTCATAACCCTTTCATTTTTGTTACACAATCGGCCCCGTTGACAAAAATCGTTTACATCTTAGCCTTTAGTTTGGTTTAGATAAAAAGTAATTTTTTTAGTAGATTATGGTGAAGTTGATTATGGTAAATTTATAGTTGAAAAATTGTGAATCTCATAAAATATATGGTTAAAATTAACTTTTGATATTGACTTAGATTATAATTCAATTTTCTTAATTGAACCAAACATGGGTTTGAATTGTCATATTCCTATCACGCAAAAAGTGTCTAATGTCAAGTTTTTGTGCAAGAACCCAAATTGTGAAATCGAATTCTGCCAGAGCTACATAAAAATTTAACAAAGATTTAGATGTTTTTAGATATGGTAGATTATTCACCCTCTTAGCATTCATTTGTGAAAGGGTCTAGACTATATCGCCTAAGAGATAATGGGATAAAATACAAACAAGATTCGAGCATTTCGTCAAGACGAGGTACCATTTACATATGGATCTCTAGTAACTATGACAGTGCTTCATATGTGCTCTTGAGCTACACCGCAATCACATAAAAGAAAATATATTTCTAAATTTCTCTATTAAATAATCAATTCTATTATCAATACCAACTTAAGCATCGGACATGGTATAAAAATTACCCCCACACCTCTTATTACACATGTTGCTAGAGAAAGGAGGACGAAACCAACCAAAGAGAGGAGGAAGTATAAATAATGTTGACATTTTAAAATGAAAATCTCAAATTTTAGTATGGTATTATAATTCATTAAGTCAAAATTGCTCGATCCGAGTAAGAATCAAATAGGTCCACAAATTTTCAAATTAATATTCTCAAAAGATCCATCATGTTGCTGGACATGTTAATGAATAAATATATATATCGGTTAAATATCGAAAAATTACCAACGTATTTTGACTACTCCTCTTAATAACGTTGATTTTTAAAAATGGAATTCAAAGTGTTAATAGGGAGAAGCTTTGACTATAAAAATAATGAAAGAATTGGGGATCAACTTGCCTATTTTTAAAATTCAAGGACAAATTATTATTGAAGCAATAGTTTGGGAACCTATTTTGAGATTTTGCCTAACTGAAATAATATATTATTTTGGGATTTGAAAGCAAAAAAAAAAAGAGGATTGGGGTGGAGTGGGGCCCACCAAAATCCTCCGAAGAGATTCAGGTGATGTCAGCAATGGTGCCTTTTCTTTGTTGGTGTGAAATCATGTGCGTTTACCATATCTTGAGCAGGTGGTGGTGCAAAGAGAGGCCATTTTCTTTTGATTTTCTTTCAAGATTTGCTTCCCATGCCCATGTATTGTGTGCCCCATCAATCTAATCATTCATCTATGTGCATGCATGTCTTCAAATTATTCTCCTGCGTGTTCGGTAGGGATTAAAATCGAATTAAAATTGAAAAATTAATCGTTATTGTTGACTTTTATTAGATGAGTGGGACCCAATAACGACCATATTTTTAATTTAAATTGAATTTTAAGCGGTAGCGAACATGCTCTTAATATTTTCGACACTAATAATGTCGTAACACGATAACGATGTTGCTTGAGGAAAAATTAAAAGACTTTCATTCATAAAAGTAATGTGCTGGCTCTTTTAAATCAAACATCGATCCACTATCGGCCAAATCACATAATTGAACAAGAATCAGAATTTGACTTTCATAATTTTCAAATTCATACTAAATTCAATATGAAACTTGTGATGGTTTACAAGTAGAACGTTTAAAATCATTCACGTTATGACCTTAAATATATTGACAAGAATACCTAATTTATGATTCTAGTTAAGTTTTTTCCAAATGCTTTTAATCGTATAAAAGTCTTTAGTGCTCTTTGGAGAATCTTCTTTTACTTTGAATTTAATATTTGCTTTAATGTAGATTTCAAGATTTACCGGCAAAGTTATGACCCGTTTTAATGTGTCACAACCATTTGTCAATTTCTTAAAAGGCGCATTTTGAATCCTAGGCACGAAACAACCATCAAACCACATTTTAAATTTTTTTTTTTTTTTTTTAAATTAGGACCTATTAGACTCGTAAAAACTTGAAATTTGATACTAAATCATGTTTTACGTTTTTCAGAACACGGTTATCTGTAGTTTGTACGTTGTGCTAATAAAGATTTTTTTTTTTTTTCTTGTAGAGTATTTCGATTTTTATATTTATAAATTGTTTACACAATTCATTTTTGATCCACACATTTCAAAGGACTTACAATACTAGCTACATATTCACCACTCTTTTTTTTTTTTTTTTCTAATTACAATTTCAACGGTTAATAAACACTCCCTAAATGTGAAAGATTTAAAATAACCCACTATTCGATGTAGCAACAAACTAAGTCCATGTTTTAAAATTGTTTACAGTCTGTCAAATTTATTTTTATCCATACGTTTTCTAATACTTACGAACACTACCTACTTAATCATTGTTATTTTTATCTTTTATTCATAAAGAAAACCAATTATAAACAACTCTCAAACGTACGCGAAATAAGCAAGAGAAAAGAATTAAAGTACTCGATTTTAAAGTTACTCGGAATTTTAAAAAAAAAATCTTGTTCTTAATGAGGGAAAAAAGTAAAGCTAGCATTATCGTGGTCAATATTGATTATTGAATTTTTTTTTTAATGATTATTGTAACGTTGTTTTAATGCAAAAATCAAGAGCACCAATTAAGTGGTTTGACTTGAATTTGACCATCTAGAAAAAAGCAATGTCTTTTGTAATTTATTGCATGGGTAATGACTAAACTAAAGATTTGTTCACATTTGCTTAATTTGTGGTGATTTGTTGGGGAAAAAAAAAAGAGACAAATTTGATTGTACCCTAATTATATTTACTCGTGCAAGACTGCAAGGTTAAAATCATTTTTAAAAGGGCCCATAAAAGATTCTTTAAGACCACCTCAATTATCACGATTTAACATGTTTGCTTGTTACACAATCTTGCCACTTAAAGGGGATAAGTAAAATTGATAAATCAATCGGCTATTTATTACATCAGTAGAGCTTACATATTTGACGAGTTAGGTAAAATGAGGACAGTCCAAAAAGCAGTTCGACTAGACCTGGAGATTTGACAACTCGACCTTATCAATTTTGTAAAATTATATTAAACATCGTTTAAATCAAATAATGCAATGGACAAAAAGGTCCATACCAACTCGACCAAGGTAACCTTGGTCAATAGTGAACATCGAACGCTGGTTACATCGATTGATGCAATGAACCATCCATGCAACATGAAAATGATAGTATGATACTCCAAAGTCCAACCTAATCCCAATATATATGGACAACTACATTTTCATTATAAATCAGTACAAATGGACCACAAGATGAAGAATGTAGACAACTTACAATGAACTGCCATATAGAAGGTTTATTAAAGATAACATTTAAGGTCTGTTTTAGGGCACTCCCTTCTTTTTAGGATTCTCAGTAGATTTGTCCACCCAATAGAGACACTACATGTTTTTCTTTCAATTTTTCATTATTGCCTTCTCCCACACAGCTACGTGCTAAAATTCCGGTTAAGTCGTCCCTAAACTTTACGTGTAGCTCGTAAAAGGTCCCTCAACTTTAAACTGTAAAAATTGATCAGTCACCTAACTTTGAAAAAGGAGTTGAAACTTTGTAGGATTCTCACTTTCTCAGTATATTTGTCCACCCAACTCAAATCTTACATGTTTTTTCTTTCAATTTTCATTATTCTCTACCCCCAAACTATGGGATAAAATTCTGGTTAAGTCGTCCCTAAACTTTACGTGTAACTCGTAAAAGGTCCCTCAACTTTTAAACTGTAAAAATTGAGTCTCCTAATTTAAGAAAGGAATTGAACCTTTAGGAGACTGACCCCTCATTTTTAGGACAAGAACACCAGCCTTGTAGGATTCTCAGTAGATTTGTCCACCCAACACAAACCCTACATGTTTCACTTTCAAACTTTCATTATTATTTTGACCCTACAATTAATTTCAAGATATTCAGACATAAACCTTTATTCTGGTTTCTTGTGCTTGTACTACGAATGATGACTGAATGGCCACGTTTAAGCGTTTCGAGAAAGGGAAATAAAAAAATCAAACTTGCTAAGGTGTGAGATAAGTTAACGGAAAAATTAATATAATGTCACGTGACATTCTATCATTAGACTGTTTAAAACAAAATCAACTTTCTTATCCAATCATCTGTTGTCATTACACTTCGTCACTGCCCTTGTCAAAATTTTATGGCAAAATGACATAATCCTAAAAAAAAATAGGATACAAGTGGTTTGTGGTGGTTAAAATTTTGTCAAATTAACTTCTTCTATACGAATGCAAATAGCTTCGCTTGTGTTTGTAGTAGGTTTTTAGTTTGAATTCAAATATAATATGGTTGCCCCACTTTGATTTTAAAATTTTAGTTTTGTAAAAAAATTAAAATTAAATTTTACATTTTTGCCGGAAAATATAAAAATAACTTGAAAATAATGTGAAAAAATAACTAGCAATTTTTTTCGTCCTCCTTTTAAAAAAGAATTTTCAATAAATATGTAACCCCTGTTTGATACAGATTTTTTGAGAATCGATTTTATGAAAATGTATTTTTTTTTTTCTGGATATTGCATAGCTATAAAGTAAGAAAAAGTTATGGGTTCACGTGTAAAATTATTCTATTGATAAAATGTGTGTTTGAAAATGAGTTTTGCGGAAAAAAAAATGAATTTTATATGCTGAGTATTGGGGTAGGTTACAAACAATTAAAGTAAAAAAAGAAAAAAAAAAAACTTTGTCAAATCTTATAAAATGACTCGTAATAATTAAAAATTAAATTTAATGACTTGTGATGTCCCAAGCTATTATTTCCCTCACCCAAAAATCAATTGGGACACCATATTTAATGACTATAAATTTTAATTAATTTGTATTATGTTATCGATAGATGAACTTCAATGGATAGAACTATATCGCGACTATTAAATCATCGTACTATGTCAGTTGAATAGGTTCATTATATGGTCATTGGATTAACCATCAACCCTCAACTAAAAAATAATTAATTTTTATAATCTATAATTAATGCCTATAAATTTATATTAGTTTTATTGTTAAACGAACGATATTGCTGATGATAACAACGATATATATAATTAGCATCCAAATATATTTTTAATGGTTGTAAATTTATATTAGTTCGTATCAAGTTTATATGTTGACGACGATTAGTACGTATAACTATGTCATTAACATCTAACCGTGATCGACCAAATAATTAATTTTGGGACACCTTGTTTAATGACAATATATTTTATTAAATCGCATTAACTTTATTATTGGTTAAGATAAAGTAGTAATAATATTGATGAGTGTAGGTATAACTATGTCCCGAATATCCAACAATCAATTTTATATGTTAATTGGATAGGTTCAATATATATATTTTGTAAAAAAGGATAATTTCAACTTAGTTTCATTTGTTTTATGTTGCCCTTAGATAACTTTAAATTCTATGGTCCCAACTCTCATTTCGAGAAAGGATTTGGTCTTTAAAACTAAGGATTCTTTCTTGATTGGCAGTTTTCAAAATCATGATTCTTGCCGGGTGATTGTTGGTCCGGTCGGCTTTGCATAAAGAACGAGCAAAAGGTGGAGTGGGTCTTGAAGTCAAGAAATCCCTTATTTTACTAAAATGTGTGTTAATTTACCTTAATTAATCCATCTTAATCTTTATAAGATAGTAGTAACCAAATAAAAGACGGTAAACAAATTTAATGTAGATTTTTTAAAATTTCCATACGAGTTAGAAATGAACACGGCGCCGTTTTCATTAAAGACGTGATTCATATATAGTACTGGATATGAATTTTAATTTAGATATAGATCACTCATTTGTGTATTGGGTGTGAAACGGCTTCAAAAAGAAATATCGAACATGCATCGGCTCCTTCTAAAAGGAGATGATCTAGACGTTGCTCATTTCAATAAATTACCTAGTTACTACCCGACTCCAATCACTAACACACCCTCGACATTTCCTTCTTCTCGATTAAGGCAACAACTTCGAAAAATTGCCAACTCAGCATAATGTGGCTGGTGGTATGGATAGGGTTCAGAAACAAATTCACCTATGGAATATTAATCAACAATTTCAACTTCGTATAGGCAAGTTGTCGCGTGCAATTCATTAAACGTTATCGTACTTGTACTCACCTTCATAAATTATATTATCTCGACTTAGTTTCTAATTTATGGATGAGAAACTTCAATTTTTTTTTTCATTTCCCACATCAATGGTTTTCTCCTCAATAGACACCTAACATGTCCAATATTTAAGTCACCTAACAAAATCTTTTAACAAAATAAAAATACAAAAATGAATTTGGTGTTGTCAAACAATAGTAATTTTAACTCAAAACAATATTATAAGTTGAAGGTTAAGGGGTTGTTCTCTTTGTGTTTTGAGTTTTGAATTCATTTTGAGTTTTGTGTTTTGAGTGTCCATTTTGAGATTAATGAAAATGTGTTCTTTTTGGCATTTTAAAAAATTGTTTTGTAAAACCTAAAATTGAAAAACGTGTTCTCTTGCAATCACATTTTCTTCCCGTCTCTCTCTCTCTCTCTCTTCGTCCTTCTCTTCCTCCCGTCTCTCTCTCTCTCTTCCAATCGGAACTGTTTTTGGATCAATTGATGCAATTGACATGCTACCAATGGTCGTATAACGCTGCTGAAGACTCGTTTGGGGGGCAAATTTGGTGATTCAATGTAGTGGTGAAGATGAATTGAAATTTGCACATTCGAACTCGTAAGTTGCACGAAACTAAAATTTGATTCTGATCGATTCGGAGCTCCATTGGTTGAATTATGGCCATGGTTATGATTGTCTGGGTAAGGGCTACTGGTCGGTGGTGGTGCGCGACCTTGGGTGTCGCCGGAGGTGGAGATTCCGGCAGAAGCAGTTTGCGCCAGATCTGTTTTTGAGGATGATTTTTGTTCGATTTTGTTATATGTTTGGTTGTTGTTTGTGTGGTAATTGAAGAGTGGATTGAGGACTTCACAATGGTATAAAAGTCCGGCCATTTTGGAGGAGGTTGGCCGGAGTTAGAGGGAGGGAAAGTGGCGGTCGAGTGTGGAATGGCAAAAGAATGGTGGAGTTGTTTTGGGCTTGTTTCCCTTGTTTTCCAGTTTGTGAAGAAAACGCCCAAAACGGCAGAAATGTCGTTTTGCGTTTTCTTCACAAAAAAATTTTTTGTTTTCGAAAATTCGTTTTCGAAAATGACAAAGAGAACGCGTTTTCACCGTTTTGAAAAATCGAAAACAAAAAACGGGTTGAAAACAACAAAGAGAACGCCCCCTAAACTACTAGAAAGTACAACTTCAACGACAGAAATTTACCGATAGTCAATTTTCATCACTATTAATGATGGATTATCGACGGAATAACTAAATTATCGATAGACAATAAACAATAACTTTATTTTTAATTATTTTGTGAACATTGATATTTTAGTACCGAGGGATTTTTCTACAGAAATCTTCTGTCAGAAAAATTTTGTTGGTAATCCGTTGGTAAATTTAATAATTAATATTTTCCGATGAATTTTAAAATAATGATTCCATTGGTAACTATAAAATAATAATAATAAAAGTTCAAATGGAAACAACCTATTGATTTTTTCACTCCGTCGGTAATATATTGAAAAATGAAAAAGTTATTCTAAGAACCTAAAGTTCAGAAAAAATATTTAAAAATTTGTGAAAAAGGGAAAAATACCAAAACTGATTAATAAATCGTGAAAAAAAAATGTAGTGTCTTAGATACATAAATTTTGTGGTTAACAATGAATCCCAATTTTGTAAATATATTTTTATTTTCAAAAAATTCTTAAAATTGAACAAAGTTACTCAACTCTAATCAAGTAGTGCTCTTGGAGATGACTCGCTACGGTACACATTTTAGCCTGAGCTGTCGAAATGAATCGGCCCTTCGACACTCTAACCGTTGTCGATTGTATGTATACATGCAGGGTGCAAGGATAGAATTAGAAACATGTGATTTTGAATAGTGGTTGGTGCAACATACAAACATTTTTTTATTTTTCTTCATAATACACCAAATTCAATTCATGGCGGTGTTGTTTATAAACTCCAATAAATGGCCCGTTAAATTTCATAGATCTAATTTTACATTAATAAGTGACTCGAGTTCCTTCCATCATTTTCAAGTTACAATTCCGGCCTCTCGAAACATAAAGAAAATAAAAGTGAGATTGTAACATCTTTTTCCGAAAATTCATTCGAGCCAATAGGTAACTAGTTGATGTAAATTGTCGCATTTAATTTAGCTTAAAATATACAAATCATTAGCATCTGTATAAATTTTTTAATGAATAGATTATGAAAAACTTAGATATTTAAACAACTATAACTTAAATAATTTATATAGTTAGGGACTCTATTTGCACCGGTTAGCGAATTTGAGAACTTAAATGAAGGAACCAATGTGACCGTTCCACAATTGAAACCAAACGGTTCGATTAGAATCAATTCCAATCCCTGCTTGGAGATGAAATCAGTAGTTTCATTTTTAAGATATTCATTAGTACGCAATTTAGTTTGATTCCATTTGAAACTATATCCAATTGGACCACGTCCACCCCTAAAAAAAAGGACAAGGAAGAGGGGAGGAAAAAGAAAGTGCGCAAAAGAGTGCTAATTGTTGTTTTAGGTCAGTTAATCCTTATCTAATCTTGGATTTAAACGAACTGTGGGCTTATGGGATTGAAATGTGCTCGAGTTTCTCCCGTTAAAAGACTAAAAGGTGTCTTTTTAAAGTGACCTCTATTAGTCCATTGGGCTCATTTTGGGCACAAAATAATGGGAAAAATTCATAACGCATACTTTATTTATCCCAAAATAAAAATCAAGTCCCAAATTTTAAAATTGCAAAAATCGAGTTTTTCATTAATTAATTAATTATATTTTACAATTATGTTAAATTAAATATTTAATTGTAATATAATATAATTAACCCACCTCCCCCACCCCACTACTCCGTCGGCCGATTACTGTTCCGGTGGTTTTCCGGCGTTGGTCACAGATTTTTGCCTGTTATTTATCAAAAAAATATATATGTCACAGATTTTTAATTTGGTCACAAGTTAAAAAAAAATTAAATAACAAAGGTCACATATTTCCAAATCTATTGGTCACAGATCATATGTTTATTGGTCACATATCATATTTATGAGTCACAATTGACTTTAATGGTCACTAATAAACAAAACTATAGGTCACATATTTTGAATTGGTCACAAGTTAAAAAAATTATAGATAACAAAAGTTGAGTATTTCCAAATTAGTTGGTTACATATTATCTAATTTTAAGGTCACGGTTTAATAATTGGTCACAGAGAACTGTATAGTTGGTCACAGACACCCAAACACCTGTTCCTCAATCTAAGCACCCTACCAATATTTGGCCACAGGTCACAGATCGACCAAATAGTTGGTCACAAACACTTCGTCTCATGCCTGCCATCACCATCACCGTCACTGCCACAGTCACAACCACCCTCCAACAATAACACCAATAACAGCCACCACCGTTGCCCTCTACACAACGCCACCAATATTGTTGGCGCCATCAAAACATCGTCACACAGACAACCACCACAGATCTATACAAGTTTATCGCCACCACACGAACACAAACTAACCAATCGCAGAACACACAATAGGACGAAAACTGAACCTAAATCGCCGACGTTCGTTACCTGCCATGATACAGACAGGGACACACACACAAAGATCCGCCCGCCAGCCCCCCTCCCACACTCACAGACTCATCCCAGCCACACTCACAGACCACACACACAAATAATTACTCACAAACTCATCCCACCCACAGCCACAGCAATACAAACAGCACACAACAAAAATTAGTCACCCCAAATCCAACAAAACCACTGTCTGAGAATTTCGGATCGACCGCTGGAAACCTCTGTGTGGTGTCTTCTGTTTGTTCTCTGCCGGGCGAAGACCTCCACCGCGCACACACACTACTGCATTGAAGACCCACAACACCTCCATTGCACACCCACTACATTGGCACCGCACTACTCAAAAAAACAAAAAAAAATAAAGAAAGAAAGAAAGGACAGAGGCGCTGCACACCCTCCATCCAACCCCGACAGCGTTGCGACGTTGCCGCGAACTCTAGCAACGTCGCGACGGTGCTGCAGTGGGAGGGAAAGGGGGAGGGCGAAGGAAGGGGAAGCTGACGGTGGCGGTGGAGGTGGAGGCGGAGGCAGCAGGTAAGAAAGTGGAGAGATGAATCGATTGAGAGGGAAGAGAGAGAAATGAATTAGATTAGGGTTTGAATAGATTAAGTGTTTAATATTTATAATAAAATACCTGATTTTTGAATAAATAAATTGTAGATCTGATTTTTAAAAATCAATCTTTTAACACCTGATTTTTTATAATTTCCCCAAAATAATGTGCTTTTGAATGAGGGTTAATTTCACAATTACAAATTTTTACAGGATCAGTTTAAAAAATCAGATAAACTTAAAAATATTTCAAAAATCAAGACTTTACATTTGTTATTTTATGTTAAAGTATTTTTTTCACGTGTATGTAATTTTCTCTTACTTTCTTTAATTTGTTGACAATGTAATTTTTTTTATTACAAAAATCATACATTTAAAACATTTTCAGGAGGCTCTTTAAAAATAAGATGCTATCTATTTAAAAAGTCAAATCATTTAAATTATGTTTCAAAAGACCCTTTATTTAAATTTTAAAATAGAGAGTAAATTTTACCTGTATAATTAAATGCATTCAATATATTTCAATTTTCAATAAAAAAAAATAATAATATAATAATTTGAATGGAAGTTAGAAAAAGAAATGAAAAAAATAATAAATATTTTTTGGGAATAGTAACATTAAGTGTTAAGTATAAAGAGTCTGTTGGGATACTTGAAAAAATTATTTTCTAAATTTATAGGTGCTCTCTAAGCTATTTAAAAATAGATAAACCGTTAGAGATGCTCTTAATAAGTTACTCCACGTTAATTCACATTTAAATCATCTTACGATATATTCCATTTTTTTTTTAAATTGTTGACACTATCTGATGTTGCTATTAAAGTATATTATTTTGATTAAAATTGTTACACCACCATCTTATCATGGTCATGGTCATAACATGATTTAAATGTGAATTAACGTGGAGTAACTTATCAAGAGCATCTCTAACTGTTTATCTATTTTTAAATAGCTTAGAGAGCACCTATATTATCTAGCACTCATCTGAGTGACTATATTTCATAGATTCAATTATTTAAGTCATAAAACTTTACATTTAAATGAATCTATCATTAAACACTTGTTTGTTTCTAAGTAGAAGAAATTGGACTGTTGCTTTTCCACAAATCCATTTTTTATTGCATTCATCTAACAGTAACATGACATTTCACTGTAACATTTATCGTTTTCGTCTTTACTTTCCGTGCCATGCCCTTCTGTGTAACCTTTCTTCCAAGAACGCTACTTTTCACTACTCTTCTCACTATTAGACAAAGAGTGGGCATAAAATGAATTACAAAAATGACAATTGCTGGTATTCAAACTAATGATGTAAATGGTGGGACACATGATGTGATGCAAAAATGAATTGTACAATTTTAGAATGGAAAACTAACAAACTAACAAGGCTTAATGTTAAGTAATTACCACGTAGACTAGCGTTCATCACAACGATAAATAACATTAATTAATTAAAAATAGAGGAAATTACACTAAACCAGGCATTAAGTTTGGACTTTTTAAAAATCAGGTTTTCCCTTTTTTTTTTTTTTTTTAATTTATCAGGTTTATTTTATTTTAATTAAATAATTTTCATTTTTATTTTTAAAAAAATAGTTTCCATTTTAAAATCCTAATTCATCCATTTCTCACCACTCTCCTCCCCCTCCCCTCCCCTCCCCTCCCCGCCTCCTTCCCTTCCCCTCCCCTTCCCCTGTCCCTCCTTTTCCTTCCCCGACGCCTGCTGATTTGCAGCAGCGTCACAACGACGCAGCTGCGAATCGGCAGCAGCTTCGTTGTGATGTTGTTGCCAGTTCAGCAGCTTCGAAGCGACGCTGCTAAACCGGCAGCAGCGTCACTGCTGCCGCCACAACAGCTTCACGGCGATGATGCTGTGGCAGCGATCCGACTATTTGTGTTGATTTTGAGTTTTTCTTCATTCTCAGATCTTGTTTTTAGTGATTTGCACATTGTGATGATTTTTTGAAAATAAAAATGGTGATTTGCACATTTTGCAAATGGTGGTGCAGTGATTTTTTGGTTTTGATTTTGCGGTGGTTTCTAGGTTGTGTTGTGGCGGATTTGTGGACTGTGTGTGTGTGGTGTGATTGTGGCGGCTGGATCTCTATGTGTGGCTGTTGTGGGTTGTCGATAGTGTTGGTCGGTGGTCGGGGCGATGGAGTTCGCGACGGCGTCGAGCGGATGGAACGAAGAGTTTCTGTAACCAACTATTTGGTCGATCTGTGACCAAGTAGTTGGTGTTTTGGGATTGGGGGACGGGGTGTTTCGGTATATGTGACCAACTATATCGATATGTGACCAAGTTTTTGCGGTGTAGTGAGATTGGAGGACATGTGTTTGTGTGGGATTTGTGGATTTGTGGGTGACGGTCGTGTGGTGGGGATGGTGATCCGTGTGGTGGTTGTTTTTTTTGGTGTCTGTGACCTAGCTATTGAACTGCGGTAGTTTTTTTCTGTGACCTAGCTATTGAACTATGGTAGTTTTTTTTATGTCCATGACCAAGATATTGATGTGTGTGACCAAACTATTGAACTGTGGTGGTTTTTTGTGGGTGTTTGTGACCTAACTATTGAACTGTGACTTTAAAATTAATGATTTGTAATTAAAAAAAGAATCTGTGACCCATAAATTTAAGGTGTATTAGGCCTGTGACCAACAAATTTGGAATAATTTTTTAAATGGTGACCAATTAAAAATCTGTGACCTCTATTAAATAAAAAAATATGTGACCTATAATTTTTTTATCAGCGACCAATGAAATCAATTGTGAATGACTTAATTTTTTGATCTGTGACCTCGAAATAATCTGTGACCAATTAATTTAATAAGTTGTGACTGAAAATTAAATTTTTAACTATTTAATAAGATATCCGTGACCTCGGAATCGGAGCAGCAGCCGGAATTAAGTGGCGGTGAAACGGTCACCGGAATATTTGTCGAAATTAAGCGCGATCGGAGAATTTCGCCGGAGTTGTCGTCGATAGCCGGAATAGTCGCCGGAGCAGTGGGGGTGGTGGAGGTTGGGTAGAGTGGAGTGGAGCGGGGCTAGGCTGGGCGGGGCTGGGCGGGGCAATTATATTATATTACAGTTAAATATTTAATTTAATAGATTAGTTGTAAAATATAATTAATTAATTTATAAAAAAACCTGAATTTTGTAAATTTAAACATTGGAGCTTGATTTTTGATTTCATGAAAGATAAAGTCTGATCCATGAGTTTTTCCCTTAAAAATAATAGGGTCAAAGTGTAAGACCTACCTAACTTTTACATATTTCCAGTAATCTAGTAAGTTGGTCTATGAAGAAACCTGGGATAAAATGGTAATTAGCACATAACGTTCAAATCTTTCATTGTTATTATGAAAAACGTCAATACCTTTCATTTTTTGGCATTTTCCCTATTCATTGCACAAAAAGTCATTTTCACCTATTTTCTCAATTAAAAATTATGAAATGACAAATATATCCTTCTTCAAATAAAAGATAAAGAAAAAAACTAATTGTAATCATGATCCTAATTTTTTTTTTAAAAAAAAAAAGCGCAAAAAGTCCCAAATTAATTATTAAATGAGTAATTAGTACATAATGTCCATATATTTCACTGTTATTGCAAAAAAAAAAAAAACGTCTTTACCTTTTTTTTTTTTTTTTACACATTTGATTGTGAAAACTATCATTTCCATCAAATTTCATCTAGTTTTTTAATAAATAACTGTGAAATAATGAATATATCCTCATATTTAAATAAAAAAAATATTTTTTAATTTCTAATTCCTTAATAATTTATTTGAGACTCGTTTACATTTTTATATTTTAAATAAATTTAATTGGGACTCGTTTGCACTTTTAAAAAATTAAGTCTTAAAATTTTTTTATTGGGGTCTTGTTTGCACTTTTCAAAAAAATTAGGGACTACGATTTCAATTAATTCTTTAGTTTTTTTTTTATTTAAATAGGATATTATATTCGTTATTTCACAGTTTTTTATTGAGAAATTGGATGAAACTGGATAGAATTTGTGGTTTGCGCAATCAAATGTGTAATAAATGGTGAAGATGCCAAAAAAATGAAAGGTATTGATGTTTTTCGCAATACCGATGAAAGATAGAGACATTATGTATTAATTACCCTCTTAATGATTTATTTGCGCTTTTTAAAAAAATCGGGACTGGTTGCAATTAGTTTTTTTTTATTTAAATAGAGAAGTATATTCTTCGTTTCATAATTTTTAATTGAGAAAATATGTGAAAATGACCTTGGCACAATCAAGTGAGGAATAAGGGTGAAAATGTTAAAAAATAAAAGGTATGAACATTTTTTACAATAACAATAAAAGATGACGACTTTATGTACAAATTACCTTAGAAAAAAAGGACCAATTTTTCTTGGCAGTTTAAAAACACTGCAAGTCTCATTTCGAACAGGTTCAAATACAAGATTGTATTTGGTAGAGATTAAAATGGATTAAAATTGAAAAATTAGCTGTTATTATTGATTTTTATTAGACTAATGAGACCAGTAATAACTATATTTTCAATTTTAATTGAATTTTAATCGATGACGAGTTGTAGTATCTGTTTGGGTGGTTTTTTATTATTTTATTTTATTTTCAAACTGTCCGTGTTCCCCTTCTTGAGCCCGTGTAGCATGATTGTTCAAACAATCCCAGAGAAGCATGGCCATGAAGAATTCAAAGCTTATCTTGACTGCAATAGCACTGGCGGTGCTTTCAGCAGCCATAGCTTTTTACTATGGAGAAATCGCTACAAGTGTGTTTTTCCCACCCACTATACCCGGGTCGGATGACTTGCTCCACTTGGCTGAACAAATCCACCTATCCGGAGCAGTCGGGCCGGAGAGTCTTGCATTTGATTCCAATGGAGAAGGTCCCTACACCGGCGTGGCTGATGGCCGGATTCTCAAGTGGAAAACCGGCGATGATTCCAATGTCTGGGTTGAATTTGCAGCCACTTCCTCACAAAGGTAAACCCATTAAACGTCTCGGATTGTACGCCCTGTTTGATAATTGTGATTGTATCTGGCGATGAAATTGAGTGGAAAATACAAATTAGGTTTCTTTCTGAGTGTTATTAGGCTAAGTTAATGGAATATGATTATAGGAGGTAAACAACATAATTTTCAAATCACAGGATTGTTGAAATGTGTCCCCTCGATTACCAGGTTGCCTTATTATTGTTTCTGGACAAGGACTTCAACAAATTTTACTGTAGTCTTTAATCTATTATAGTGATAATATGCAAGGAGAAGTGGTAACTATAAATTTGTGTATTTGCTTTGTTTGTTTTCGATTTTCACTGGGTTGCTCACCTAATAGGGATTAGGTCCCTCATGTGAAAGTTTATGATAGTCTTAATCTTAATTCATTAGCTTTGCACCATTGCCAGCCTCGATTAGTTTTCAGTATTTCACGTTGATGTAGTCAAATCTTCAAGAATCCAGCTTGGTGTTTGGTTAAAAACATGAAAACTGATAAGTTATCAAGTGAGTACTCACAAAGTTCAAATCAAATACATTGTTTTGATTATTTCTTTCTACATTTCAAAAGTTGAAGACACTGTTTTGGGGGTAATTGATAGGTTAAGCATAAATATTTAAGCGTTCTTACTGATATTGGGTCTACTATAAAGATGTAATAAAGTCTCTAATAGCAGATAGAAATTTAAGGTCTTCATCTTATTTTAGTCCCAAAAAATTGGTATCTGTCCCTTATTCTCGTCACCAGTGCTATGTCCCACAAAACTATACATAACACAGATTATTGACCTTTTGAATCGCCTGGTGGGCTTAATTTGCATGTTGCGTGACAATATTACTATGAAAATGAAATTAGTAAATAATAGCAACTTTCAATTAGACGATAAAGATCTTATAAAGTAAGCCATTCTATTAGACAATTAAATATTTTTAGTTTTTGTAGATCGGAGCAGGTTTTGGTTACATATTATTGATCTTGAATCATGAACATGGGAAGAGTAGACAAGTGCAGCTTTGAAGATTGGAGAGCATACCTTTGTAGTTATCATCTAAAGTTTCCATTTAATTTAGAGTAGCTTGCCTAGAAGTTTCTAATTGGGATGGATGCCGAGATATTAAAAAAAAGACGCATTTTGGGCAAAGGATGTTTGTTTCCAAACATGCTTGGACGTGATGCATTTTTCTTACTTTTAAGTGAAAAAAGATAACATTTGGAAAGCAACTCTTACTTCACTGGCAAGCTAAGTAACTTATGTTTTTAGAACACCGAGCAATTAAACACATTGTAAATTTAAATTTTACTTATAAGGAAATTTGTTCAGCTTAGCCAAATGTGCTCTTGGTAATGAACCTTTAAGCAATTTCGATATGTCTGAATTTGTTAAATATCTTGAGGCATTATGATAGTAGTAACAGGCCCGAACAAAGAGATTTAATCCATACAGCGATAAGGGGAAAACTATTTTGTGACCTCGTGGAGGATTTTGTACAAATGACTTCCAGTTTGTTCATATTGGAAAAAATTTAGTACAAAGAGACTTCTAGTTACAGTTCTGAAGTTGAAACAGACATCTATTTCCGTTTAAGCAAAATAGAAAGGTGGATGGCCAAACCCATCTCAGGCTACTCACATTATACATTTGGAGTTAAGCATCTTTGAGTCTGTTATATTTAGACGTAATTGAATAATTGATGTTGCTATTGTAGGAAGGAATGTTATCGTCCATTTGCTCCGGAAATGGAGCACATATGTGGAAGGCCATTGGGACTACGGTTTCACAAGAAAACTGGAGATCTTTATATTGCTGATGCTTACTTAGGCCTCCAAGTAGTGGGCCCTACTGGAGGATTGGCTACTCAACTATTAACAGAAGTTGATGGCCAGTCTCTTCACTTCACCAACGACATGGACATTGATGAGGAAAATGATGTTGTCTACTTCACGGATAGCAGCACCAAATTCCACAGAAGGTACTTACCTTTAGTTATGACAAATTTCACCTACAATACTATTGCTGAACGGAATTCTAATCAAAACTAGTTTTTGGTTGATATTTATCCTTGGATGAAAACCATATTTTAAATGGCTTCAACTGGAAAAAAACTGGGCATCTCTCATAACTAGTACCACAGTGGATTTTTGTTTACAGTCCTTAGACTTGAAAGTAATGAGTTCTTTTGTTTTTTGAGAAGTAACAGAAATTTAAAGTCAATCCGCAGATGAAATAAATCAAAAAGTGGAATTTTGTTCAAGAATGAAATCTTGTTGGAACTGTCCAAATTTTGTTCATCCTTTGGAACCCTATTACACTCTGGATATAATGAAATAGGATGAATTGAAAGAAAAATAAATAAATCTTGTTCATTGTACGGTCTATCCAATACCGCGTATCAAACATATCCTGGAAGTTCTATAAACCTAGATCTCGATCTAATCTCACTCAATAACTTGCTTCAGTTCCAGATATTTAGCCCAAATGACTTGCAAAAATGAAAAGTAGCTCTTTACATTCTCAAACTAATTACTCTGATTCTCATGTTGTATCCAGGGAATTCATCCCATCTGTTTTAACCCTAGACAGGACAGGCAGGCTGATGAAATACGATATATCAAGCAAAAAAGTGACAGTTTTACTACGAGGCCTTGCTTTTCCCAATGGTGTAGCCTTGAGTGATGATCGTTCCTTCGCATTAGTATCAGAAACCACCACTTGTAGAATAATTCGGTTTTGGCTTCAGGGCCCAAATGCTGGAAAACATGATACCGTTGTGGAGGTACCAGGATTTCCTGACAACATCAGAAGAAATTCAGACGGTGATTATTGGGTCGCTCTGCATTCAAAGAGAGCACTCATCACAAAATGGACACTTTACAATTCATTGTTAGGGAAAATGTTACTAAAGCTACCACTGACCTTCCCTCAACTGCACTACTTGTTAGTTGGTGGTAAGCCCCATGCAACTGCTGTAAAACTAAGCAAGGACGGCACAATTTTGCAAGTTCTTGAAGACGTTGAAGGGAAAACGTTGAGGTTCATAAGCGAAGTTGAGGAGAGAAATGGCAAGTTGTGGGTTGCTTCTGTTATGGTGCCTTTTATAGGAATTTACAGTCTGTAATCAATTAGCGAACTTTGTGACGATCCAAGCCTCGTGTCTAAATCGTTATATCTTACGTATTGTTCAGTTTATGAGAGCATATGTCAATCTTACACCTCATAAATTCTATCACGTCCTTTAATTGGTATTGAAAATTAACTTAAGTCCCCCGTAAATTATAGATCTTGAGTTCAAATATCGAAAAACATGATAGAATCCATAAAGGGTAAGATGAACAGACACTATCAAAGTAGACAATATGTATGATAACGGCTTGGGCACAAGAGCGGAATCGTTACAAACTTTTAGTGTGGTTTAAATTTCAAATTTATGAGATAATTTGAGAGTTGTATAGGGTGTAGATAATAAGTTTCGTGCTAGATATGTTAGTCCCTGTATTTTTGTTCAACTAAAGAAGGTAATTTAAAACATGTGTATTTAATTAAAATAAAATACATTGATCAACTCGAGCTTTTTATACGGGCGATTCAATGCTCCTCAACGACATAGACATTGATAGATGACAATCTAGAAAAATAAATCCGAACACACATTACTTATCCTCATCTCTAGATAGGCAAAGATGGTACACCACTTATATATAGCCTGTTTGAGCCCATTTTTAAGAAATAATGCATTTTGTAATAGTATTTTAATGGAGAAGGTGCGGTTAAAAAATAAGGAAAAGTTTTGAATTTGTTTGTAATATTATTTTATTGACTAACGTGTGATTAAAAATAAGATAGAACAAAATATATTTTAAAAATAATAAGGAGCATGACGTAATTTAGATTCTTACAGCCAAAACAAATTTTACCTCAGAATTCCTTGTTCTCGACATTTTTTTTTTTTTTTGGTTTATACGCTGTCCCATAATCTTAGAATGGACAAAGATTGTCAGATTGCACTCCCCACTTATCCGTTCCTGGTTGGTTAAATACTGTATATGCTTGTACCCTGGTGGATCGAATTAGACATCAAGTAATACAAATTATTGGGGGTTTCCAATGTTGATGGCTGATGAGAAGGGTTTTTGTGGGACACAATATTTAATTTAATTTTTGAACAATTGTATGAATGAATGGATCGGAATCTTGTTTGTTATCTATATACTTCATGATTACTATTTTCTTCGGGCCACATTATTCAAAATTATTTAATGAGTTGTTGACTTGAAATCTCGTTATCAAGACTTCGAGAGTACTTTTTTAACGTCAAGGCGAAAATAAAATAAGAGACAATATATACGAAAAATGATCGTTAATTTTTTTTTTTCGGAGACAGCACACGACTAAACCTCTAAATGAAATACTTGGTGTGCTGAACTGCAAATGACTGAACATGAATCAGAAAGAAGAACGCACCATACAATTTGTCTATTAAAAGGGACTTCATTTTTCTAACCAAAATTAAAAATATAGAGGCTAGAAGTCTCATTCAATGTTTTAATAGCTATAAACATTTTCAATATTCTAGAGAGTCACTTATCATTAATTTGAGAGGCACATCAAAGCTTGAATTTGTCAAAGAATGGTATTACTTCTTATATCCATACGTCTATATAAATTAGGGAGGCCTAGTAAAGATTTCAAAAATAGAACAAAGAAATCTGAGCCCCATAGTAATAGCCTATCCTCTTGCCTAAAACACACACACGCGCGGGCGAACGAGTGTGTGAAATTTTTGACTTGTATACATATATATATGGACGATGTCCAAGCTTCGAAATTCTACTCGTACATAAAAAATTACGGAAAATTTTACAAATAGATAAGGTATCAAAAAGAGAGGGAATTATTTTATTTTACTTTTCAGATGAAATTTTTTTGATCCAATTATATCTCACCATATCGTGTGCACCAATCTATAAGTTGTGATAAACATGTATCGTAATCGATTTTCTTTATATGTATTAGTCAAGTGCAAAAAGAAAAACCATCCCTTCCCCCTAACTTCGTCTTTATTCACACACACACACACACATATATATACGTGTAAATGTTCTTTGATATTATGTGGTTGTAAAATTTCAAGAATAAACAATATGACCACTCCACTTGTATACCAAGCCAAAGCGATGGGCATAAAATTCCTTTTGTTTTCATTATCAACTCTTCTTCTAGGAACCCTATTTTCTTTTGATCATATCAAAACTCAACCATTCAAGAACGAGACCTTGTTGAGAAATCTTGGATTTCAACCCCCTCGAGTCATACCAATCCCGGGCGCGGTCGGGCCAGAGAGCCTCGAGTTTGACACGAATGGTGATGGGCCTTACACCGGGGTGTCCGATGGCCGGATTATCAAGTGGAGGCGAAATGAAAGCCGTTGGATTGACTTCGCCGTGACATCCCCAAAGAGGTTAGCATTTCTTCTTGTTCGTTACAACATGAAATTCATGTCCACAAGCATGAACAAATATGAAAACATGTACTTTTCATGGGAGAAATTCATTTTGCGTGCATGAACATGTATACATACACAAAGAGGAGAAGATTCAACAAGAATGAAATATGTATAGTAAGAATTATCCTTTTAAAAAGAAATCAAAATTTAAATTTTCACAAATGATATATATATATATATATATATATATATATATATATATATTTATTTATTTATTTATTCGGAGAGTATTCACTTGCGGGCGCAAGGATAGATTAAATAATTAAGGGTTGTGATTATTTGTCAATTCATCGATAGGAAGTACGATCTTGAATTTCAGTGACGTCGCATATGAGACCAAATAAATATCAATTTCTCGATCCTTATACACAAAAACACACGTCATCGTGTTCTCAAATCAACTTGTTCTTTCTTTCTATTTTTACATAATTTGTTCTTTCTTCCTTTCTATTCGACTACGTTCGTTTTTTTTATTTTAAATGCATAGGGATGGTTGTGAAGGAAAGCACGATCACTCTACAACCGAGCACATCTGTGGAAGACCATTGGGCCTACGTTTCAATGAGAAAACGGGCCATCTGTACATTGCGGATGCTTATATGGGTCTACTTGTTGTAAGCCCAAGTGGTGGCCTGCCTACTCAACTAAGTGGGCCTGGGCTTGATTTGGGCTTCACAAATTCTTTGGATATTGATCAGAGCACAGGAGTCGTTTATTTTACTGACAGCAGTAGACGATACCAAAGAAGGTTAGATTATTTTCCATTTTATTTATTTGTGAACGTTTGAGGACCACAACTGCAAAATCCCAAATTCATAATCATAGCTAAATTATTTTATAAAAAAAATAATTCTCATGCAGGAATTTTAATTCCCAAATTAAAAAATTTTGATCTTGAATTTTGCAGGAATTTTATTTCAGTTATTCTTAGCGGTGACAGCACTGGAAGACTACTGAAATATGATCCAAGAAATAATAAAACCACAGTTATTCTGGAAAATCTGAAGTTCCCAAATGGAATTGCATTGAGCAGAAATTGGGATTTTCTTATTCTTGCAGAGACTACTACTTGCAAATTACTCAGATTTTGGCTTAAAACCCAAAAAGCTGGGATTCTTGAAGAAATTACAACACTCCCTGGATTCCCAGATAATATAAAAAGAAATGGGAATGGGGAATTCTGGATTGGAATTAATTCAAGAAAAGGGAAATTCTTGGATTGGATTATTTCCAATTCTTGGATTGGGAATAATTTGATTAAACTTCCTCTGGATATTACTAAATGGCACACACATTTGGCTTATTTGAGTGGGAGCACTGGAATGGGAATTAAATTGAATAAGGATGGGAATATAGAAAAGACATTGGATTCCACGAAATGGCAATTTGTTAGTGAAGTAAAGGAAGAACATGGAAATTTGTGGATCGGTTCGGTTAAAATGCCTTTTGTTTTAAAACAAAATATTTCTATTTGAGAATTTTGTATAGTGTGAATGTTTTTAATAACTTTGTTGAGATCCCATATCCATTATAAAATTAATAAATGTGTCTCATATCCGCACATTTAACCGACTTTATTATTTCGCCCCACATATAGCACTTATTCATCCCTTTTTTGACGACTCGGATGTAGAAATGGGAAACAATTATTTTTTTTTTTCGGAAAAAAATTTTGAAGTCTCAAATATGTAAATTTTATCTATAGGCTTATATCCCAAAACTAAATTAATTATTACACAAAAATTCTATAATTCTGTGAATTCTTGATTCGTGTTTTCGAATATTTAGGTCAAATATTTCCTTAAAGTTTCCTCAATGTTTCCAAATTTTACTAAAAATTAAGAGAAATCGAGGAAACATATTGCATTGCACTCCTTTATTCTAGCCGAACATGACTAGGTTAATATTTTTCTCGAATCACACGACGCTAGTGTGAGAGAGCTTCTTAAAAGTGTCTCAATTACTTAGACCATTTTTCGTGTAATAAAATTTGTCAATTATCAACCAACCATCTAATCGAGCTTTAAAGATTTTAAATTTTCTTGTCCATGCATTGAATCCATCTAGATTTTTCCATAGTATTGGAGTTGGATTTTATCACTTTTAAGTGTTTGTGTTCAATATAGACACGTAAAAAAAAAATAAAAAAAGGTAATTAAGACAAAAAAATTGACACTAACAAGAGAATTTATATACTTTTTGCTGTTAAAGAAAATATTCCGGGCCGAAAAATGAAAAAGGTGAATCGCGTGAATTTTGCTTAATGGTCACTTGAAATGCACCTTGAAAATTATTAAACAAAAAGAAAAAAGGATTGTATTCTTGATCAATTGCCATCGCTATTGCTACCTTCAGCACGACCCTCGAACCCATTAATTCTCCTGCGAAACCGGGCCAAACAGGGACCTTGGTTTCGAGGGGGACGAGGACGAAGCGGCGCGGTGGTGGCAGCAAGAGTTGAGGGTAAAAAATTTAAAGACATAAGTAAATTCCAAAAGACAAAAAGATAGAACTCGTAGTAAATCAGAAAGTTCTGAATTTTGTTCACTGTGCCCCGTTAACTTCTGTTTTCTTCATGGCCTATTCAACCTAACTATTTTTCTGTTTTCTTCTCACCCACGGCGGTGTGTATTCTCCCCCTTTCATAGCTATATGTAGCTCTGTCCCAAACCCTTCAAGTTTATTTTCAATCCCTCAATCAATGCAAAAGCCAACTTGTAATACGGTGGAAAAGTTATTGTTTATTTTATAAATTAATTATCTAAATTTTCAAAAAATCTATTTAAAACCCATTCAAATTCTTTTGATTATGAGAGATTGAAGCTCCACCTCCTATATGGGAACTTTTCGGCGTCACTTGACCTTAGTGGTGTTGGCGCAATTATTCAGATTTTAATGATTGGTTAATTTTATCATGAATAACGCTATTTACAGTATCTCGCTACGGCAATCGTACTACGTGACATACGTCTGACGAATGGTTATTTGATGCATGAGTCAATAAAAAATTACTACATTAATGTATCAAATCACGAACCTTGCTACACTTACAGAAAAGAGGGGATGAGTTGGTTCACAGACACTCACAATACAAGAGGGGGGTAAGTTTTTTTTTTTTCATTTCTTAATTTAGTGGGTCCCACACATTTGTGAGTATTGGTAAAAAATATAGAAGAAACAGATATGTACAAGCAGGAAAACAGTTCATGTGTATGTCACGTAAGACGACGTTATATTGAGCAACTACGAATATCATTACTCTTTTATTATAGAACAAGAGTAAAAGCCATAAATTATGCAAAATTTTGTTTATCACCTAGAAGTATACTAATTCTTTGTCGAACAACTAATATTATTAATAAAAAAAAGCTGAAAAATACTATGATTGTATCAATTTTTCATGCTATATAATATGTGATAAATTTAATTTATCACCGACTGTCGACCTATCACATCGTATTTCTTTATCCAGGATGGACATAGTTAATATTTTACTTTAATCACATATGGTATTGTGAGAAAGAGCTTCTCTCATCTCATACAAGATGTGTGTTAGTTACTTAGGCCATTCTTCTTTTAACGAGAAAAAATTTCATATTAATTATCTACCACCCAAACTTTAACTCGAAAAAAGTCCACTTAATTTTAGCCCATAATTTTTAATCCAAACCCAACAAAGTAAGTCTAATTTGAAATTATTTTTTAAATAATTCTGTCTCGTCCTTGTTAAATTATAATTTCTGGTCCGCCCCTGATTTGGTCCATGCATGAATCTTACAACTTGAATTTTAGGGTTTAAAATAAACTTCTATTGTGATTTTTGAATTAAAATATATTAGTTTCCAGATACTTAGTATGGTGTTGTGCATGGACACTTATTTTTTTGGTCTATGCATTGAATCCAGCCTAGATTTTTCCATGGAGTTAGAGTTGGATTTTTCACTTTTACGTGTTTGAGTTCAATTTGACACTTCCATGGATGTATACCACACCACGCCACATCATTGTATCAACTTTTTAAAATATACACAAGTGATCATCAATATGTTCAGTCTTCTAAGAAAGAGTCGATAAATGGTAGGTCACATTTCGATATTAAAGTCCGACGGAGAATTCATGTATGAAAACTACTCGTGTGAGATGCATGTTGTTGAATTCGGGAGGAATATGAGTTGGTTGGACCGAAATCACTAAATTATGCAATGTGATAACAAATTGACAGTTCATAAATTGAAAAAGAAATGTGAAATAAAGGATAGTCTAGTAGGGCCATCAAATCTTTCTTCCTTTATTTTTTTTCTTCCATTTTTTAACCCATAATGAGATGGTAACAAAATGGCTCTAAAAAAGTCACAGCACGCTTGATAGAGAAAGGTACACAACAAGAACTTTACTTCAACCACGTTGTTTATAAGACAAACTCCCGTACATGCACACACGTCAAGGTGTGACGACTGACGATAGAGTAAATAATTACAGAATGACATAGTCCTTATCGATGGCATACACCTAGTCATGGGCACGTAAGGGTTGGGAATAAAATTGGAAAATATTTAAGTTTACATTTTTGAGAAATGGCAAAACATTGTAAAATTTGAATAAATCAGATTGTCACAAAAGAAAAGGATATATTTTGCATGTGGTCGAAATTAATGGTCTTTTAAGGTATAATTTGTAAGGGATATATATCCCACATCGATAAATGATATTGACACAGACCAATTTAAAAAGGTTGACATTTTAAAATAGAATCTCAAATCTTAACATGGTATCAGAGCCCATTATACTTCAACGAGCAATTCGATCCCGTTAAGACTCTAAAATGAGCACGTAAATTTCAAGATTGGTCTGCTCAAATGAGCCACCATCTTACGGAGGCGTGTAAGGGATATATATATCCCACATCGATATATGATTCTGACACGGACACAAAAAATAATAGCACGAGGATGACATCGATCACATTAAATGGCTGCGTTCATGGTCACATTGCGTACACACGAGTGCTAGTTAGGCCAGTTGTAGAAGTTTTCTCAAGTCTCAATATGACATTTTTACGAAATACTATTAGCAATTAATTGCACGCCAAACTTTAATTATTCAAACAAACAAGAACTGGACATCACAATTGACTTACTGTCCCGTTTTACATTCCTTCTGAAAATTCAAAAATAGCTTTTGAAAATTCATTTTTCGATTAAAAGTACTATATTAAATTTTTGATTTTTTTTCCTCTTCCTCTATCCTTAAGATTTCATAGGTACAACGTTTGAATCAATAGAGAATTTTTTTCTTTTATATGAATCAATCTTACCTTCCCGATACCTCCCAAGAATAATATTGAATTACTCAAAAGAAACTTTTGAACATGTTTGGATAATTTTATAAAAGTGCTTCTTCTAATTATAAAGCTTTTAGAAAAAAAACTGGTCCGATAATTTTCTCTAAAAGCACTTCTAAAATAAGTAAAAATTATTTTTCAAATAAAAATTAAAGTAGTTTTCTCGCAATACTTTTCTACTTGAAGCAAAAACAAAAGCAAAAGACATACTAAACGGACAACATCCATAAGTAAAGGTCACGTGAACGGAATTCTTGGTCACTCGTCACCTCAATTACGCAAATCGTGTTCATTTTAAACATCCGAAAGATATAAATAGACATATAACGTGATATAACAGTTGGAGAAGAAAATGACAAAAAAATAGGAATTTACGACAAAGCAAATTTGTTACGAATTACCTTCAATTGGTCACAGGGAGACTTGCTTTCTGTTCTTTATCTGAAAAATGGAAAACTTGTTTTAAATTGGCACATTTCTAAGACGGTATAGGAATAGGAGATAGACACAAATGAGTAAATTGAAATTTCGAATGATTTGATTTAATTAATTCAGTAAATATCTGATTTCTCAATTTATTCAACATTAATAACCTGAATTCTCAAAAATAAATAATTAGCGATAATGTTAGATTTTCTCATATTTTACTTTTTAAGTGTTGACTTTTTGGTGTAAAATTGATCGGTCCAGACATACGAGTGTCCAAATTCCAAATATTATATTCATTTCGTAATAGTCTAAGGTAGGACCATAAAAAACACGAGGATTAGCATTCTCCACCACCCATTAAAAAAAGAAAAAAGGGTTCTGCCTCCCGGGGTACACTCCAATTGGTAAAGGACGGGACTCTTAGTTGTTGACAGTTCAGATGTCGCGTGTTCAATTCGTGAGGCTCTTGGAAGGCAGAAGTTCTTCTGGAAGGTAATGTATATTGACTCGCTTGATACTTTGACATATCAGTGAAGAACTCTTGGACCCTGGCCAGTTTGGGGTACACCCGCGGTTTACCTGGTCCGCATCTTGAAGGGCCAAGGCATAGACCCCAGAATTAGTCACCGAATGTGGACACCCGCGTATCGAAAAAAAAAAAAGATTCTAGCTTCAAAACTCAAAAGGAGTAATGCGATTCTCTATCACCGAGAGCAATAAATTTGCAGAAAAAAATATATACACGAGAATACACAAGATTTATATAGGATCGCTTCAATGTGAGATTACATCTCTTTCCATCGCTGCAATAATTCTCTATTATGCTCATGTTTGGTACATATTAAAATTTTCGTTTTCATTCTTCTACTCATTTTCAACCACACATTTTTAATAAAATAATATTTTCCATCACATCAATAATTTTTCCTTTTTTTTCAATCACATTCTCCATCAATATACTATTTCAGAATACATTCTTCCAAAATTATGTGACTCAAACACGCTCTATGAAAATAAGTTTTATAAGACAAAAATCGCAAACCCTATTTTATCTAACATCTCTCTCCTTTTTTATGATAATGCAAAATTCTATGACGTCTCCCTATTTATTAAAAAAAATTGAGTAAAATTAAAAGTGAAAATTTTAAACTATCCTTAATAAAAAATTGATTTTCGAGGCTCCGTCCCCAAACTCCGGGAAGTGACTTTCATATCAACAATAATTAGACTTCACGATTTAACAAAAAAGAGTACTCTACTTCTAAAAATTGGTATCGATCAACTCACAATCTTGCAAGGTATATTCAGAGTAAAATTTCCATATTAAAAATGTTCGTGAATGAATCTTAATTTTGGTTTCCTTTTTTTTGACTGCAAAAGAGAGGACAAAAGGTGAATGAAAATCACGTTGTAATTATTTACATGCTTCCCATTTGGACATAAACTTTGAATTACAGATTTTGATTGGTAAAACGAGAAATCAACCAAACGCCGCCACGTCCCTTTGACTCTAATCAATCGCCGCCGCGTCTTTGGCCACCACACCCGCCGTCATTCTCCACAAATGTAATTCAAGTTTAATGGATAATTCCTAATCGACCATATTAACTATAAGCTCTCCAATCTTGTAAAGCGATAATACTATGCTCTCGTCTAAAAATTTAAACTATTAAAAGCATAAGAATTGGATTATAATTATACATTCGTCATCTTCTTGATTCGTAAATCGGATTTTACTTTTTTTTATAGACTTAAAGATCGTATTTTTTTATTTTTTTTGTAAAGAAAATAAAAACCTATCCTATTAATACCTAAAAAATTACATTATATGTTAATTAAAGAAAAGAAAGTCAATTAATTGTTAGTTTATTTATTACCTTTAATAATATTATTACATATTCGTTGCATTATGTGTCTTGATGACCCATCGACGATGAATTAGGGTGCCTTGATACTTATTGAGTTATTGTTACATTGGACGGCTAGTATCTAGTGATTGCCATTTATAGTTACATGTCTTGCATTATAAGTTAGTACATGTTTAATTTAGCTAAAAAAAAATTAGAGTTTTAATAAATTTTGATCAAAATTAATAAAATATGTAATTGAAAAATCGATAAAAATAGTGGATTCCATCAATTATGTGATTGGATTTTTTTTTAAAAAAAAAAAATAGGAGCCAAATACGAGCTTTAATGTCCTAGGGCGCCACGCCTCTGTTTGAGAACCATCATTTTAAAACTCTTTATTTTACATACTCATTTTCAATCACATTTTTTTTTGATAACCGTGGATGTCCGGGCCAGCTTGCGCGCACCTCGACTAATTCCACGGGACCCCGAAGTTTACATCCGTTTCTCACCTCAGTGGCCCTAAGGGGATTCGACTAGTGACCATTGGGTTTTCAATCACATATTCACACAATAAAATATTTTGCTTGTAAATCCAAAATCTTCTTTACTTTTTAACCACACTCTCTCCAAAAATCACTATTCAAAACTCCATTTTACCCAAATAGTGGTTGTCAGGCTTAGATGATCCACGTTGTTGTCTCAAAGCGTCAACGGTAAAAGCTCTCCCTAAATTTGAAAATATGTTTTAACCGGAAGAAAATAAAAAATAATTTTTTTTTTTTTAAAAAAAGGAGCCTCCACTAGATCTTAATTTTTCCATTTTTCAAAAAAGGCAATTCTATCCAAGTTTTTATAGAAAAAATAAAATAGAAAAATTAAAACCTTTTGGGTGCTGCTCAACCGAATAAAAAGCAATGAGTTCTAAAGATAAAAACTATCAAGTGTTCTTGTCATTCCTAAAGGAACACATTCCTATGATACTATGAATCCAACCCAAACTTTTGACATATTATATTTTCATTTGGTCAGCTGTTTGTCTGTTTGAATAAGCCCCACCCCTACCCCTACCCGAACCTTCACCTCCATATATATACATACAACAAGTATATGTACGCATCAAGATCATTGTTTTTAGTGTAATGGAAGCTGATGAAGATGTACAGAATTGAAGAAAGATTGGCTTTCGAGGTGAAAAGTGATAGGCCATTGAACAGTTTGATGTTCAGAAACTTTACTTTGAGAGGGGTACTTATTATGGTTATTTTGACACTATCACTCTTGGTGTTGCCACTGGTTCTGCCACCACTTCCGCCGCCGCCGCCATTTCTCCTCCTTGTCCCGGTGTTGTTAATGGCCATGTTGATATTCTTGGCCTTTTCTCCATCACAAGTGCCTAATGTTGCTCCGATTACTTCTGTCTGAGTATGTGTTTGTATGTTTTATGTGCATTTTTAAGGTTAGGTCAAAATGGTTGTTTAAAGGAGGAAATAAATAGGAAAAAATTCTCATTCTGCAAGTGAAATATGCTTCAAAGAGAGCTGCATTTCCATGATTTTGCTGGATTATGTGGAAAACTGAAATTAATTGTTCTGATTAATCTTCTCTTGATGGATGATTAAAGTTGTGCAATTGTTGCTTATTTGAAAATCGGCCCAAGTATTGGCTAAAGAAATTCGAAGGCTCGAATCGAGGTTCGGACAATAGTAAAAAAAAAAAGATTAAAATGTAAAAAACTAAAAGTTGAAGTGATCCGGTCGATTTACGAGTGAATCAGCTCATTTTTATGGTACCCATTTTTGTTATTCCGATTGAACTGGCATCTCTGGTCTGAGTTTGACGACATTGCTTATTGTTGAAGATTAAATTTAAATTTAAGTATTTTTTTTTTCTCTCAAATTCGTTAGATTAATACTATCATATGGGATAATGAAATCTTTAAAATAAATCAACATATAATTTAAGAAGGATTGATAAAGTTTTTATTTTTATTTTTGATTATTTTAAATATTTTAATAATTTATTTGGACTGATTTGCACATTTTAAAATGTTTTGGAGCAGATTACAATTTATTCTTTATTTTTCTTTTCTTTTCTTTTTTGTTTTATTTATATATGAGGGTATAATGGTCATTTTATGTTAAAATTGGTGAAAATGACGTTTTGCGCAAGAAAAATGTAAAGGTAGGGACGTTCTGCACCAAAAAATTAAACATAAAGACGTTTTTCACAAAATCCGTCAAAGATAGGAACATTTTGCGCCAATTACCCAAATCTTTAAAATAAATCAACATATAATTTAAGAAGGATTGATAAAATTAAGGACAACCATTCAATTGTTGTATTTCAATTGAGAAGAGAACTATTTTGATTAAATTCAATCTAGGAAATTGGGTTTTTATTTTGGGGGTTAACATATTGGGAGAAGTAGTTTAATTCATTTATAATATCTCCTCCATGTTTTTTAGGCCCCGTTTGTCTCTCATTATTTTAAAATATTGTTTGCTATAGTAAAATTCTTTACAACACACTCATCGAATAAAATATTCTACACATAAATCAATAAAGTTACTCTAAATTTTAACCACACATTCTCCAAAAAATATTATTCATTACTCCATTTCTTCTACAGACAAACACACACATAGTTGATATTATTATTATTTTTTCTCAACAATCTCGAGTTCAATGGAATCACATCGACGACCCCCCCAAGGTGATAATTGTTATTTGTCTCTTCCTCAAACTTGGAAGAACCACACACACTATCAAACCGAACCCTACGACCTTTTTGATAGCCAATAAAAGATATTCTCGGCCTTCGCAATCCAACTTGGAGTCCACCACTTTGATTCAACTGCAACTGACTGTACATCTTATGTGTTCACGTGATTAAGTTTGCTGTCTAGCTCTCATACTATTCGTCAGACATTGAAACTTCACCTCAAAATATTATGATAATGCATGCATACATCATCATTTACAGATTGGTAAGACGACAAAAAGAAAGTGATTTTTCCTTCTTTTTTTTTTTTTTTTAAATTTGGTTGGTGAAATTTCAATTCAATCAAATATCATCACATCACCTATTGGTAAACAAATCTGTAAGTTGTGATCAAATGCGGATTTATGGCTAGTCCCCCAACCTATTTCAGTTTTTTTAGGTAATAAAATGTATAATTTAAATTTTTTTACATATTAGCTGGACATAATTTTTTTTTTTTTTTTTTTTAATTCGATCATGAATCCACACTGGTTGTAATGTAGATGTAACACAACTGAAAATATAACATATTAGGAGTAGTCCAATTCCATTATAAATCGAATATCAACTTCGTATCCAACCAGTATAAAATTTTGACTTTGCTACTTGTACATCACAATGTACATCGAGGTATACACTCCCCTCACATGGAGGTGGGACCTGCTTAAATAAAAAAATATTTTATATAGTGGGTCCCGCCCCCATGTGAAGGGGGTGTAGCCCCTTATATACAAAAGTTGATGTACAAGTAGAATTTTTCATAAAATTTTAGTTGCAATCTCCCTAAAATTTTAGTTACAATATGTTATTTACTAATCTCTTAAACTTTTAGATGATACCACTATTAATATAGACGATGTGACAGTATTCATAATGTATTATCCATCGAATATTTGAATTAGAATTTTGTTTTGAAATTTTACATTTCAGTGTAAAGATGCAATGTATTAGTTGAGTCTCTCCATTTTGATGTGACATATTGAAGCTTGAAGCAATGTCCCTAACAGATATTTTTCTTGTTTTTGGTTGGAAGTTTGAATACTTCGTACAATTATTTGTAGCATTCTAACAGACATGATAGTTTGTCTTAAGAAAAAAACAAACAACATTATACCAATTTCTGAGGTATTGTCTCGTATTCAAAAAACTCATCATTCGCTGTGTCGTCAGATAATTCAATTTTCCTTCATGAACTATTTGCAACTGCACCTAACTACGTTTATTTATCAATTCATTAGGCGTTTCATCTTTCAAAATGTCCACACAACACAATTTAACCAACGGCAAGAAATACAATATGTTACGAATGGAAATTTCTCTTCATCGTAGACCATAGTCGGGTGGGAGTCGAATTTTCTAAAACACCTTTTTTTTTTTTGCAGATTTTCATTTTTCAAATTGAGAAGCTGAAAGTAGTGATCTTAATCACAGAAAGTACAATCTTTTATTTTGAAAATCTATAATATCCTACATTTTCTGCAGCGTCCCTAAACAGCTGATGAAGCACAGAATATTCAATCAGTCGTCAAAGTGCAAGTTTTGTGTACACAAACACCAGGTAGGACCGAAGTCTAGAAAGTATTATAAACAAGATTTTAATTTATTTTTTTTTACTTCACGCAGTCCAATAATATATGATCCTTGCGATGGAAGAAGTTTTCGTGCTTAACATATGTAGGTCGATATCTTTGCATGTACATGGTCAATCTTTCGAGTCTTGGGAAGGGGGGGTCCTACGCGGACTGCATTGTCACCTGCCCGGTTGATGTTTGCTCATAGTCAGCACAAGCCTCCGGAGTGTCTTCTTCACTAGGTGGAACGAGCTGCCAAAAAAGTGGCAAATATTTGTCCCACTCGTTAAGAATGTTGGCGCCTTTGCTGCTCCCAGTTTTTTCCTACATACCAAAGTAAATGTGGGTATTATATACAGCAAGATGATTCGAGTTCAAGAGTTTAAAGAATCCCGAAGATTAAGTTTCAAAAACAACATTGCCACAGATTTATTTGGGTATTTCAATGATACTTATTGTTATAAAAGTTTCATATCAGCAAGAAGGGATGCTATTATCTGAGACCAGACTCAAACCCTGAGAAGACCGTTCCATTCTTCCCCCTCCTCAAAGGGTGGTCGTGTACCAAATCACAAAAACGAAGTGCGTCCAGTTCAAGAGTTCGACATAGTCAAGTGCAAAAAGCATAATCTAACTTGGCAATTTAGTTCAACTTACAACATGAGCTTCAATAAGGCTCTTAAGCTGCATTTGGCCAACGGGAGCAACCACTCTCTGGATCTTCACTATTTCTTTGTTTACCTGGTAAAAATTTACATGGAATTACGGAAGAGTACAAATAATATAAGGGTGTACAAAAACGAGCAAATAGAGTAACTACATTGGACCAAACTAACAAATGGAAACCAAATATGCAGCTACAACCTCGATGTTGACTTTAAAGCAATGTTTTGAAAGGGTCAAATATTGATCTGGAAAAGGTGAATGGTTAAAGGGTTGCAACAAGGTCCATAATAAATTCACAAACATAAGTTTGACTTTCATTTCTCAAAAATAACATTCGAACAACCATCCATTAACATTTTATGATATCATAGATATCATAACAACATAGTGTTGTATAAGTCAGAACTCAATGGTTCATTAACAATTTTTTTTCTCTCATTTTATTGAAGTGCAGGAAACCCAGTCTTTAAGAATTTTTTTAGGTTATAATCAGGCTTGTTTTGGGTTACCAAGTCGAACTGGTCAGGTCAATTCAAGTCTCAAAACACTGCTTTAAAGTTAGAATTTCCCACAGGCACAAAGTTTGTTGCCACAAACCTTGGGGATGAGAGTATCGTCCTCATCGATAATGTAAGCCAAACCTCCAGTCATCCCGGCTGCCACATTTCGTCCCACCCTGACAAAAACAAGACAAAGTAACTCACTACTCGTGAAAGTTCTCATAGATATACTTTTCACATAACTGAGAGATGACGTCAGAAGAGGATACTCACTTTCCAAGCACCACCACACAACCTCCTGTCATGTACTCACAACAGTGATCTCCTGTCCCTTCTACCACAGCCTCAGCGAGTGAGTTTCTCACAGCAAAGCGTTCACCGGCTTTTCCTCTAACAAAGACCTGACCACCTGTGGCTCCATACAAGCAGGTATTCCCTACTATGGTGGCATCCTCAGGGCAAAACCCAGTATTTTCAACAGGAACCACAACCAGTTCACCTCCAGCCATACCCTAAAGATAAACTGCTCCATTAGCTACTATAAAGTAACAAGTATGACAAAGTTCTTATCATTAAGAATTTCATAAAGGCAACACTCAAAAAACAACAAATATAGAAATAGTGGCTCAAAGCTTGGGAAATATATTACAATTCATAACCAATAGGTTGAACAGAAATACCTTCCCCACATAGTCGTTAGCTTCTCCAACAAGTCGGATATTCATTCCAGGTGTCAGAAAACAGGAAAATGACTGCCCAGCACTCCCTTTGAATCTACATCCAGACAAAAAGGAATACATCTGTAGTATCGAGCAAAGCTATTACACAAAGATAAAAATTTACAGAATGTAATTTCTTTCACAAAGATGCTATATTACGTTATATTTAGCTGTCCAGCAAAACCAGTATCTCCATATTTTTTTGCAATTACACCCGCAATACGCCCACAAACTGCCCTATCCACATTGTATATTTTTGCAGTTTTATTGACCACCGTTTCATTCTCAATTGCCTCTGATATCTGCATGTAGAAAAATATTTGGATCATTAAGACAGAAAATAACATAGCTTTATACAAACACAAAATTCACAAGAAACGCAGAAGGAAGTTCAAACAATGATATCTCATTCATCAATGACATGTTATCTAATAACGGAAATGTTATTTTGGTGTAACTTTATCTCAAGCTCAATTTTGAAGCCTCAAGACATCTGTGTAAAAATTTGATTATATGTGTTCATCTACTACCTATTCATCTCCGAACTCTTATTTTAAAAAATGGCATCTTCTTTCTCTTAATACACAAACATCAAGGTCAAGAACTATGTACAGTACTGCGGCAAGGAAACTATACGTTACTTGTTACAAACTACCTGAACAATAAGTGAAAAATCTTTATTCATTTACTATCATCCTAAAAAGTTTATCACAAAATTCATTATGGTTTGAGAATGTGACTTGTTGAAGAAATTATACAATGTTTTCCCTAATTCGCTGAAAAAGAAAAGTGATAAGTAGACACTTGGACAGAAATGAAATACATGGCTGCCCTATGTTATCTCTAAAGGCAGGAATGCAAGACGTTACTAGCCAAATTTGTAACAAACAATTAATGAATTCGATGCAAAGATCTTTGATTATAAAGGTTTTTTTTTTTTTAGGTTAATAGAAAATTGCTGTTTTAATTTCTAATAGTCGTTACCTCTTGATCTGAAAGTAAGATATCATCCAAAACTGGACCATTACTGTGCACTTCCTGATTCCTGATCATGGTGCTGGTCCATTTCGGTAATCCAACATTCTAGAAACAAAACGAAAAAATGATTGTAAAAAATAGCATCAACTCATTAAAAAATGGATCAGAAGTAGATATCATATACTTACAGAAAGAATATAACTAAGATCAAGATGTTGAGTCTTCATCAGTGAAATATCTCGAGGTCTTAGCAAATCGGTGTGTCCAATTACATCATCCAGTTTCTCATAACCCAGTTGAGCCAACATGCCTCGTACCTGACAAAAAATAATTGACTGAGCATCAGCATATGCATATAAGAACAAAGATCCTTTTATAATCACTGATGGGTTCACAAAGTTGGTGGCTATTAAATATCAAACCATACCCTTTCCGCCACAAACTGGGTTAGCATGTAAAATGTCCAATTTTCTAGGAAAAATCAATAGTGAAACTTCATAAGCATGAGGAGTTTTAAGAACATTCCTTTCTCGTTATTGGATCATAGTTGGAAGAATGTATTGCATCTTTTACTTGACTTTATTTTTTTGGATGATGAGAGGATTTATTATCATCTTATTATTTGTAGTTATGCTTCGATAATAATAAAATAAATCCCAAGTCATGGGAGTATTTGTTTCAGAACTTTCCTACCCAGTATTATGTGTTATTTTTTAAGGGGTGAATGTTCTAGAACTAGAGCATCAGGTAGGAGAGATTGATAGGCTCATAGGCAAATGCTCAGAAGCCATATTTAACATAGCAATGGAAATTACCTCTTCCGCAACATATAAAAAGTAGTTGACAAGGTCACCGGGTACACCAGGAAAACGGGCCCTTAATTCTTCTCTCTGAGGAAAATTTAACCAGTTACGTTATCAATTGAAAAGCAAAAAATTCTGACATTTCAAAGGTGAAAAATAAAAGATAATATTATCTAGGATTCCTCTCACCTGACTAGCAACACCAACAGGACAATTATTTGTGTGGCAGATACGAGCCATAACACAGCCAGTAGCAATCATAGCTATGGAACCAAATCCATACTCATCAGCCCCCATTGTTGCAGCCATTAAGACATCAAGCCCACTTTTAAAGCCACCATCTACCCTTAGAATGACCCTTTCTCTGAGCCCATTTTGAATGAGCGTCTATAACCCGCCACCCAAACCGGGAAACAAAAGAGAGGGAAAATTAGAAGTTAGATAGATTTCAATGAATGAAGCATGAAAAGGAAGAGTATCTCATGTTGAAAGGTATAAAAGAACCTGGTGTGTTTCTGTAACCCCAAGTTCCCAAGGACCGCCTGCGTGCTTGATGGAACTCACAGGGCTAGCTCCAGTTCCCCCATCATGCCCTGATATCTGCAGAAGAGGCCAAAAAATGTATCACTAAATGTTGTTAACCATATCCTATTTAAGACTACAAGGTCCACACAAGAATGATGGTTCTCAAGAAAAAATCTGTCTGTTGTACAAAGAAACTGTGTGGTGTTTTTATTACCTTCCAGATAATTTGCATACGGATTTGCATTTCAAGAAATGGCATCATACAAGACGGTAAATATATAAAATTTGGAGAAAAATAAAAGTGTAGCCTAAAGCATTAAACGGGTAGTAAAACAAAGTGCATATTTGAATTGAGACCAAAAACAAAAAAAAATTAAAATAAAATATCAGGGCTAAAAAGAAAATTTCTTTGGGTCTTCTATTAGATAGATAAGATGAATCTTACAACTTTAACTTCAGAATGGAACATAGATGGATGGTAATCAATGTCACCTGTATAATATCAGCATTACCCTTTGCAACTCCAGAAGCCACAGTACCAATGCCAGCTTCTGCCACAAGCTTTACAGATACTTTAGCCTTAGGATTGACCTGTTCATTGATAGCAATGTGAATCTCATCGTTCTGGCAAATAGACGCTTTACGAGTATAAGGAGAATAAAGTGCTGCAAAATCTTCACCTGATGAAGGTCGAAAATTAATTGAGCAAGATCTTCAATAGAATAAATGTCATGGTGTGGAGGTGGAGATATAAGAGGGACGCCAGGCTTTGAATTTCTTAGTCTTGCGATATAAGCGCTAACTTTTTTCCCTGGCAGTTGGCCTCCTTCACCGGGTTTTGCACCTTGAGCAATTTTGATTTCTAGTTGATTGGCATTAACCAAAAATGTTGGAGTGACACCAAAGCGCCCAGAAGCAACCTGAAGAATTAAATTCAATAACCATGATAATTTTTATCATTCACTAGCATTTCACATATCTTTGTTCATAAGTTAACAGTTGTGCATGTGGAAGAATGTTATTATTGGATGGCATTTAGACCTGCTTGATGGCACTTGTAGCCATATCGCCGTTTTGAAGACCTTTTAGATGTGGCAATGTTGGAGAGTACCCATCTTCAACATCAGTAAGTGGACTCCAGCGGATTGGATCCTGGGTGAAGGTGGAACTTTAATTACTTTAATACTAATATTATATTAACTAGCAATTAATATATCATAATATCTTTTTTTTGGATTAAAAATGGATACAAAATTTTATAGTTTCATTCAACGAGATACAGGTACTTAGCTAGCAGTTCTGACCTGATCTAGTCTACACAATTTGAATAAAGATTACCTCGCCTCCTTCTCCAGAATTAGATTTCCCACCCAATCTATTCATAGCAATAGCAATCGCTTCATGAGTTTCCCTGGAAATTGCTCCTAGTGACATTCCACCAGTGCAAAACCGCTCAACAATTGATGAAGCAGGTTCGACCCTTCCAACTGGGATCGGGGAACGATCACTTTTAAACTCAAGAAGGTCTCGGAGAACCTGCATTCATGACATGATTGTTATGTTGGACTGGACACTACCAGATAGGATTAAGAAAGAAAAAACAAGTTAAAATCTTGTATGTTTTCCCATATGATACTGTAGCATTTCCTACCATTCTTTCAACAAATAATATGATCATGCAGTCTAAAAACTAGTGCATACTATAATCTTATATTGAAGTTAAAGGCCTAGGAAACATAGACAATGCAGAGTTAAAGGTCTAGGAAACTTAATGAAATAAATCATTACATCACAACAGCTACTCACATTTACGGGTCGGCTAGCCAAATGCTGCTGATAAATCGAATACGCACTTTCACTTTTTTGGCGAACGGCTTTGTGGAGCAATTTTGACATCTCTGGATTGTTACTATGATATTCACCTTTCATTAACAAGAATAAGTATTTATCACTGTAATGAACGAGTCTTAAAGTTTTGTCAAATGGAAAAATAAATTTTTGGTACACATGAAAGTCGAGAATTCTGATCATATACCATAATTTTTATGTTTTTTGTTATTTTTTGAAGCTATTGTCATGCAAAAATGAGTTAACCAAATATTAGATACTCGTACATACAAGCATGTGCAAAAATATTTACCTCCTGGTCTAAATTGTATGAACCCAAAATTTTCAAGTCTTTTAGCTGTATCTTCAGAGAAAGCCTTAACCCAAAACGACAAAGTTTCCCTTGCCAACTGCAAGAATTGCTATTGTTATTGCAAGCAGCAACAGAAGATAAATATTTCTACATCGCTGACAAATATGGAACTGCATGTATTGAACTGGACGTGGGCAAAATTATCAGAAGAATGAATATTGTGTCAACAAACCTTGGCGCCATCTATAGTCTTATTATGTAAAATTTGTCATTGAGAGCATGTTTGGGATGACTTACTTTAAAGATAAGTTTCAAACGTGTGGCTTATGTTGGCTTATTTTAAATGTAGGTTGGTCCACATTAAAAATAAGCCACATATTTGTTGCTTATCTGTAAGATAAATCACTTCAAACATTATCTAAATAATTTCAGTTCTCTAATGCAGCCTTTCCGCATCAGATGTACAAAAGACAAGCCCTCAACAGTTATATTAGCACCAGTGGTCATACAAGAGCTAAAGAAAGAAGGACAAAAAAAAAAAAAGCACAACTGCACGACTAGATATTTAATTCTTATGGTGATTACCTCATCAAAGGTTAATCCACCAATGCTTGACGTGCTCCCACAGAATGCAATATCAACAATCTCTTTGCCCAATCCATAAATTTCAAATATCTGTGCACCACAGTAACTAAAGCCAGATACATTTAAGTTAGATTTATTGTGTAAAATAAGGTAAAATGACAAGATTGTTACAGGATGCAATCACTAGGAAAGGAGAAGCTACAATTAAAAAAGTGCTATGAAGCAGGCAAATACCTTGAAAGCAATGAGATGCCCATTTTGGAGAGAATTTTCATAAGGCCGGATTTAACTGCCTGGAACAGAATTTTAGGAATAATCATTTTCCATTCATAATAATCAATCAAAGATTTCCTCCAAACCACGAGAACAAAGAGGAAACACTTGAGTTCCAAAATTAGAAAAGACCAATAGCCAGAGAAGAAATAAGAACAATTTTTCATAAAAACTTGAGATTAAATAATGCTATATACTTTTATCATCATAATGTTGAAGAACTTAGGTTCAAAAAACTATTATGCACTCTATTAAAAAAACACAAATTGGAGAATCCAAAATAATAAATTTGCAGGCAGATTTAGTCAAGTTCAACATGCATTTTCATGCTCAAATAGTAGGATGTAAATGAACTATAATCCCCAATAATATTTTGTTTTGAAGAGCATTACACTCAAATAACCCATTTTTTACATGAAATTCATCCTTGATAGACTTCCATGAAGCAAATAGGACAATAAAAAAATAAACATGAAGGAAAATAAAAAATGGGCATCAATTATCTTTCAAGGAAATACAATGTCTATGAACACAATAAGGACAAGAACATTAAAAGAAGAAACGTATCAAAATACGTATGTATATGTACCTTGCAGAAGTTCATTTGAGCTTGTTCAATTGTGACAGAAGGCATTTTCCCGTTCCGCATCAGGTTAACAGTTTTAGTGCTTAAGCGCCACTGACGGCATGTCTCCAGTGCTAGGTATGGACATGCAGCACTACAAAGATATATCAAATGAAGGGAAATAAAATGGTGATTGAAACATTAAGAAGATGCGGTAAAGTTAATCAAATTATCAAATTGAATGTTAGGCGGCAGATACAATTATTTTAATCAATGGCATAAAGCTATGCAGTTAGTGAAATCCAATCTTCAAATGTTGAGCAGCGAAAGCAAATAAGGGCATGTTTGGTACATAGTAGTAGATAGGACTAGTGGCCATTTGGAAGGGATTTTGAAGAGTCAAAAGTTTCTTTTGAGACTAAGAAACTACTTTAGACATATTTTGTAAATTTTCTGAAAGTGTTTTTTGCGGTTAGAAAAGTTATTTCTCTTCTATAAAAGCAGAAGCCTTGTTGAACGAGACTGATAAGTGTATTATGTACATTTATCACATCCGTTAAACTAGAGCAATTATTATTGTTTTAAATGAATTGAGGCTTAATTTTCTATATACTTTGTTTGTTAGGCTCATCTCGATGAAAAACGATGGAATTGGACAAAAAGGAGCGAAGAATTGGCTAAAGTAGACTTAATCCAAAGTTCGGCGACTAAATCGCAAAGTGCTAATAGTTGATTCGGACCTAATGTTGATGATTGAAGAAGGGGTGGAGGCAATTAGATGGAATTGAAAGATAAAGGACTAAGACGATATAAAAATGGGCTAAAATGAGTGAAGAACGAAATTGAGGAACAAAAATGCAACAAAGAAATTTTTTTATAACTACGGCATGTGCAGTAAAGTATATGGCGCACGCAGGGGCCATTTATGGGCCTCAACAGCCCAACTTCCTCTTTTGATCCAAACTCTTATGGAAATCAAATTCGGCCTACTATTTAACCTACCAGAAACGGCCAGAATGAAGCACCATATATTAAATCTTATTTACCACAAGAAGGAGGCTAACACAGGATTCAAAGGCAATTAATACAAAAGATTGAAGATTCAAAGTCCGGGTTGAAGATCAATTAAGAAGAATTTTATTTTTCACTTTCCAATCATTATTTTCAATTCTGGGCGATGTTATTCAATTTTTTTTGTGTAATTTACATAACATGCTAGGCTAATGCTTTTTATGTATTGGATTTTATTTTTAATTCAAGACAAATAGTTAGTTAAATTCTTGTGTTTCTTAATTAATCTTGCATGCTTAATTTTAATATTTGATTATCTGTCACCAATTAAATATATAGTTACTTGTTGTAGTGCTGAGAGACTCGCAATAAGTTTAGAACACTACTTGTTTAACATACGTGCAATAGATATTAGTAAACTTTGATTGAATTTTATTCTCTTGGAAAGATACACGTTACTCATCACGTATTACTTGTCAATGATCTCATACGCTTACGGATTTCAAACGAATGGGGAGAATAAATAAAAATTTAGCTTATTTTTCTTCTTCTTAATCACATCCAATACTATCTAACCTTCCATATCAAACACATCATAAAGATATAACATTCACGCAAAATGGAAGTACCTGGCACCGTATCCAATCAAACATGCAAACTGATGAGTACTGAAGCATTGAGCAGTATCGGCAATAATAGAAGCTTGCATTCGCAGTCCATTCTGAATTAGATGCTGATGAACAGCACCCACAGCAAGAAGTATCGGAATTGCTGGACGAGTTGCCTCCTAACAAAGATAATAATCATTAGAATGGATAGCCAACTATTAGAAATTTTAACCCGAATCAAGAAGAAAATATATAAAAAGAAAATCAGCATTGCGCAAAATTTTCTGTGGAAAAATGTTAGCCATCTCATTTAAAGCTTAAGTTGTTTTAGAGGAGCCCCATTTATTTATTAGAATTGGTCTTCAACACAAACTCCTCAAATGGAGGACGGATTCATCTTTTCACCAAAGGCCAGTAACGTCCACTATTTTTTATATGGCGAGATGTGAAGTTTAAGTCTTTTGTGTGGCTATTATACCATGTTAGCAATCTTGTGTGAAAAGGTTAAGCTATTAGAGATGGCCCAAATTTATTTATTTAATTTGGTCTTCAACGGAAAATGAGAACAATCAAAATCCACCAAGCAAACAAGTTTTTACTTTAAACCGAATAATAGTAACAACAAACTTCAAAGAGACATTGCAACAAGATAGTAACAATATGAGTGTTGGAACTTTGACTATTAGATGTAAGTATAACTGCAGTATTCGTCCCCCACCCCCCCCAAAAAAAAAAAAGCTTGTATTCATTCCGTAGGATATTAGAACACAATTACTTGTCCTGTTCCAGTGCAATAGTTTATATTTTCAATGCTAACAAATTTCTTTTTCCAGGATTCAAGTTTCTAGTGGTGATTGAATGGATTAAGAACTGGGATATATGCAACAGATGGTATGTTTCCTTAAAAAATTGGAATTCCACTAAAGACACATTTATTAGGATAGAAAAAGTATGACTTAGAAAGAATAGTGGCTAAACTCTTGTAGCATGTTTAGTAGGGAGAATAGGTTATTACTTGATAGTATTAAGCCCCTGTTTGGTACACATTGAAATTTTCATTTTCATTCTTCTGCTCATATTCAACCACACATTCTTCAATAAAATAATATTTTCCATCACATCAATAATTTTTCCTTATTTTTCAACCACACACTCTCCATCAATCTACTATTCCAAAATATATTCTTCCAAAATAATGTGGCTCAAATACACCCTAAAGAAGAAAAAGAATTTAAAAACATGTTCATTATATTGTATAGTCCTATCTAGTGTTGCTTACCAAACATGACTTGAACCATAATGGGATCCACAGGTCTGGAATTGTGAGGTGTGTAATGACATTGCAGTTGACAAGTGAAAAATAATAAAATAAAAGTGTGCTTACCAGCTCATCTGACCTGTCAGAGAGCACAAGCAGCTGGCAACCGTTTCTAACAGCTTCATCGGCAGCTTCACAAAGCTTGTACAATGTTTTCTCTAAGGACCCATCAACCCCTTTCCCAATATCAAAGAATGTAGTCAAAACTTGAGGTTTCAAGTATGGATCTTTCATTAAAGACTCAAGCTCCCCTTCATTCAGCACAGGGCTAGACAAAATCACCTGGTTGAAAAATTCAACTTAGTTCCAAACAAGAAGCAAAATGACAAAAGAAAGTGTATAAAAGCTTGAAGACTATACGTGGCATGATATCAGAAGATATAAAAGAACTAGAAATGCAAAAGAAGAAAACCTGAGACGCATTCTCGGGACCAACTTCTAATATGTTTCCTCGCTTCCCAAGGTTGACTTCCAGAGACATGACCAATCCTTCTCTAAGAGGATCAATAGCTGGATTTGTAACCTGGTATTGTACATATGCGGAACCACCTTATGAATGATATCAGCTTTAAAGATTCGGCATAAAGATAACACACAAAAGGTAAATTTGAATATCTTCTGGAACAAATAACAGAAAAAGAAGCTACCGAAATTATGTTTGGCTGAGCTTAAAAGGTCCAGTAAATAAGTAAGTTTTAAAACAAATCATTGTTTTAGTGATCAAAGAAAATAGATAGCTCTTTTTATTTAAAGGTGAGAAAAAAGCATGTAAACAAACTTTTACATTTTCTTAAGCTTTACCAAACATGCTCTGAATCTGTCCACATTATATAAGTACAAGTACCATTTGCACGCTATGGATTTAACTGAAACACTTTTATTATTTATACCTCATAAAAGTGCTATATCACTTATTGGATACCGCCGTTACTAATCATACAATAATTTAAGAGTGCCACGACTATTGAAAGATCTGTATAAACAAAAATTATGCAAACCTGAGCAAATCGCTGCTTGAAATAATCGTATAGCATATGCGGTTTTCTAGACAATACTGCCAAAGGAATATCATCCCCCATGCAAAAAGTAGGCTCCTTCCCTTGAGAAGCCATTGTTTCAATTACCATTTGAACATCCTCACTAGAATAGCCATGTGCCCTATAGTCATCAATAATTAAGATATAAAAGTTACGACAGTCAAAAGATTAAGAGCATGTTTGGCTAAGCTCAAAAAGTATACATATAAATGTAATAATAAGTAAATAAGCAATTTAAAACAATTTTTTTTTTAATAATTGGTTAAAGCTGGATATAATTTATTTATTCTGAAAGCAAATTTACTATCAAAATAATGAACTTTTTTTACTTGGGGAGAAAAAAAATAAACAAACAAAAAGTTACTTTCAGCCATAATGAGCCAAGAGACTTGGTAGATTCATTTTCTGAAAATGCCTGTGACACATTTTAAGCAGACTTCGTTTCTTTCTTTGGGAGGGGGGTGTACACATTCCATCTCAAGTTGTTCGTCACACCTCTTTTTGGTAAAAAAGATGAAGAATGCTTTCTTCTACACTCATAACCTCGAGATCACTATTTTCAAATCTACCTCAGCTTTCTACCACAAGTTCTACTAAACTTGAGCAGGGAAGTTTTAAATTTTAAATGTAAAAGTGTTTCTATTTTTAGACAATAACGTTCTCTTTGAGACTGTTATAGATCAAGTCACATACATATCCAGCTAAGAGCTGGAATATCTAGAGCATCTAAATCCAAAACACTCAAGATATAAGTAAAGTAAAAAACCCCAAAAGACTTACTGTTGACGTCTTAATATTGCCTCATTGTCCACAAGGGTTGCTGAAAGAAAGTTCACAGGTTTAAAAAAACGGAGGTTCTCGCTCACCCATTTTCCGTAAGGATTTGATAATGCTACTTGCTTTTTAACCTCTGCATTCTCATACACCTAATAAGAATAATTAAGAAACTATAATCAGTGGCAAAGAAACATGTAATATAAATTATAAGCTCTGTATATGAACGGACTGTCCTACTGTTAAGAAGAAGAAGAACTTCATTGCAACACCATCAAAAGTACAAATATATAATTCTCTTCACAAACCTGACCACTAGGTAGATTAACAGCTATCATCATTCCAGGACCCAAGCGCCCTTTCATTATGACTTTTGAATCATCCACTGGAAGGACCCCAACCTAGAAAAAATAGGATAAATTGTAGACCAGGATATCATTTTTGCAAAGAAGATGAAAACTACTCATAACCGAAACCAGTGAATTAAAGTAAGTGGTTCAAGAAAGGTCAGAAAGCAGTTTTATACTCTTGATGCTTTATGCATTTATTTTGTAACATTTCACAGAGATTTCCATATGAAAGAAAGGTAGATTTAAAGGCCCTCAACAATCATTCTGTTCTATATTTTAAACTGTTTCAAAAAGATAACAATGTTTTGGAATAGTCTTGGCTACACTTTTCTTTTATGTAAGTAAGACGTGCACATTATCTTCCATGTAAGTAACAGAAATTTTGAAGGGAAAAAGTTCAATTATTTTTCTTCATGGGAAATGGCTACATTTTTAGCTTCTTTTTGGGCATCTATAGATAAGCAATTTAAAGGTTCTTACTTTCGCCTTCTATCTCATATTGGAAGGGTCTTTAGTTATAGTTTGAATGTTTTCTCTCTCCTTTTTTTTTTTTTTTTTTTGCCTTGTTCCACGATTTCTTTGTAACAATCCAAGTTTCATCCATAAAATTTTATTCTCTCATAAAAAGGCACAAATAATGGACAATTTTGCCATCCAAGCTAGCTTATATTCTATGATGAAGAAAACATACTCACCTCGGAGGCAACATAGACAACATTATCTATTGTTCGCCAATATCTAGCAGGGCGAAGTCCATTACGGTCAAGACAAGCTCCAACTGTTTTTCCATCACTGTGGCAAATGATGGCAAACAAAAATGAGAACTGTAGGCTAAGCCTTACTCCCAATAGAAAAACAAAAATGAGTATATTACTGTGAGAAATCAAATAGACAAAAAGCAATTATTTAGGTTCCGCTTGCGATTGAAGAAATACTGTAAAATAATGCAATCAAAATTTGCTAATGTCGAGATCCACATCATCTAAACTCCTTAATAATGACGAAATATATATGATCTAAGAGCTCCTGCATAAATGTCAAATAATAGGACCTTCACTTGGAAAGGTCACCTGAATAATAGTAATGCAGGTCCATCCCAAGCCTCCATTTGACCCTTGTAGTAGTCATAGAAATCAACTATCTGAAGAGAAAGAATAGTCAGGCATGTCTACCAGGACTTACAATTGAAGTACTTAAATAAAATCACATATCAGACTTCATAACTTAATCTGTCAATTGGTGAGACTTTGAAATTAGTGCATGAAACACAAAACATCGCAAATTAACCAGCATGAAGAAATAATAAAGCTATAACAGGTAAATGACCTTTGTCAAAAGCATAAATTAGTTATACAAGATAAATAATACCTCGGGATATTTGATCGCCAATGTTGGATGATTTTTGTATGCCTCTGGAACAAGAATCATCAGGGCTTCCTCAGGAATGCGGCCACTTCTTATTAACAACTGTTTAAAATATACATTAGAAAATTATTTCCTCCTAAATACATTTCTGGGAACAACAATGAAAAGCAATAAACCATACTTCTGCAGCACTATCAAGATTTGCAGAATCAGATGCCGTTGGGTTTCCAAAAGGTCGGATTTCATTTTCACGGCCACGCCAGACAGGAGATTTCAGTGAAGCCTCCCGAGATTGCATCCAGTTCAAGTTCCCCTGCATTTAACTTTCGGTCTCAATACAATGAACAATCAGATAATGTGTGAGAATGAATATCACTAAACACTTTAACCTGTATAGTATTGATCTCTCCATTGTGACCAAGGAACCTCATTGGTTGAGCTAGTGGCCATCTAGGACTAGTATTCGTACTGTATCTCCGGTGGTAAATAGCAAAGGGGGATTTATAAAGATCATTCTGTAGATCAAAATAAAATTTACCAAGAACCTCTGAACGAAGCATTCCCTTGTACACAACAGTTTGATTGGATAATGAGCAGAAATAAAGTTCATTTCCCCAAGTCTCTGAGCTGGCTGCTCTTTCAATCAACTTCCGACAGATATACAGTTCTCTTTCAATGTCGTCGATGTTTTCTTCTTTAGCAATTTGTACAAAGACTTGTTGTATGTTCGGCATAGTTTCTCTTGCATAATAACCAACTATAGAAGTATCTACGGGTACAGATCTCCACCCAAGAACTTGAAGACCCTCTTGTTCAAATATATTCATAATAACTGCATACACAGATAAAAGTTTCTGAAGATACAATTTTCAGAAGGAAAATCATATAAAAATAACAGGATATACTGCTTATATTGATAGAGTGATGAGGAACAGATTGAATTGAATTTTCAAATTTCAAAACTATGCACATATATGGAACTAAATAGAGTTCTGACAATCAAAGAAATTGCATACGACAGTTGCTCCTAACTCCTAAACGAAATAATTCCAATGCTTACATTAACATGGAATTGGAGACTTTTTCTTGTATGAAATTATAAATGTAATCCTCAAATACACATGTCCTGAAGTTCAAAATTCCTTAAATTTCTCAACAAAACAGTAATCACAAACAACTGGAATACTCATGATGTAGTAATCTATTAATTGATAGCTCAGTGTCAAACTGCAGATTGACTAACCTGTTTGGGCATGTTTCATAAGGTCATCATCCTTCGGAAGAAAGATCATTCCAACACCAGTATGAGCCTGGTCCAAGGCACCAATCCCTTGTTCGTTAGCCCAGTTATTGAAAAGCTCCCATGGAATTGAAGTCATGACTCCAGAACCATCACCAGAATCATTATCTGCTCCACAACCTCCACGATGTTCCATGCATCCAAGAGCGGTAAGGGCATCTTTTACTATCTCATGCGATCCTTTATTTTCCAAGTTGGCAATAAATCCAACTCCACATGCCCCTCTTTCAGATAATATATCTTCCAAGTTTGCAACCTAAAACCATAAACAAGTTCACCATAGTGAAATAGCAGTAAATGAAGCACTTCATCCAAAAATGAATGACCTGAAGAGATGCCAACAAGAAATATAAGAAAATGATACTTGTGAGCTATAAAATAAATTCCCTCTAGTAAACCTGATCTCATATTTCTACAAAACCCATTCTTGTTACATGTTGGAGCAAGGATCTCATCTAGTAATTATCCATTACTGTTAATGTCTCTAGCACGATCACTTGTAGAAGTTGGAGGGAAGTAAAACGCCTTCACAGTTTACCAACACCAGGTTCTAATCAACCTTTGGATCCTTCCATGCAGTCTACTTTCCATCATTTGATTTTGCATTATGCAGCATCTATTAGTTTGCTGATTTTAATTAATAGATTTGGAGGGAAAAATTAAAATTATTAGCAGCAAAAAGCGTTTTAGTCAAAGGGTACTTTTTTTTCATTCATTGTAATCCTTATCGATGTCTCTATGATTAGCTAGAATTTCTTATTGTTCTTCTACATCAGTAGACAGTTGGTACTAGTGCAGCAACACGCAGAAAAAAGACTCAGAGCATGTTTGGCTAAGCAGAAGTGGAATTAAGCCAGTGACCATTTAAGTAAAAACAAAAAGTAAAGGACTTTTCCAGGTAAAAACCTATCAGTATCACTTTCACACTCAGTATTTTAATAAGCAATATAGTTTCAAGAATAAAAAATATACAAACATACACAGAAGTTCAATTAAGCCATTGATCATTTAAGTCAAAATGCAGCGGCCGGCTCCAAATAAATAATATCCCTCAAACAATAAAGGGACGAAAGAACTGCTAATTAGCACAACATTCCCATTTCTGTAATCCCAAAAACCATTGTAAGTTCAGGAAATTAAATAACAAATGGCAAAACATACCCCTTCCGACACAAGAAAAAAAAGAAGGAAAAAAGACACACCTTGGGTTTCAAATCAGAAGACTGGTGAAGTGAACCATTGTTAACACGTTCAACGTCAAGAACAGACTTGATGGAGGCCCAGTTTTTCTTTAAACCAAGAAAACTCCTTTGCACATTACTATTATTTACACCACCAACTCTCCTGCGAGTACTTGGCGAGTTTATTTTCGTTTTCTTTCCACTACAAAACCCAACAAAATCAGCGAAAACCAAGTCTTTATTGGTATTAGCAATCCCATTCCCAGCAAAGAGCTTAACAGACTGCACCACGTGCGCTGAGTGTACAGACATCTTTCATATACCTTCTTCACTTATACACCAAGTGTGTGTTTGTGTGTGTGTATAACACACACAATCTATATATATATATATGATCGGAGTTCAGGGCTGTTTGTGAATGTGTTAGGAGTGGGGACTGGGGAGAAGAGAGACTCTGCGTGTGAGGTATGTGTGGAAATGGAAGAACGTGGATTTGAAGATAAAAGAAACGCTTTGAGCCACCCGCATTCAATTTGGATCTTGGCGTCCATTTTTCGACTCTGATGATGTTATTTATTTTATTTTATTTTTTATTTTTTTGTGCGATTTAAACGTAATTTTTTGACGTTTGAGATTTTCTGAAAATTATTAGCTCATGTTTGAAAAAAATTATAATTTATATGTTTATCAAACTTTAGTTCTAAGTATCGTTTCGTATGATGTACGACTTTTATTTATTTGTCAGCCACCATTTTATTGGATTCACAACTTATAATTTAAAAGCATGTTTGTTTTCCAACTATTGTTTTGAGTCCCATTTTTAAAAAAAAAAAAAAAAAATTCATTCTTGAATAGTATTTTGACACCGTTTCAACCACATATTTTTTTAATAAAAACTAATATTACACGCAAACTTAAATTTTTTTCATATTTTTTAATTACGCATATCTCATCATTACACTATTCAAAAATGAGGCTCAAACAAGCCCCCATTTTATTGTAAGAGTGTCATTTTAAATAAAGATTGATAAAGAATTTGTTGTTAAAAAATAACGAAAAGTTTTGGATTTGTGTAATATTATTTTATTGAATAATGTGGAATTGAAAAAAAAAAATAACAAATAATTTGAAAATAGTGATTATTAAACAAGGGCTAATAAAAACTTGAATCATGCTTCATGTACAGAAGCGTGGTTCTACATAACACCACTAGATGCACACAATGCAAGGGGTGGGTGGGTTTTTTTTTTTCATTTTTTATTCCGTGTTTCAACTCCTATTTTTTTTTTTTTCATTTTTTTTTTCATGTGAACGGGTATAAAACATCTATAAAAGAAAATTATGTACATATGATTTTTCCCTTAAGACTTTGCCACCAAAGCAAGTGAGCCCAATTCGTGAACATTTTTATTGTCCTTGCGAGACATATAGCATATGTTTGACCTCAATTTTTTCAAAACTCACTTTCAATCGCACATTTTTCTATAAAATAATTTTATATGTAAACCCGAAATGTTTCCTTTTCTTAACCATATATTCTCCCAAAAAAATCATTATTCCAAAATACATTATTCTAAAAAATGGAACTGAAATAGTCAATTTTTCATGATGCAAGAGCGCATCTCGTAACTTTGTCGCTTATGCATCAGTTATTGGAAACGTAGCAATCCTCTCTTCAAAAGCTTCCATCACTACCCCCATCACGTCCTCGAATCACTCCACCGGCACCGAACCACTCACCCATATCATGTATCGTCGTGTCGATATTAAGTTTAAAACGTCCAACCGGATGTCTATTCCAACCGTTTTATCTTTAATTCCCTTGTTGCCCCCTCCCCAATGCCCTCCTCATGCACACCTCGAACAACTTCCAAATAGAGAGGATCTCGACAAGCCCACCCCCATGAAGTACCCCATTTCTATTCAATAACTCTTGCTGGCAGCCGCTTATTTAGCCCAAGTCATTAGAGCGTGTTTCGTTAAGCTCAAAGAGAGAACATATAAGTCAATAAGTATTTTTAGAACACCTAAAGTGTAAATAGGTAAATTAGAGCGTGGCATGAAAAATATATCCTAGAAAAGAAAATATTTTCCTTGTTTCGAGGAAAACAAAACCTACTCCTTCCAAAGAAAATGTTTTCCTTAAAAACAAGGAAAGTTAAGCATCTTTTTAAAAGTTGAAAAATATTTTTTATGAAAAAAAAAAAAAAAAAAAGCAATCAAACACTTCAAAAAAAGAATTTGAATGGAAAACTGACATTTTCCAGGAAAATAAATCACACCCTTAGTTATTTTAATGGTGACGTAAAATTACTTTTAACGAATATTTTTTTCCAAATTTTAGAGAAAATATATTATCACACACATTTACGAACAAAAAGTCACTTATTTTCAAGGCTAGCCAAATTGACTCTTGAACATTTCGTGCATTCATGTTGAGCTAATTTTTTCACGATCAAGATTGTGTTAAGAAATTATTTTATCTTATTTTAAAATAAATTGAGGAAAAATCATGCATATGACGATTTTTAGTTCAATTTTTAATAAAAGGACTTTGCTACAAGTACATAGGGGGATACATAAGGGTGTATGTATGTACCACTATCATTTTCCTTAATAAAATTCTTAAGATTTATTGATTATCGTACAGATTCTATAAGAATTTTACAGAATTCTATTTGATAATTAAAGGATGTAATAGAATTCTACATTACAAAAAAAAAAAAAAAAAAAAAAAATCATAGTTTTGTCAATATGATAAATAATTTAATCCACTTGAAAAATAAACATTTGAATGTTAACAAACTAAAAATTAGTTCGATCTGTGAAATTGAAAAGAAATTACAATTTACAAATCAAACAAATAAATTCAATTTATTTGTTTTTTTCGTTATAATATTGAGTGTTACGTACAAAATATGCTCTAAATATTTTATGATCACAAACATGCAAATAGAGTTTTAAAAGCATAATTGACTAATTTTTTTTTTATTCTTAGCTGTCCAGAATGAGAATTAAATTTCATATTATAACAGCTGAGAACCCAATCCTACCTTTTTATTTCGCTCCCTAGTTGAAAATGAGATATTTTATTTCTATATTTTTAATTATATTAATTTCTTTTATTTTTAATTGTCATTAAAAAAATTATTTCGATTACTGTGGCATATATGACAAATAAAACTAGCCGAATTTATTGACTTCTGATTCTGAATCAATTTTGTAGTCGGTCTCCATGTTTTCTGTTTGTAGGCGGTTGATATTTTCAAAATATCTTCCTTAAAAAAAATTTCCCACTTCATCTTCTTCAGCTTGTAAGAAATAAGGTTTGGTTTCCAGAAATTTGAGATTTTACAAATAAGAAATTCTGAAGGTTTGGTTTCCAGAAATTTGATATATTCTCCTAATCTTTATTCCATTATCATCCTAAATCCTAAACTCGAAGAAAATTATTTCATTCCATCTTCTCTAGCTTGTAAGAAATCCCGAATTCAGATATTCGAGATCTATTCTGAAAGTTTGGTTTCCACAAATTTGAGATCTTCTCTTAACCTTCATTCCATTTTATTGTAAGTTCTTCTTTGGTATTTAATTCCTCGTGTATTAGGATAAATATAATTATTTTTGCTTTTACTTCTGTTGGACATGTTCAAGATTAAATTTCAAAGCGGATATGGAGAGTTTGATTGCTATTTGTAATTGTAGATTAGGATTAAACATATACAATCAAGATAGAAATAATTATTGTTAGCACTTATTTTTTTTAAAAAAAAAATTATCCAGATGTGGAGCAGTGCACGGATCATTTGCTCCGGATTGTGCGGAGGATGCTCTGCACAATGCGGAGCATATGCTCCGTATGTGCGGAGTTGCTCCGTATTTTGCGGAGCATCGTTTTTTTTTTTTTTAACTAACTAATGCTAAGGAGTTTTTTTATATTAATAAATTTTGGGGTTATTTTAACATATTTATTCTATCAAAAATTTTCTATATAAAACTCATATTAACCTTATATCTCTTGGTATAAATGAGAGGTATGTATATTTATTCTTTTCAGCTTTAAATTATTTCACTTTGAACTGATTGTTTTCATTTGCATTTCCTACTCATGCCATATGTGACAAATAAAACTAGCCGAATTTATTGACTTATCATTCTGAATCAATTCTCTTCTAGTCGGTCTCCATGAATGTCTTTTGTATTGTAAGTGGTTGATATTTTCAAAATATCTTCCTCCAAAAAAATTTTCCACTTCATCATCGTTCTAAACTCTAAAAATTATTTCATTCCATCTTCTCTAGCTTGTGTAAGAAATAAGGTTCAGTTTCTAGAAATTTGTGATTTTACAAATAAGAAAGGTTTGGTCTCCAGAAATTTTACATCTTCTCTTAATCTTTATTCCATTATTATCCTGAATCCTAAACTCTAAAGGAAATTATTTCATTCCATCTTCTTTATCTTGTAAGAAATCCCGAATCCAAATATTTGATATCTGTCCTGAAAGTTTGGTTTTCACAAATTTGAGATCTTCTCTTAACCTTCATTCCATTTTATTGTAAGTTGTTCTTTAGTATTTAATTACTCTTCAAAGCATATTAAGTCAAGTATTAGGATAAATATAAATATTCTTGCTTTTACTACTTCTGGATGTTCAAGTCTTTAAATACAATTCTGCTGTACATGTTTAAGATTAAATTTCAAAACATTTAAGGATATGAAGAGTTTGATTGCTATTTGTAATTGTGGGTTAGGATTAAACATATACAATCAGATAGAAATAATTATTGCTAACACGTAAAAAAAAATTAAAATGCAGAGTAGTGCTCTGCACACGGAGCATTTGCTCCGAATTGTGCGGAGGATGCTCTGCAAAATGCGGAGCAAATGCCTGTGTGCGGATACGCCCGCAAATGTGCGGAGTTGATCCGTATTTTGCGGATCACCAATTTTTTTTTAAATGATAATTAACTAATGCTAGGTAGTTTTTTTATATTAAATTTTGAGGTTATTTTAATATATTTATTCTATAAAAAAATTTCTATTTCCTCCGCACAATCCGGAGCAAATGCTCTGTGTGTGGAGCATTGCTCTGCATCGTGTGCGGATGAGTCGTCAAATGTGCGGAGTTGCTCCGTATTTTGTGGATCACCAATTTTTATTTTTTAAATGATAATTAACTAATGCTAGGTAGTTTTTTTATATTAAATTTTGAGGTTATTTTAATATACTTATTCTATCAAAAAATTTCTATATAAAACTCATTCTAACATTATATATACATTCACAATTATTGTTGAGTTTACTTTCCGCTTGCTTCTCTTAGATGTTACATTTAAATGAAATGTATATATATTTATTCTTTTCGGCTTTACATTATTTGTATCAAGTTGCTTCATAAATTATTTCACTTTGAACTGATTATTGTAGTATGAAAATTTTATTCACTTGTACTTATTATTAATATTAATAGTATTATTAATTCGATTTGCTGCAAAATAGGGTTCCCTTCTACTTGAAGGTGAATATTTGCTCGTGTGGATTTGGATATTGCATGCTATTGAACAGATCAATCCACGAATTGAAAGTACTTCCTATCCAACTACCTCACGAATTCCAAGACATTTATATACAACTTCCATTTCCCACCAAGAAAATCGAAAGCAAACAGATAGGATACAACAAAGTAAAACTCCACGTATTGATCGTCGTAAAATGATACATAATTCTTGTTAGCTGAAAACAATAATTCATTTTCTGAATGTCTTCATTCTGATGCTTCCATTCCAAATCAGGAATAATTTAATCAGCTTCGGTCTAAATTAGCAGAAAGTTTTGACTTATCAAATATACCAACCAATCCATATCTATTACCTACATCCACCTCCTGTCCATATTGTACTGCACGAAAACTTTACAAAGAAACAAAAGGATTTTGTTATTGTGATGGGAAAGTTAAACTTCTTGTACTTGATTCACCTACTGAATTGTATGATATGTTTACATCTAATAGAATTACATGTATGGAATTCAAAAGACTTTCCCGTGCATATAATAACCATTTTGTCTTCACTTCATTTGGTGTTAAATACGATGAAGAACTGTTTAAATCATAGAAAGGTATTTATACATTCCGAGTTCAAGGACAAGTGTACCATTATATAAATGAACTATTACCAAAAAACAATATACATACTTATATGCACTTATATTTTTATGATACAGATAATGAAATTAAAAATCGTATGAAAATGTCAACAAATTTTGTTGAATCCACTTTGATTATTTTAGTAGAAATCCTTAAAGTTAATCCATACACTAGATTTTTTATATCTTTAAGCGATGTGACAAATTTGGATAACTGTCAAATACAAATAAGATGTGATCCAGGAGTTGATCAAATAGTTTTTAATACTCCTTCAACATCTCAAGTAGCTGCTGTATGGATTGAAAATAATGAAAATACAAATATTTGTATTCGTGATATTACTATCTATGGTCATTCTGGTGATTCACATAGAGTTCATTACTATTATGGTTGTTATGACCCTTTACAATATCATTTACTTTTTCCATTTGGTGAATCTGGTTGGCATGAAGATATTAAAAAATATAAACATCCATCTTCTCAACCTCAAAGATTACCTACTTACATTTGTTTTGAGACCACAATAAATTCTACAATAGATATTATTGAAAAATGGGCTCCAGGTTCGTTAAGTTTATACTTCTTTCTTTTTATATATAAATATAAAATAAAATAAAATAAACTTAAATAATCTAAGCCAGTCTAACATGCTTATCTTACTTTTCCTGTACTGCTTAATGAAGCAACGATGTCAAGTTTCCAGTCGTGAGTATTATTCATATAAATTACAGATTAGAAATTCTAGTAAGTATGTTTTACTTCATATTGGTAGACTTTTTCAATAATACGTTGTAGATATGTATGTTAAAATTGAAACTACTAGATTAGATTATTTTCGTAACAATCAAAAATAAATTCGAGCTGAACTTTATCAAGTTATTATAGACATCACTCAACATGGAGAAACAAAATGGTATAAAATTGAAAATAAAAAATTGTTTTACCTCAAAGTTTTACATGTGGTCCTAGAGATATGTTAAGAAGATATTTAGATGCAATGTCTATTGTACAACGATATAGAAAATGAGATATATTTTTAACTATAACATTTAATCCAAATTGGTCTAAAATTAAGCAAGAATTAAAACATAATGATGAAGTTCAAAATCGACCAGATTTAGTTGTACGTATATTCAGAGCAAAATTAGAAGAGTTAAAAATAATATATACAAAAAAATATATTTTTGACCATGTCGTTGCTCATATATATATGATTGAATTCCAAAAAAGAGGCTTGTCTCATACACATCTATTATTGATTTTTAATTATGGTCATAAAATTTGTTATGTTAGTCAGATTGATAGAATAATGTCATGTGAAATTCTTTGTGAACAAACTTACCTATATTTTCATGTTGTTATTGTAAAACACAATATACACGGTTCTTGTGGACATTTAAATCCAACCAATGTATGTATGTTAGCGAATAATTGTTGCAAAAATAAATATTCTAAATATTATTGTAATACTACTATATTTGGCGATAATTTATATCCATTATATAAACGTTCTAATAATGGTACTTCTATTAAAGTTAGATGTCAAATGTTACCATATAACCCTTACTTAAGTGCAAAATTTGACTGTCTATTAACGTCGAAGTTTGTTCTTCTATTAAAACAGTAAAATATTTGTACAAATATGTATATAAAGGACATGATTGTATTAATATTTTTGTTGACAAAAATAAAATGAATACAAATATGGATAAAATTTCAGCTTACCAATCAGTTAGGTGAATTTTTCCACCTGAAGCTATGTGGAGAATTTTTTCTTTTAATTTATCATAAATGTATCCTACTATTTAAGCTTTGCACTACATATTGAAAAATCATCAACAAATAACATATAATAATAAAGATAATCTGTCTAATATTATTGGAAATGAATCTACGAGAAGAATAATGTTAACTGAATTCTTTCAAATGAATACATCTAATGAGTTTGCCCGAACAGTATTATATCAAAATTTCCCAACTCAATTTAAGTAAAAAAATTTGGATACCTAGAAAACAACACAATGTTAATGGAAGAATTGTCACAGTTCATCCATATGAGGGAGAACGTTATTTCCTTCGTATTCTTCTTAATCATATTAAATGTCCAACATCATTTAATAGTTTGCGGACTTCAAATGGAAAAACTGTCAATACATATCGAAAAGCAACACTTTTACATAGCCTCCTAATTGGTGATAATCACTGTAAAGAATGCTTATATGAAACTATTTTGTACGAAATGCCTACTTCTTTAAGACGTTTATTTGCTATACTTTTACTACTTTGTAGTCATACTGATCCAAAAATCTTATGGAATAAATTTAAATCCTATATGGTTGATGATTATGTCCATCAAAATAAATCTGTTCAAGATGCTGAAATGAATGTCTACAAGACATTACTTCTACATTAGAATCATCGGGTAAAACTATAAATGATTATACAATAGTTCCATTTTTTGTAAGTATGAACGAAACTGAAAAACTGACAAGAATGATTGCAGAAGAAACAATCAATATTGGTGCTGAACAACAACTTCCTTCTATAGAAACATTAAATAAAGAACAACAACTTGCATATGATGCAATTATGGAAAAAAATAAAAGATGAATCAAGCGGTGTTTTCTTCATTGATGGTCCAGGAGGAACATGTAAGACGTTTTTATATAAAACACTTTTAACTACTATAAGAAGTCAAAATTTTATTGCTTTAGCAACTGCATCATCTGGAGTTGTTGCATCTCTATTACCTGGAGGACGCACATCTTATTCAAGATTTAAAATCTCTTTAGAAACTATTGGTGAAATAAATTGTTCTATTAGCAAACAAACAGTTTTAGGAAGTTTGTTAAAAATGTCTAAGTTAATAATTTGGGACGAAGCACCTATGGTAGATCGATGTGCTATTGAAGTTGTAGATAATGTGATTAAAGATATTACTGATACTAATTTACCTTTTGGTGGGAAAGTCATAGTTTTTTGAGGAGATTTTCGTCAAATTTCACAAGTTGTACCAAAAGGGGAAAAAGTGAATATAATGAAAGCTAGCTTAGTTTTTTCATATTTATGGCATTCATATATACATTTACCATTGATTCAAAATATGAGAGCAAAGTTAGATCCTACATTTTGTGAATACTTAATTAGAATTGGGGATGGAACTGAGAAAGAACACATTTGTAAATGTATTAAGCTTCCCAATAGTATAATTCTACCATTTGAAGATGAAATTACATCTTTAAAAACTTTAATACATCATGTTTTTCCTAACATAAACGCCTATGCTCACAATTTACATCTTATGGCAGATCGAGTTATTCTTACACCAAAAAACAAATGTGTGACTACATTAACAAAATTTTACTCGAACAAATTCCAGGTGAAATTTTCACATATTATAGTTTTGATGAAACAACTGATACATCATAACAAAGTTTATAAGAAGATTTTTTGAATACATTGATACCAAATGGTATTCAACCACATTAATTAAACCTTAAAGTAAATTGTCATATAATGTTATTGTGAAACATCACTCCTTCAGAAAGTTTATATAATGGAACACGTCTTACTTGTCGAAAATTCCAAAAAAAATGTAATTCTTGCTGAAATCACAACCGGTGAATATCAAGAAAAAAATATTTTCTTACCAAAGATTCCTTTTATACCACTTAAAAATGATCGAAATTCAATTCCATTCAAAAGAAATCAATTTCCAATTAGATCATGTTTTGCAATGACTATAAATAAAGCACAAAGTCAAACACTTGATTTTGTTGATTTATATATTCTCGAACCTGTTTTTTGTCATGGTCAGTTATATGTAGCATTATCAAGAGTAAAAACAGATATCTCTTTAAAAGTTTTACAAAAACCATCATTGATAGACAATTCACATGACAAATGTACGAAAACGTTGTCTATAAAGAAATCCTTTCGTTTATACATTCATAAACTTGAATGTTTTTGTAAATACATTTTTAAATTTTAGACATATTATTATAATTCATTATTATAGAACACTTTTTTTTTTTTTAATTCACGATTTAATTTTTTTTACTTTTGCTGTTCAAATTTTTGCAGGTTTGTCTATCAGTTTGTCTATCACTTAAATGATATTCTTAATGGCTACATTGTAAATAGCATTTTCTTTCTTTTGTGTTTGTGGAACACTGGGACTTTACTATTACTCCACTCAGGTGTGTTTACTAAAGAGTTCTTCAATTGCATTAGTTTTGCATTACAAATTGGTTGAGAAAGAATTGTTTGGTGATAATTACATGTACCTTTTTGTTCTCAGAGGATGTGCCCAATTGTATGCGTTGAGAGAAGGGAAAATGATGCACGTCCATATGATTAAAAATGGATATGTGATAGATTTGTATATGGTCAATATATGGGGTTTGTGAGAGAATTGAGAATGTTAGAAAGATGTTTGATAAAAGTGAGATTTGGTTTCCTGGACTACTTTAATTCAAGGATAATGAAATTATGACAGTAAAGGGTTAAGGTATTCTTTGATATGTGTGAGGCAAATCATTGAGCCGATATGAAAATGATGGTTGTCGTAATTTCTGTGTATGCTAAATCTGGGGATTTGAGCTTGGAGAAGAAGTCGCATGAGTATATATCACAAATTCTACACTAACTCAGGTGAATGCTGTATGTGATAAAATTCAACTACACAGATTTGAATGGATTATGAATTTTGGTTTGAGTTTGTCTAATCAATATATTTGTTTATGCTTTCCAAGTTTATAAGTATGGATTGAAGTGAAAACTAAAACATTTCATGTGTTTTAATCTAGCTGAAATTGAAACAAAAAAATTTAGTAGTAGTTTTTCATAAGTGTAATGTATAACACCCCCCCCCCCCCCCCCCCCCTCTTGTAATAGGCTGGTCCAATGAGCAAATTAATCTACCATGTTGATGTTAACACAATGACTCCCTAAATTAAAGTGTACTTCACTGCATGAGGGTAAATAATTAATTTATTCAAATCATAAAGGGTATATTTGGTCAGGTAATAAACATCCCATAGGTGTGAGTGATTGAGCATTAAAAATCACTGCAATTATAGCAGCATCAAAAGAAAATGTTAATAATTTAAAAAAATTAGCTAAAAGTAGGTAGAGTTATAGTTTTATTTTACCCACAAACAAATGAGAAATATATTAGAATACAAAACTAGACAAAACAATATTTAACAATGCTCCTTTATCTTATGAAGATTAGTGGAAAATGCTCATTTATCTTATGTAGTTTTTCATTAACACAATGAAATTCTTAGACTATCATATTTCTACCTCTATATTGATTGATATGGTTGCTTTCCATCACTTGGGAAATTGTTTTGTATATGAGGCTTGAACAATGAAATTCTTAGACTGTCATACTTCTACCTCTATATTGATTGATATGGTTACTTTCCATCACTTAGTGAGATTTTACAAATAAGAAATTCCAAAAGTTTGGTTTCCAAAAATTTGAAATCTTCTCTTAATCTTTATTCCATTATCATCCTGAATCCTAAACTCTGAAGAAAATTATTTCATTCCATCTTCTCTAGCTTGTAACAAATCCCATATTTGAAATTTATCTTGAAAGTTTGGTTTCCACAAATTTGAGATCTTTTCTTAACATTCATTCCATTTTATTGTAAGTTCTTCTTTAGTATTTAATTCCTCATGTATTAGGATAAATATAATTATTTTTGCTTTTACTTGTGTTGGACATGTTCAAGATTAAATTTCAAAGCATTTAAGGATATGGAGAGTTTGATTGATATTTGTAATTGTGGGTCAGGATTAAACATATACAAGAAATGATTATTTTTAGCACTTTTTTTTTCTCAAAAAAAAAAATCCAGATACAGAGCAGTGCTCCGCTCCGTGAGCAAAAGCTCTGTATTGTACGGAGCAAATGCTCCATGTATGTGCGGAGTTGCTCTGTATTTTGCAGAGTACCAATTTTTTTTTTAAATGATAATTAACTAATGCTAAGGAGCTTTTTTATATTGATAAATTTTGGGGTTATTTTAATATATTTATTCTATCAAAGTTTTTCTATATAAAACTCATTTTAATCATTTTTTTTGTGGAAGGAGGGTGGTACCTCCAAATTTTTATTAAAATGTCCTTACTTGTAGCGGAGGAATACCATGGTTACAAATGATATCAATGAAATCAATAAATAAGGAAGTACTGTTTCCCTTATAAAAAGAATAAGTTAAAGCAATTAAAAAATAAAAACAAAATACAAATACCTAAACTCTAATGTTGAGCAAATCATACCTGTCAATCTGAACAAGCGCCATGATATGTCGTGGTAGGTCGTCTGGACCATATTCATGGTATCTACAATGATGCCAACTATCGGTAGCAAGTGCATTTGTAACTTGGTTTCCCTCTTTGAAAATGTGGGAGACCATATCTCTGTCAGATGAAACGATATCTACAATATATCTGAGTATCCCCTGGATAGGCTACGGTCCGCCCCTCTGGTGATGCAGTGAATTGCAACAGTCGAATCTACCTCAACCTAAATATCTGACAAATCAAGATCTCTAGCCATAGTATCCCATCACGAATAGTCCTAAGTTCTACCTCTAATATCATACATTGTCCATATGAAGTTGAGAAAGCCCTGATACAATTTCCTTCTTAATCCCTAATGTTGCCTTCTCGCTTGCAAACCCATCATTGACACAACAATCGGTGTTGATCTTGACAAATCCAAATGATGAAAAGCGCCACCAAATCATGATAGGGGGAGGGGATGGGTGTAGATTATTGATAGTAATGTAAGTATTAAAAAAAAAAAAAAATTGGTAAAAATTCTGTGCGCTCTGCATAAACTCCGAAACAAATGCAAATTTCAAACTCGGAGTTTTCGGACACTCCGCACTTCAAACTCCGTGTCGTGCCACGCCGCACTTGTGCATAGTATTCTCTCCGCAGAGCAATAAAAACTAAATGCCTCCAAAAACAAGAAACAAATCCATATTTTAATTATAAAAACAAGTCCACACCCAACAAATTGTACAAACTCATGCATACATAATGAAGAAATACTTTAAACAATTTAGTCGTCATCACTCACAAAACTACTGGCTATGAATCTGTATATTCTTTTCTTCTTCAATTCTATCAATTAGATTTCAAGGAATTAATTAATTTTAATTTCATTAATAAGGTCACTTCTACTAACACATTTGCAGACCATTCCTCCGTGCTCGGCATAGTAGGGAGCAATCCTCCGTACAATGCAGAGTATGCAATTATTTTTTTTTCTTACCTGCCACAATTAAAATTGAAATAGAATAAAATATGTAAGATTCAAGAAGATGATTTACATACATCCAGATATCTTCATTTAGATATTTACTTATAAAAATCTCCGAAATTTTGAGCCAGATACACATCTATAAAAAAATCACTGCGGGTTTCTCTCTACTTCAGCCAAGTGTACAATTGAAATTGTAAACAACTATGTTTCATCTTCTATAAATAGCTTCACCATCAACCTTATAATTATTATTATCATCTTCATCTTCAGTTATACTATAAACACTTTTAAAACTTTACTGGTATTACTACTCTTTATTCTATTTCAATACTGACAGATATCAACAATGCCTACAAATCATAAACTCATTCCACAAATTTCTACATCCGAGAAGAATTGGTCTGTCAAAGTCATAGTTGCAGAGAAGCAACCACCAAAAATTGCTCGAAATACTATTAGCAGATACCAAAATATTCTTCTAATGGATTTACATGTAAATCTGTTTATTTTACTGCACAAATGGATGGTGCAATTTTTGTATTTGTTACTTTTTTTGAATTTACCACTTTTTTTAAATTTGTATCACTTTTGAAAAGTATGTGCCCCCCCCCCCCCCCCCCCCCGCCCTTTCCTTTTTTTTTTTTTTTTTTTTCAGTTTGTGTTACTTTATTTTTTTAAAAATAAAAAAGCGACAATTTTTATATAAAAAGTGACCCTTTCATTTTACACAATTTTTTTTTATTTTCTACAAATTTTTAATATTATTTTTCAAAACATTCTTTACTTTAAGAGTAGCAAAGGGTATTATTACCGAACTCTCCCCCAATCTCCAAATCACGGCTGGATTAGAAAACCTAACTCATATCTTTTGCTCTCCATATATAACTGCATGTGTTCAACCGTACATAGGCCCACCCGTTTCTTTGAATTGGAAAAATCCGAGATTAGTCGCGGTGTGATCTTTGCAGATCTGGTGCTTCTTTGTAAGTTCTTTTGGTAATTTTATTTTGATCTGCTGAGCTCTAAAGAATTCTTGACGAGTTCGGCTTGTGTTGGTACATTCTTTTGAATTTGTGTTTTCCTTCTTGTTAATACTGTTTAAACATTAACAGGTTGATTTTAGGGTTTTGATTTACTTGTGTCCCCTTTCATTTGTTCTGGTTAATTTCTCTTTCTCCTCTCTACTTTCGAAATTGACACACGTTTGACGTTTTGTTTGAATTTATATTTTTGTTTTCCAATTCATCATTAATGAAGTTGATTGATTTTAGGTTTTGCTATCTTTATCTCATATCAACTTTTGTAATTGAAGAGATACGTTCTGTATGAAGTTATATTATTAAGTTTTTTCTAGTTGTTGATTTTCCAATTCATCTTTAATGAAGTCGATTGAATTTAGGGTTTTGATTTTCTGGAATTTTGTTTTAATATTTTTGGTTGAATTAAATCTTCCTTTTTACTATTTTACAATTGAAAGATTTGTTATGCTTTGTGAGTTTGTTAATTTTAAAACTAAACATTTTAGGCTTGTATACTTGAAATTTAACCGGGTTTCTGCTGGTTCTGTATGTGTAGAGATGGAATGTATGTGTAGAGATGGAAAGTCCTGAATTTTCAATGTCTATACATTTTTTTATTTTTAATTTTTTTGGATAAAAGCTGGTAAAAAAGTTTTATGTTCTTACGTGGAATCTTGTTTAAAATGAATTCGAAGTAAATTATTTCATTCAAGTAAGGTAAAAGGATGGACAATCTGAAGCTACACTTGCAGATACTTTTTAGGGTTTTATGTCGTGGACATATAGGTACATATACGGACTCATGCACATTCTTCGGAGCATTATGTATAAAATGGTGATCTGGTATTCAGGCATTCCTGTGCAAAGCGATGCATAAACTTCAATGTAAACCAAAAAAGAAAATAAGATAAAAAGTTATTAAAATGCGAAATAAGCTCATAATAAATCATAAAAACTCTTCAAAATTTAAATAGAATAATTTAAACCTATAAAGTAACAAAAAGGAAACTATTAGTTTAGTTGGTGGAGGAATGGACTATTCCCAAAGCTGTCTATGAGAAACACTTTTTAATATTTTAGTTGTAGCTGATTCCCAAGGATGTCACAATTTTTTTAACGTTTTAGCAATAGCTAGTGGGGCAATGGGCTATTTACAAAGTTGGTACCATAGGAATTTTTAATATTTTTGCCAACACCTAAAACAAAGTAAATGAGTCTAGAGAATCAAAGAGTGCGTGCCTCACAAGCATTGAGGTATGTCTCCAGAAAATGCCATACAATCAGTGCCTTAATGTGTTTTTGCTTGCCGTGCATTGAGGCGTTGAGATTTATTAGACAATGGGAGCATTTTTTATGACATGGGTCAGAAATTGGAAATGTCGAGATCTGGTTTTCACTAGTGGGAATTTCTGTTAAACGGAATACTTATTTTAATGAGACGTGGGCGGAAATTGAGGGTTTTCTGAATTCGGATTGTTTAGACTGACTATTACGATTTGGGATTTCATGCACTTGCATCATTTTGCTAATAAGTATGCTTTGCTGCAGGCAATTCCTGGTAGATTAAATACTTTTTGTTGCTTCTGAAGTTTCATTGATTGGACTTGATTTTTTCAACACTTGTTTGATGGACAATGGCTATTCCAATGGATGATTACAAGGAAAATTCGTCAAGGGAACGTGTTCAGCGCCTCTTCAACAAGGTATATGTGTGCTTTAGTCCAGCATTCTGCACGTGAATGCTTGTGTCGTACAATGTGACCAAGATTACTCTTCTTTTGTTAGAACATAGCCAAAAGGGTTACCTTCAAAAAATCATCCAATTACCTCATCGAGATAAACCATTCCTACTAATGCTGAATTATCTTGTTTGGTTTAGTTGATTTTTTTGAAAAAAATATAATTGTTATATTCTCTTTAATCAAATATGTTTCCTTGACTGATTTCTCATTCCGCCATAGAATGTTGAGTTGGAGACCAAGCGTAGGAAAGCCGCCCAAGCCAGAGTCCCTTCAGATCCAAATGCATGGCAAAAGATGCGTGAAAACTATGAGGCTATTGTCCTTGAAGACCATGCTTTTTCTGAACAAAACGACGTGGAGTATGCTTTGTGGCAGTTGCATTACAGGAGAATTGAGGAGTTACGGGCGCTCTTCAACGCTGCTCTAGCTTCAGCAGGATCAGCTGCACCCCAGAATGGGAAAGTTCCGTCCCGAGCTGGACCTGATCGACTGACCAAAATCCGTTCCCAGCTCAAGGCTTTTCTTTCTGAGGCCACCGGATTTTATCATGATTTGATGTTGAAGATAAGGGTAAAGTATGGTCTGCCGTTGGATCATTTTTCCGATGATCCACACAATCAAATTTCGTCGTTGGAACATGGAAATAAATGTTCTGAGAGGAATAAGGGATTGATATCCTGTCATCGCTGTTTGATTTATCTGGGGGATCTTGCACGATACAAGGGCCTATACGGGGAAGGAGACTCTAAAGCTCGGGAGTTTGCAGCTGCATCCAGTTATTATATGCAAGCTTCTTCACTTTGGCCTTCTAGTGGGAATCCACATCACCAGGTAAACCCTTCTTGAACTTCATAGTGGTTTTTAGTTGGCAATTTTTGTCGTTAGTTGCCTCTTCCTATATTTTGGATGTAGTTGTCCTGCTTGGTTATTAACTTGTAGTTCTCGTAATTTTTTCAGATTGCTATACTGGCAGGATATTCAAATGATGAACTGGTGTCAATATATTGCTACTTCCGAAGCCTAGCAGTTGAGAATCCTTTCATTACTGCAAGGGACAACTTGATCATTGCGTTCGAAAAGGTAACTATTCAGTATATGAACAAGTGCAAGGACATTAAGTTCATTAAAATTTTCACCTTTAACCTAGTATATATCTATGATTTCATTTTTTAACTTGTTAATTATCCCTTTTACTAGTGTTAAGCTTAACTTCTTATGTCTGTTCCCAAGAGTAGAGAATATCATTTGTGATTGAAATTGGTGTTTTGTTACCTAATAAGAACGAAACGTGAAGTAGAAAGTGCCATTTGATCAAGTGTTACTATGGGACAAGGACCTCTTTTCTTGCTCCAATTCTTCAAGATTCTTGTTACCTTCCTGTCAACCAATGGCACATTTACTCCATTGTTCTCATCATTAGTTTTCTCTATTTTGGCAGAATCGTCAGAGTTATACCCAGCTACTTGGTGATGCTAAAACTTTGGTGAAGGCAGCGCCTTCAAGGATGCCGGGGTACAGCAGACGTAAACGTGAAACTAAGACTTCTATTAAAGATAATAAAGTGGAAGTAAGTTCAGTTAAGGAAAGAGCTTCCAGCATTGCTGATCTTTTGAAAGCCTTCATCACACGGTTTGTTCGACTAAATGGCATTCTTTTCACGCGGACAAGGTTTGTTCTGATTTTTTTCATTGTTTATTATATTGTGACATTGGAATAAAAATTCAATGATGCTTATTCCTTTCTCGTGTTTATCCAGCTTGGAAACTTTTGAGGAAGTCTTCTCAATGGTTAAAAATGAATTTTTAGAACTTCTTTCTTCTGGGCCAGATGAGGTGTTCAACTTCGGTTCTGATGCTGCAGCGTGTAGACTAGTAATTGTCAGACTGATCATCATTCTCATATTTATTGTTCATGACATGAGCAAGGAAAATGAAAACCAATCATATGCTGATATCCTACAGCGTTCAGTCCTGCTTCATAATGCATTTACTGCTACCTTTGAATTTATGGGTTATATACTTGAACGCTGTAACAAGTTGAGTGATCCTTCATCGAGCTTTTTATTGCCTGGTATCATGGTTTTTGTAGAATGGTTAGCCTGTCACAGTAATGTTGCAGTAGACAGTGGTCTGGAGGAGAAGCAAGTGAATGTTAGATCCTTTTTTTGGAACAATTGTATTGCCTTCTTTAATAAGCTCTTATCAAGTGGATATTTATTTGTTGGTGAAAGTGAAGATGAAGCATATTTCTCCCATGCGAGCAAGTACGACGAATCTGAGACTGCTAATCATCTTGCATTGCCTGAGGACTTCGAATTGAGAGGATTCTTTCCTCTTCTTCCTGCTCAAGTTATCCTTGATTTTTCAAGGAAGCATAGTACTGGAAGTGATGGTGGCAACAAGGAAAAGAAAGCCCGCATTCGGAGGATTATTGCAGCTGGAAAGGCTCTTGCAAATGTGGTCCGGATTGGGAAGGAGGGAATATATTTTGACACGAAGTTGAAGAAATTCTCGATCGGTGTTGAACCCACCAGCCCTTTAGAAGATCCTAAATTAAATGGTATTTCGCTAGAAAATTCTGTTGAGGGCCAAGTGAATCTAGCTGCTATGCCCAAGCTGGAGGTTGATGCTGAAGGAGAGGAAGACGACGAGGTTATTGTCTTCAAGCCATCTAAGACTGAGAAGCATGCGAGTGAATTCACTTCAAAGTTAACTTCTTCAGAGGTTCCTGCTTCCACTGTTGGTGATGGCAGGGTTCATTGTGGGAATCAAAATGGGTCCCTTTCTGTTGGAGACGATAGTTTCCTCTTACAGGGCGCTCCAAGCACAGGACGATCTATTGCTGTTGCTAAATGCACTTCTCAGTATATGCTACCAGTCCAACCTAGCTTTTCAAAGTACTTGGTAGAACAAACTCCTACAGTGAATGGCTTGTCCCAATTGAGTATGATGGAAAATGGATCTTTTAGGGAACCTTCTCTGCAAGATCAACTGGGAGTCTCCCAGCCTGCTGCTTCTTCCGTTCCCTACCCTCGGTTTGTCAACACTGATTCTGGACATAATTATCCTGTTCAGATTTCAGAAACTGCTGTAACATCTAAATTTGATTCCATTATGTACCCCACTGATTCTGGACATAATTATCCTGTTCAGATTTCACAAACTGCTGTAACATCTAAATTTGATTCCATTATGTACCCCGGAGCAGCTACTAATGGCCTGTTTGTCAAACCATCTCCAGCCATATCATCAGGCACAAAAAAGAATCCTGTGAGTCGACCTGCTCGGCATTTTGGGCCCCCACCTGGCTTTGGCTCCATTCCTTCTAAATCTGTGGATGAATCATTGAACAGCATGACATTGAAAAATGGAAATCATTCAACCCCTCAAATGGATGAATATAGCTGGCTAGATGGATACGAGTTATCTTCAAATCAGAGTGCTGGGTTTAACAATTCCATCAATCATGTGGGACCAACATTCCCTTCTGCGAGCAAGAACAGTGGTTCAATGGGAATGACAAGCTTCCCTTTCCCTGGGAAGCAAGTCTCTATGATGCAAGTCCAGAGTGAAAACCAGAAAATCTGGCTCAACTATCAGTTGCCAGAGCATTTGATGCAGTACCAGGAGCAGCAGCAACAAATTCATGGAGGAAATCAACATAGGCCACAGAAGTATCAAGGACAATCTCCTTTGGAAAGTCACTTCTTTGTGTGAGATGATTAGGGGAGCATAGATGGTAAGGTGTATTCTGCCTCTTAAGCTTTTAGTCTTCAAATCATTATTTTCTTCCTTCTCTCTCTATATATATGGGGGGAAGTTTCCTACCATCTCGAAATTGACTTTATGTTGAGATGCTCCACTTGAATTTCTACCTCATCAAATTTTCTTAACATATTAAGGTTTGAACAGTTTGACGCAACAAATATCCATGGCTGTGCTGCTATCATTTCCACCATTGCTTTTGCAGAATCTCCCATGTTGTTAAGTTTTTGTTGGGGAGCATGGTTGATGTTGGATTGTTGCAGGCACCTGACTATGAACAGGTCTCTCTCTGTCAATTGGCTTTTCCTTTTGAGATTGGTTTTTTCCTTTCAAATTACGTAAAATAATCAAAACATCTAACACAGTAGCCTTTTATTTTGATTGTATACTGACTGAATGCTTTTGTTCTTCTGAGTGTTACATTCTTCCTTTCTTTCGGCATATTTGGAACTCTTTTTTCTTTTCTCAACCGTGGTTTTCAGCTCGTAAACAACTTTTTCTTTTTTTTGTGAAAGTAATTTTGCAATCTTTGGCCTTGCTGTTTGATCTCTTGCTTTTATTTTTTTATCTTGGTCCTCTCACTCCATTTTTTAAATTCCTAATGCGTGCATATATGATCATTTAGGGGCCTCTTGATTGAGGGTTCCGACATCTTTTTCTCTTTTACTTTGGCTCGATTGAAGATAGAGGACAGACTGGGTCTGCCTAACATTACTTTGCCCCATTTGCTTTTTCCACTGGTAGACAAGTTGTTTGGTAGAAAGGGATGTGGCAGTTGGTTACTGTTATCTTCTTTGAATTTATTAGTGCCTTCTCTATCTTGTGTTTATTTGTGCGATAAAATCTTGCTCTGAGTACCTTTTGTGTGCTTGTGTATTTTTCTTGCAAGATGAATACTAACTATATTCACCATTAGCCTTACAAGAGAGTGCTCATTTTATCCCTTAAATAGCAACTGTCGCTATATTTGTCTTACCTTCCCCTACATCTTGCAATAAGATGAAGAGCCGACTTCCTACAATACGATATGTTTTGTAATGTAGAGATATTGCCAACCAGCTCCTTGATAATGCTGTCATACTACTTCGCCGCCAGTATATTCTCTCCTGTGCACTGATGCACTTGTTACTTGGTGAATGTATATAGCTTGGCCTATGGAGTTATTTGATATCGCAATGATTTGATAACTTTACTAAATGAAGATTGTAGCAAATTGCTAAATGGATTTTGCCTTTTGCAACTATTTTGGACATTTTAAAACCTTATTTAGAAAAACAGTAGGCAAAAGCAATTGCCCCTCTTAGGGAAAAATGAAATGAATGGAGATTAGAACATGGATTTAGCCCGGAGACCCATATTCTGATATTTCAAACCATGCCTTGGCTGGAGTGTCGTCATACCACTAGCAAACTCTGCAGAAGGATATGCTTGTATTTCATTGAATAATGTAGGTTTGAGTCAATTTATTAGCACTCTCCATAATTTTGGTTTTATATTGAGAATTCAACTAAGGTTGATTATTCACAATGCAAATTAAAATGGTATTCATTTGGTCTTTTACACCTCTTTGCTGTCATTTTTTTGTTTCATTGCTCTCTAGTTGGACGCCCTCTTCAATTCTAATGTCGTGTATCACGTATTACACTCTGGGTGAATTGTATTGATGTCTTTTTAGTTTTATATGCAGCTTGGGCGAGCTTCCAGACCTGTTGCATGAAGCTTATGAAGTCAATATGTGATGTAACCGGTAATTTTACATGCAGGAGTGCCTTGTCTGGTTGGTCAGTCGGCCCTCTTCAGGAATATTGGGTTATTCCCGGCAGTTGTAGGCATTTGGATGGAATCAATAGAAGTACTCAGCTATTATATTTTGCTAGGTTAAAATGCTCAACTTGATTGTTAGTGGTATTTGCCTGAAGCCGCACTAGACATTTCAACAGCTAAACTTTTAAGTTATATCCTCGGCAGTCTCTACTCTCGAGCTTTGCCTGAAGTCCTGGAATGATGTACTGTGTGAGAAACTCATAGGAATGTTTCTGCGACAGGCTGAAATAACTATGAAATTAGAAACATACAAGGTATGTAAAGTTTCACATTTGATGTTTTGATTTGTAAAAATGCCGTGTCACGTAGAACTCTTGTGGATGCTTTACTGCTTATGAGATACAATGTGGTGTTGCATTTTGTCTTTGGGATCAATGGTGTTCTTGTAATGCAACTATCATAATATTCTACCTTTTTTCCTTTTTTTATTTGGGTTGTCCCGCCCTATCCAATATTCTACGTGTTTCTTCGACCTTTTTGAAGCTCTCCAGGCATGTCTTTGGATAGAACTTCAATGAAAAAAATGAAATCTTAAGAAGCATGATTCGTAATAGATTGAATAAAGAATTCAAATCTTGCTCATTGTACTCTTTCACCTCGTCTTATTTTGTGCTGTACAATACTTGCATTTAGTGTTTTAAAAAACGTGCAGGTGAAGCCTCAAGTTTTACGAACTTGGGTGAGGTGTAGACAAAGAAATTATTTGATAATTAAAATAATACATATCAAACATTTAAAAATTATATCCTTGTTTGGTATTAATTTAAATCAAAGTCAAACAATCAATATTAATTACACTTTTTAGTGGTCCTACAATTTTTTAATCACACATTTATTTATTTAATTTTTTAGCAAAATCTAATTTTAATTTCTATCAAACAACAATTATAAAATATTATATATACTTAATAATTTTTACAATTAGTTAATTATATAATTTTCAATTTTTTGAAATGCAAATATTAGACTATTTTTCATAGTTTTAATTTTCAACTAAACAAATCTTTCTCTGTTTGTTGGAACTTATTTCCCCATTAGTAGAAAAATTAGGATCATTTTTTTTTCAAACTTGGTGGATCCCACAAGACACAAATGGTCAAAATTGTAGGTTTAAATACTGTTTCAACGGCTCTATTTCTTCTATTAAGTTTAAGTTGGAACAAACAGGTTCTTAATAGATTTATGGGAAATTCATTAGTGTTTTCGAAGTATTCAACAAAATAACGAATTTCAAGATCATAATTTCATAACGTAGAGAGCATTGTAGTTTAAATCTTATTTAACTCTTTATCAAATAAAGTCATTTTTAACTTTTGTACAGATAAAGTTATTTTTAACTTTTACAGATAGTCTTCTAAAATTTTGAAATTAAAGTCATGAAAAGTATTTTAAAAAATACAAAAATTAATAAACCAAAGTTAATAAAAGACTTTTATAAGAAAAAGGAACAAAAAAAATAAAAAATTAATAAAGCGAGCTCAGCCGTTTAAGAATTTGACAAAAAAAAAAAAAAAAGTGCCTAAACGCGAAGCGAGGCATTTTGCTTGAGATTCAAGCTTAGACGAACTTTTTGAAACACTGCTTGTGCTAAATCATCTTTGTTACCACATTTAAAACATAGGAACATGTATGTATTCTTGTGTAACTCTGGCTTCAACCTAATTCGTTACTGTTTTCGACGGAAAAATGAAACTGATCGAGAAATGACTGCATAATGGCTTATATCTACATGAAAATTGAAGAATGGAAGTATATATGCAGTAATAATCCCTCTTAATCTCTAGAATGGCAACCCAAATAATCCCTCATAACTTGCAGAGGAGGTTGATGTTTTATGTATCTTCAGCAAAAACTTTGAGTACATAATCGCGAAAACGCCTTGAGTATTGCTTAGGATCAACTGCCGAGATTGAGTTAGGATCGTATTGGATGGACTTGTATGCATGTTCAATCTTCTTTGTAATGTCATAGTCCTGCAGAATGTCTATGATACCAAAAAACATAATCACATCATAGTATTCCCCAGTTGGTTCTCCTACTAGTTGGATTTCAATGTCATTCTTCCTCTCAGTTCTTTCAACTCTTGCCGGCGTGTTGATTCCCAATCTTATACTTGCCCACCTGCACTCAAAAAGATTTTGAACGCATTTGTACATGATTATGAAAAATGAGTGAAATATGCTTTGACTAAAAACAAACGAAGTCTTGTTCCCAATAAACTTGGGGTCGGCTGCATGAATATTTTTTCACCATCCGTTTCGATTTCTAACACTGAGATATTGACATGAATATACTGCCGAACCACTTTGTCTAAAAGCTCTTCAACAACGTGGTTCAACATGATATCAACCGTAGCCAAAATACTTGGTTTAGTCTTGCAGTATCTATTTATGAAAATTGTTCACATGACACGCATTAGATGAAAAATAACTGTATGTGAAGAGGTGAGTCAAAGAAAATTGTCCCTCTAACCATATAAGCTTTTAAATGAGATAGTTTAACACACGAGCAAATGACACAGTTCAATGTAGAATCATCTTACCCTGCAGGGTTCAGAAGCAACTGATCCACTTCTGCTCTTGATAGACACGAAATTGAGTCAGTTTCCGAGCCACCATTATCTAAATGAGAGTTGAAACTAAATTTCTGATTTTGAACCATGATAAAAGAAATTGTTTAGTCATGTCCGATATTCCATATCAAACATGAACTTGATAATATGTAAAATGGAAATGTCGAAAATAAGTAGTAATTACCAACGGGGGTTATGGCACCAGAGGGAGTATGGTCATCATGTGATGCTTCTGTGAAGTGGAGACCAACCAGAAGGCTATAGTCCATAATTCTCTCCTGTTCAAGAAACTCACAGTCCCTGTCAACTTGTCTGCAGAAACAAGAAATATTCCGATTAACCTCCCCTAAAAATCCTGAGAAACGAAATGGAAATGACCTTGACAACATGAGGAGACAGGCATAAAACTGAGTTTTTTACCTACGAAAATCTTGAAACCATGTCTTTTGAAGTCGAAAGATGAAGTTAAGATCAAGGTCTTTGAGAGTTGTCGTAGCATCAATCTCTGACTCAGGTTTATAAGTTAATCGGCCAAAAGTCGAGCCCTTCAAATCGTACCTCCTATGGATCATATACTCGGAACAGAAGAGATTTCCCATGATGATGAACCTCACCTAAATCATCAATCACATTAAATTTTTTTCTGAAGAAGCAATGTCTATATATTATATATCTACTCCTGATAATACCTTCTTTTGAGCAGGACCATTCAACTTTACACAATGCAGCCCAAAATATTTTGTCACTAGGGTATTCTCGAATGCACGAACATGATTGTAATACGCGTTTAGCATCCTTAATAGAACCTAACAACGAAATGGAAAAGAGATAAAGATATCCTGTTTGCTGATTTCACTCGTGCATTTAAGTGAATTTAAATTAGGAATTCTCACTTTTACTTCTGCTTTTTTCATAGTCTTTATCATATAACGATCATCGTGAGTTAAGTAAAAGAAGCTTCCACTTTTTCCAGGGGAAGAAAGTTCACGCAATGCATCATCACCACATATCGACAACATATAATCTGCTGGATCAACCTTGAATAACATCCTCATAGTCCTGAAAATTATCATGACAAGTAATTAAGAATTCGTCCGCATTCTTTTGCACGAAATTATGATTTTGAATTTCTTATTGCAGAGAATCTAATTCAAATTTTGATACTTGCCCAAGTAGATTTTAAGCTAATTTTAAGAACAACCAAACATGAAGATGTCAGCAATTCAGGCTTTTTTTGACTGTCATTATAGAACAAGACCTTACCTGAATACTTTTGGACAATAATCTTTCCATCTAAATTCACAGGACTGGTGAGGTGGAGTAATTTTGGATCCCTCGGCAGGGAATTTTGTCCAATACTTTTCCTTGGGGTCAAAAGCCGATGGCTTCAGATCAAACGATGGAGGTGGACCGGGCCTTCCAACAGAATGCCTGTGAAGTTAGCAAACGGTATAGGTCTTGATTCGGAGTAGAAACAAGTAGATCAGGAGAATGACATTCATATTTCTCATTTGTGTTGGACTCTGTTAGTCGAATTATACTGTACAATTGTATGCTGATCGACCTAATATTCCTACTATGTATAGGATTTTACGGGGTTGGTTTTGTGTATAAGAGAGATGCGAACACAAAATAACTCGCACTCCCTAATATCCAGAAAGGCGTTCTGGGAATCAGTCTGAGTCCGAACCTTCCTCTCGAAGAAAATTTCAGTATAAATTTTATATCAGCTACATTAAAAATGAACAAGTACGCCAAAGGTATTAGAAAGATCTGATGAAATTGAAGCAGAAGAGTAAATCATACCTAATTCCCAGCTGCAAATTGAGCATTAGCTCATAATTCCTATGCCCTTTGCATATTGTCTCTCCTTGTTTTTTGACTACTTTAGGTATCCTTAGAGGGCTGCCTCTTGCATTTACACAGTCAAGCTGTAAACCATCATCAGAGTCATTTCCGGCCATTCCATTCCGAACAGAACCAGGAGGCAAAGGCGCAGCATCAGACAACCGCATTCGACCGAAATCCCTATCTACACCAGCATCTATTCTACTGTCGACCGACATTCTTCGTGGCCTAACGCTCGTATCTGAACCCTTTGTAGATCTCCAAACTGCAAGCTTTTTCTGGGATGGCCATACAGTGACCTTTTCACCAGGACAAACCTTACAATCTTTCAAATCAGTGTTAAAAACTTCTTGAGGATCCCATTCAAGATTTCCTTCCAATAGTGATTCAGATGGATAATAAGTCCCACTTTGTTCCTTCAGATCTTTACTCCAAATCCCTACATAAAAACTCCCATCTGCCCATTTAAATGTTCCATTTCCTTTAGGCAATCCATCTTCCCAATTCCCTTCATACACATTCCCATTTGTCCAACACATTTTCCCTTTCCCACAAATGGTTCCATTCCTCCATTTCCCTACATAATAAGTCCCATTCTTCCATTGATATTTCCCTGTTCCTTCGTGTACTCCTCGAATCCATTCGCCATCATAACTATCTCCATTTCCATATTCCTTAACACCACGACCATGCTTCAAATTCATGATCCAAGAGCCCCTGTAAGTATCCCCATTCGGCCCCGTATACATACCTTCTCCGTCCATGAAACCACTCTTGAAGCTACCCTCATACATCGCCCCTGATGGCCAACTAAATGTACCTTTTCCCATCGTCTTGCCTCTAAACCAGTCGCCTACATACAAACAACCATCCGTCCACAAGTATTTTCCATATCCATGAGGGAAATTCTCGGACCAATATCCCGTGTAGTAATCACCATTGGGGAGAAATCTCTCTGCGTGATACACTTCTCCACTTGTATGTTCTTCTTCTTCTTGATCTTCATTTTCTTCCTCAACATTTCCTACTGCATAAGACGTCCCAAATATCGTGTTGGCACGCTTTTTGGCTGCAGCCTGCGTTTTACGTACTGTCGCCTCCCAAGCCTTCATGCCTAATTAGGCAGGTTTATCTTCCTATTTAATAAAACTATACAGATTTTCTTCTTTTCACAATGCAGATCATTATCTTTTCTTAAGTTTCATTGAAATCTGAGTGTCTAAGTGAAGAAAGATGAGCCACATGGACATTGATCAGCCATGCAAAAAAAAGGCAAAATTTCTTGCTCGAGAAAATGGGAAGGAGAAGGCAGACAACCTAAGACAAATATAAAAAATGTAAACCAAACAAATTTCATATTTTTTTTTGTCTTCTTCTCATCTACATTTTCATTTTTCTTTTATTGGGAATATACTAATGTAATGGGAAATCCATAAAACACGACCTATGATCATGGAGTTTGGATAATATTGAACCAAGAAAATCTAACTTGACTATGTTTAGAAAATGATTGCTGTTGTGTGATGCATTTCTTTTGTCCAAAAAATTTATTTAGTACGTCATATCTCAGTGATCCAACATATGACTTGTTCAACTGCTAAATATTTGAGATTCTTTGACATTTGGAAAGATGAGCGGATTTAGGGTTATCCATTTGCTATAAATATTCTTGGCTATTTGCCATATTTGATCGTGTTCATTCTCATTTTTAATTTCATTTCTTGCTGTCTAACTACTGATTTATGCAAATATATATATTCCCTACACCAATGGCCAATATTTTGTGTTTGATCTCGGTACAATATTATGTTAGAAACATGCCGTCTTAAAGTTTAATCTTTTAAAAGAATAATACATAATTATTTATTCTTTTCAACACGATCGATTCATTTATTTTTCTATCCCAAGCAAACATGCATGATGATGGACGATGGTGAAACTTAAACATGGAACTCTTTACTATCGTCTATATATATATGTGTGTGTGTATTATTTTATTTTATTATTATTATTTTTTTGCACAGAAACATTAAACGGGAAATGGAAGGCGATACAGCACGATGAGTAGAAATGTCCTTTAAAAAAACAGGACACGATAATGTTATATTAAACTTATATTTTAGTTTGATAAATTCAAAGTTTAATTTTGAGAAAAGAACATTTTATGAGCAACGCTATTTGTACATCATGATTTACAGATTTATATACACAATAATGACATTGAAGGGAGAGAAGGAAAAAATATAGAAGTCGGTTAATATAATCAATATCATCATTCTGTAAGTCAATCTCTAAGCCATTATATACGGATAACATTATACTCTTAATTGAAATCTGGAATAAGGCACAAGTTCAAGTGTACTACATCATAGTTTTCAAATATTATGGTTAAATTAAAGTGTTTTTTCATAGAGTTTTCTTAAAGTGTACGACCTCTGCATTTTTTGTTGAGTGTTTGCGTGGAAAGAGAGAAGTGCAGGTGTTGGTGGCGGCAACATTTGGGTGGTGCCAGTGGTAGTCTGTGGTTATAGATGAGGTGGTGTGATGGAGGCGAATGTGGTGCTGGTGGTTGTGTGCTGAACTTGAAGTGCTGGTGGTAATTGTGGATAAGGTACAGGTGGTAGTATGATGGAAGTGGAGGTGTTGCTGGTGGTTTTGGTGGTAGGGGTTTGTCGATTTGAGGTCGCGTAGATTACCATTTTACACAAAATCTTGCACCCAAATGAAAATCATCTTCAACAAATTACATCAAAACTTATATCAAATAAACAGTGTTTAATCGCTTCCTTCATTTTTATTTTTTTTTTGAATAATTTATTTATTTATTTTACAACTACATAAATTTCTAAGAGCCAGTTTGAGCCTCATTATAGTCTAAGAATACATTTTGGAATAGTAGATTGATGGAGAATGTGTGATTAAAAAATAAGGAAAAATTTTGGATTTATCTGTAATATTATTTTATCGAAAATGTATGGTTGAAAAAAAAAGAGAGAAAAATACAATTTGAAAATAATGGGAATTAAACAAGGGTTAAATAAATAATTACGTTAAATTAACAAAAATATTAAATTCGTTGATAATTTTTTTTTAAAAATTGTACAATTAATAAAAACAACACAAATTAAAAAATATTAAATGATGTCATTATAAAATAGTGCAATGTGTTTCAAATTTCGATATCATGATATTACGAAGTCAAAATAATGTTGCAATTTAATTCTCGGAATTCATATATTCATATGAGAGATGATCAATTAATGCATTCTGAAATGCAATGTGAGTCTCTTTATCTTTGATTTGTCTATGAAGTTGATATTTGCTATCTAACTTGTTGTTCATCAATGATTCGTTGATACATCATTTTACACATTTTAAGCAAAAGTGACAGTAAGAGAAAAGTTGGACATGTTAATTTAAAGTAATGTTTCATGAATCATTGTGTTGACAATAAGTTGGAAAGTAAATTTTGGACAGCAATTCTCGACTCTTGTCTATGATAGGCAAGGAATTCTTGAAAACGATGATTTTCATCTTCAACCAACTCAACTTCTGGAGTGATGTACGTATGTAAATAATCGTGTTTGTTACATTTTAAATTTTTTAAGTATTCTTATTTAAATTAATTCCTTAACTATTATTGATTACTTTATTAAATTTTTTTACAAATTCACAAAAAAAATAATAATAATAATTTATTGTATAAAAAAATGGACATAAATATCTCTAACCAATTTTTTTACGAAGGGAAATGGAAGGGCAAAATTGTACTTAATCATTTTGGTACAAAATGATGCGAAGTGAATAGTGTGCAAAGTATGGTGCTACATTGGAGGGGCTTTGCACCATTTTTTGTGCAAAATGATGTTTTGGTACACACATTGGAGTTGCTCTCAACATTTGCCCATTGCAACAATTATTTCTCAAATTTTTTTTTATCAAATTCTTATTTTCAATCTTGCATTAATTAGTACTTCTCATCTTTGATGATGATTTATGTCAAAATATTTTGTTTTCATAAAACGAGGGAAAAGTATTTTTTCCCGTAATTTTTATTTATTTATTTTTGAAAATATGATAGAAAAATAAATTGTTTTACGTCATTTCAACAAATTTTTGGATATAATCAAATATAAAATGGGTTAACTAATGAAACGTTTGAGGATAAAAATGAAATGAAAAATTATTGGGAACATCAGTGATACAATAGGCAAAGATTAAAAACCTCAAGTTAAGAAATAAAAATTGTGTTGTGAATATAATTTCGGGATTTGAGTGCCACATTTTGAAAAGGGAAATTGACACAAATGGTCCTCAACCTAAGGATTTGTGAATAGACTTTAACATTTAGTTCTTGGCTCAAACTTCTTTTATCTTTCAATATTTTGGACGAAATTGATCATTTTGGATGTTTTTCATCCAATTGACCGTTAAAAATGTCAACTTTGATTAAAAAAAGGTTAAAAAATTATGATAAAGAAAATGAAACCCATCCTATCAACTAGTGTCTCGAAAAAGCATCAAGCATCTCCAATGCAATTTTAGATAAACAAAATGGAAGGTATTAAAAAATACATTTACTACAAACTAATAAGGACTCCGTCAATATAATGTGATAGAAAAAATACAAAACGAAAAACTTTCAATCTACATGACATCGATGTCTAACAAGTAGACACTCAAGTTCAAAATTGGTTCGAGTCCATTCTATTGATTGCTATATAAGTCTCTTTTATTTTTATTTAAAAAAATAATAATAATAATATTACATTTAAATATGTATATGAAATGTAATTTTTGATGAATTAACATATCTAATGGAGATTTAGATGAAACCTTAGAAAATATATATTTTTTTCAATCATATTATCTTGATGAAGTCTCTTATATTTGAGAAGATCTTTTTTTTTTTACATGCAAACTAATTTGCTATATAAGATAGCACAATATTTAGATGCTCTTATAGAGATTTTATTGGTAAGACTAGTTTAGAGATGATAAAGGGGCGGGTTCAAGATGGGACATCCTCGTCCTGCCACTCCCCCATCCCGTCCTACGCCCCACCCTGTGGGCCGGGTTCGGGGCACGAGCTTGCCCTTTCTTGCCCTGTTTATTTTTTTATTTTTTTTCAAAAAATTACAATTAACTAATATTTTTTTAAATATGTCGTTACTTATTATTTTTTATTCTTCACGGGGCGAAGGTGCCAGGGCAGGTTCGGGGCGGGGCACTCTCGCCCCGTGACCCAAGGCAGGGCGGCAATCCTCGCCCCACCCTTCCCCCGTCAACTCATTTGGGGTAGGATCCCTTTGAGGCGGGGACAGATTTTTTTGCTATCACTAGACTAGTTGCCTTCTTTTTTTTTTCCTTATATTTTTTAGTTTTTAGTTTTGTTTATTTAACTAAAGCAAGTACATTTTAGGTTTTATATCAAAAGTTCGACATTTTGAACGGTCAATTGAGTGAAATTCATCAAAATTTATAGCAAATATGCGTGGTATTTGCTATAAATTTTTTAAAACTTATTTATAATCCCACTTTTTTAAAATAAAATAATTTTGTTCACAAATTCATTACTTTCTCGGCTTTTTATTTCACATTTTCCAAAAAAAAAAAATAATTTACCTTAAAATTTTTTACATCAAACCAAACAGATTCTTTATAAAGGTTCGAGAACCCCCTCTCCCGCTGCGAAACTTACTCAATGAAGAAATAGAAGAAAAGTTAATATTTGCGTAGTATTTTGTTTACCGGTAATCACCAAAATTGACCGAACTCCCTTTCCCCGAATGGGCTCCAAAATTTTCGCTGTCCTTCCATCTGGATATTAGAATGATTCAAATTATCGAGAAATTATTTATGCTCTGTTTGGAGAACGACAAGAAGTTTAACAATGCAGAGTTTGTAGTACCAGCAAAAGGGAAAAATATTGGGAGTTAATTTTTAATTCTTATTCGAAAAATAGGTTGTGATACATACCCACGTATAGGTATATAGAGAGAGAAACCTAAAGATAATTTAGAGTATATTTGCAAATAAATGTCTGAATTGGTGGCTCGGACTGGTCGTCTTCAGCAGCGTTATGAAGGTGGCTTTCGCCTCATTGCTGGGTATGTTTTTCACCCTTCCTCTCTTGATGTACATGCAGAATGTATATGTAGCTGTATTCGGATTTGGCCCTTCCATAATGTGCGGAAATTGAATTCAGTTTTGTTGGGTTTTCTTTTTCTTATGTTTAGAATTGTTTTGTAGGTTGTTGCAATTGAGTTTTGTTTGACTACAGAAAGTTGTGAATTAGCCATGAAATTCTCAATTGTGTTTTGTTTAATTCCTGGAGGAATGAGTAAAAACATGAGTTTTGGTAAATATTTTATCTTATAGGAGTTTTATCAATTGGTCGTGTGGAATTGGAAATAATTGATAGCAAAATGGTGCAAAATCAAAACTTGAGTTGATTTTTCTATATCTTGTTTGTTTCTGGTTCTACTTTTTCTTTCTGGCGTTTTTTGAAATTGGTTTTTTTTCCCCCTTATTTATTATGGATCGTGTATTTGTTAGGGACCTGGCAATTTTTATAAATGAATTCGAATGGGATAGTTTTTCTCCTTAATTCAGTTTTTCTCGAAGTTGTCTGAGTGAGTGTTTGGGCCAGACACACGGTGCTAAGATTTTGTATTGGGTTTATTAGGGATCTGTTATGCTTGTGGATGAAAAAAATGCAGAGGGCCGTGAAGAAGCTTAAAATTTTTAACTTTTAAATGTATGCCTTGGCATGCAGCAACTCCCCCTCTCTTCTCTCTCTTGCCTCTTAATCATTGTATTACTTTGTTTTGGGAGCGGTTTGCTCTCTCTTCAAGTAAATTAATTAAGAACCAGACTTGGAATACAAGTATATAAATATAAAAAACCAACAACAGAACTAAGCTTGAATAACAAGCAGATTAATGTTTCTGCTGCATGCTCTGGCGATCTTAGATCAAAATGTGTGAGTTTTGACCCTGTGGGAGAGTATAATTTTCAGCCCGTTCACGCTTGCTAGATTGACCCTGTTCATCTCCTGTGGGAGAGTATAATTTTCAGCCCGTTCACGCTTGCTAGATTGACCCTGTTCATCTACTGAAGTGTTAGTTGTGCCATGTATCCCACATTTGTTTTGATTCTTATTCAGTTTCTTTGAAAGGATTGACAATTGGCCGCCATGTTCTATATAGATGAATATTTGTGCACATGGATAAAGCAGAAAGGGATTACTTCCTTCCAATTGTTTGTCATGTCGTTTTTTCTCTGTTTTAATTATCCATATATTTTCACTTTTACAAGGAGGAATATTTGTTCCATTGAGGTTTCGGGAAGTATTAGATCATCCAATAAAAAGGGTTTCTATTTTGAAGATTACCCAAAATTGTAATCCTAATATCATGAGAAGCTTTTCTGTCCTTATTTATTTATTTATTTCACTGACTTGGAGAACTGAAGACTACTGGCCTATGCAGTGCCTTTTTTGTTCTCACCAGTTGATTCATTGCTCAGGTGTATTCCCTTCAAGTACGTAAGTATGAAAGAAAATGATGGCAACACACCTGAGAAGATAGTTGAAGTGCTAATGATCAACTCGACTAGTGGACCCGGTCTTCTATTTCCGAAGGTGAGAATTGTGGTTTTGTGTTCATGCTCATTAAATTAGTGATGCATAAACCTTATTTTACTGGATCATTATTTCTCTACACGGTGTTCACACTCGTATCTATTAAAAGATGAGCCTTCTCTGTTGTTTATCTGAGAAGACTCCACGAATGTGTATTTGAGAAGATTTTTTGGCAAATTTTTACTTTTGGCATTGAAGCTCATATATAGGAGGAACCAAAAGGCATGTGGACTGTCTTTGAATGTCTCCTTTTTCTGAACTTAAGAGTTCCATATTCAATAAATTTGTGTAGTGTATTTATAGATAACCGCCGCATTTTTTAAAATCAATGCTATGCCATGACACTATGTCCTCTTGATATTTTGAAATGACTTGTTCACAACCTAAATGGCATAAAGAAGGATATGTTTATGATTATCTCCATGCACTTCTATCATGTACCCAGATTGTGGATTAAATTTTGTGTATAAGTGAAAATGCTGGGAAACCTAATATGTTTTGGGTGATTTGGATGGAGAATAATGCAAGAATTTTTCCATCAGCATATACTGGGGGATAGTTTTAAGATAAAAGGTTCTTTGTTTGATTTAGGCTATGTGATCAAGTACCTTCTCTGTTATAATTCACAGAATTTTGGAGGGACTCGAGAGCTCTTTGAGCTGTGGATTTTTCCTTTTATCTATGAATTGAAGGCTTCCGGTGACAATTAATTTTTTTATTTTTTTATTTTTGTGTGCTTGGGAATTTGAAGAAAGAAAAGTTTTGGAAATGGATTTCTATTCTATTCTGTGTCTAATTAATATTAGGCAAAATGACATCGCTTGTGCAGTTATACGAGTTATTTTGCATTGTAAATGGAAACTTGTATGAATTAACATAAGTCGAAAGTGGATAAAGATTTCCTTTCTCCAGGGGATGAAATTTCAAATAATTTGGTTACTCAATGAATACGAGGTTTCTAGATATTTATGCACCCATTATAACTCCATATGCCTATGATACGAGTATATTAAAGCGGTAAAAAAAGTGCATAACAAAAAGATATCAAGACTATCTTATTACTCATGCCTTTTTATCATGTTTGAAGGGTGGGTGGGAAACTGATGAAACGGCTGAGCAGGCAGCTGCCCGGGAAGCATTAGAAGAGGCTGGAGTTCAAGGGGATTTGGTGGTAAGATTTAAAAAAATCCTATTATTAACCTTGTTTTATTGGTTATAGTTTACAATGTCTGTAACCCTATCAAGGTTCAATGATTTATACAACCAAAGGAAGGGAAATCAATCTTTTTGCTGCCATGGGGTTTCTTGCTTCATTGATTTTCCTGACTGTACTGTTTCAGCACTTCCTGGGATTCTATGCTTTCAAGAGCAAAACGCTCCAGGATGAGTTCAGTCCAGAAGGCTTGTGTAAAGCTGCTATGTATGCTTTGCTCGTGAAAGAGGAACTCGAGTCCTGGCCTGAAAAGAGCCTTCGACAAAGAAGTTGGTTGAAAATACCTGAAGCTATTCAATGCTGCAAGCACTCGTGGATGCGGGAGGCTCTTGAAGAAGGTTTTTCAAAATGGTACATAATGACCCCAATTCCATGACCGATTAGTATTCAGATGTTTTGTTACGATGGCCAGCACAATCTCAAGCCAATTTTGATGCCTTTTTAGTTCTAGTTTTTGTATTTCTTCTGTGGGAACTTGGAAGAGAAGATGCAAATAGTTCACTTGCTTTAGGTTTTGGACATTTTCCAGTAAATTTTTTGGTTATCTAACTTTTGTTTCTCCTTGCAAAAGCATCCATAGAAAAAGAGTTGTAGGATGAAATGAAAAAATTATGGGGTCCTTACGTATCATTTTAACAATGACTTTTGTTATGGAAAACCACCAGAATACTCACGAGGAGTGGCTCCATCGTGTGTGTGTGTGTGTGTGTGGGACCCACGTGTGAGTGATCTGTTGCATTTATGTTGGTTTTGCTTCTGTACATGAAACATTTTATTGCCACGGCCATTCTACTCGTTAGAAGGTGCTCTTTCAGATTGAATTCTGTCTTGTATGCCAATCTGTTTGGTTCCAAATTAAGCACGTTCAGTTTAACCTGGGCAACTGTTTACCTAAAGGCTAGAACACGTTTTCTCAAAGTCGTGAGTCCATGAATGGGGTTAAGTCCATGTGCCTAGTGCTGGAAGGTAAGGGAATTCTTTATTTGACGTCTAATATTCATCTACATGCACAAAAAGATTGATTGCATCATTTTTCATGATATGTTTAAAGAAAAATAAAAAAACTTGAGACAATTGAAATTATAAGTAGAAAAATATTTATTTATTAACATATTTGCAATAAAAAGTTAAGGAGTAAATTTTACTTAGTTTCAAGCTTAGCTAAGCATACTCTACTGGTTTTATTTTTCACTCGAGCACACTCTGAAAGTTGTGTAACTCATTGTTTTATTTGTAATTTTCAGATTACAGAAAAAAATAAAATAAAAACTATATAGTATTGAGAGAACTCTTGAAAATCACTCGATAATGTTCAAAATTATTTATTTATTTTGGACATATTTGTAATATTTATATTATATTCCATCAATTTATATTATCTATGGCATATGATTAAATTTAATTCAAATGTAGTCATTCTAGTATATAATCATTTATGTAGTGATATAAAATTTCGATTTCTTTATCACATTCTAATAGATCCCAAACACCTAGAGTAAAGCATGTTTAGATGGCAAAGTCAAGCGTCAAGCTTTTACGAGTCTAAAATTCATCTAGACGTAAAAAAAACATGAAGCGTAATTGACAACAAGGCCAAGCATTGAAGCCTAGGTTTCATCTAGTGACGACTAAGCGCGCTTTTAAAACACAGATTCCCAATGAATCCTATATGGCTGCTGCTTGCAGGTAGTATGTAAACGGGCCGGGCCGGCCCTGCCCTGCCCTGTAAAAGTCCAACTCGACTTTTGACACCATTACTTGCAGGTGAAATTTCAATTTCTACTCAGAAGCCAAAAAATTGACAAAATAATAATAAAATATCCAGAGTGGATATGTGAAATCAGGTATTTACAATCTAAAATAATGCTTTATAGTTCATATATCCTGAAGCAATAAGCACAATCCTGTTATTTTCCATTTTACCACACAAAATTCTTTAGTGATGAATTCCTACAAACATTCATCCACTTTCCCCATAATATTTTTACTAGATATACAGATGCAGTAACAAAACATTACTGAAACTTGGTTACTAATGCTCGTGCTTAACGCGCGCCTTTAATATTCCGGGAACAAGAGGCGAGGTCGGAGGCCTACCCGATATGTTTAACCTTGAAGGATGAGATAGTTGAGGCTGGTATATGCTGGGTATGTGGGAGCTTTCACCATGTAGAGGGATATTTTGCGTCACACTATCACCCAGAGTGCTGTCACACAATTTCATTGCCTTGAGAACATAATTGTCATCGTGTAGCTCAAACGGGGTGCTGCAATGATATATATATGTATATTAGAGGTGGAATCTCTTTTAGTTGGCAGAGCTTAAAAAAAGCAACAGTAACTTTGTGTTTGTGAACATGTTTGAATAAGTCACTATTCTCTTGCTTAGAAAAAAGTTACGTGCATTGAAAGTAACTCTTACCTCGCCGAGTTGCTGTCAAAATAACTCATTTCCAATTTTTATCAATAAAAAAGTTGTTTATTTTAAAACTTATTATAATTAAACTTTTTAAGCATAGCCAAAAATGACGTATGTACTCCATAAAACGATAGTTTTATGTACACTACATGACTCGATCACTAACACAATCATGTCACGTATTACACTGGCAAGAAGACAAGGCAGCAACACTTGCTTACGGATAGCCAACAGCAGTAGAAAAAAGATACTTTCGTGCATGCTAATATTGCACAATTTAAAGTAGTGTTCGCTTGAATGATTCCTGTACCTATTGAAATCAAAATGCACCAGCTGCATATCTTCTGATATCTCCACCTCCACTGTTGCATGAGGACGAGTCTACAGTTTCCAAAAATGAAAATCAATCAGAAGCATGACAGTGAATACCAAAGTTCAAACGCTGAAGCAACATCCAAAACTTTCAAACCACCACTGTTTCCAACATTAAAACAACAGATCTGTTCCTAAAACCCTTCCCAGAATATGAAACTATAAGGTGGAAAAAGGTGATCAACTCGTCAAATGGAGGATAGAACTTTTCAATATCAATTTGTTTAGCTTTGGATCTGGGAGTCATATGAGGTGATGGGTCTGTTGGCGTGCTGATTATGGATTAACTGAACTTGAATCTGAGGTTTTCTTGGTGATGGTTTTTGGGCTTGGGTTAGATGCAAATATTCTCTTCATTGTGGTTTTTTCCTTGGTTGAATGACAATTGGAATTCATACTGATCAAAGATGGAATTATTCAAACACGAATGGATGGACAGGGAGAGTATTACACAGAACGTGCAAATTTAATATTTAAAAGTGTTCTTGATGGCAAGGGGTTTGAGAGCATTAGCTTTATTTGATATGCGTTCACATTTCATGTTTCTTTCTTTTACTTTTTTCTCCCGTTTCAGAATGCTGATGTATACACAATAATTTCATAATCACGAATTTCCAAATCCAACCATATGTCAGATTTCCAGTCCCACCAGCACCATGTGAGACGACAAATCTAAGAATGCAAAAGTCTCATTTGTAGCAAAGAGCAGCAGGAGAAATATTAAAAACCTATTTGAAAGTCCTTTGAAAGATGAACGTAAGTCACGTAACAATAATCACAATGAAATTGTTAGCAAACGAACCTGCACCAATATAAAAGGTAAAGCCACCCCACCACTAGGAGCATTTCCCAAGCCATATAGTTGCTCATTACGTTGGACAAGCTTTTGAAGACCTACGTACTTCAGCCAAATATAGGGAAGAAAAGACAAAATGTTATACACGTTACTAATTGTTAGTATCCTCATTCATGATGCATATCAAGAAATTAACTTGTATTGAATTCTATAAAAGCTGACAGCATATGCTCAAAGATTCCTACTTGTTCCTCCAGTTCTTGCAAATATGCTGCTTTCTTCTCAATCCGATTTCTAATTCCAAGACTCTCATTCTGCAGTCAGTTACATACAACTTAAATTACGTTGCTTGATACATATTAATAACATTTTGCACACTGGGGTTTGCTTATAGCAAATAATTAGATAAAGGATAAAGAGTGGTGGGAAGTAATAAAAGTAAGAAACATGAAAATGAACCTTTAGTTCTTCAATGTCACTCAAGCTAGTCCGTGGTAAACCTTTCCATTGTATTTCCTTCTTATCTTTAGATATTATATCCATTGCCATCAGAACATTTAGAGCATCATAAACCCTTCGTCGTATGTTTTTCTCATCATATTGTTGCTGCCACATATATTTAACAATCAAAATGAGACGTTCAAAAAAGTTTCACAATTACCCAAGACAAAGCTTATGGATATGACAAATGCGATGAACCTGGTCCGGAGAGGCAATATTATTGTTAGGATCTGCAAATTCGGTAACAAGTTCATCTGCAACCTGGAGAGACATTGATTAGTTAGATTTAGATTTAGACACTACATGACAATCAAATAGACCATAATAACATGTCGTTACGTAGTTGAATAGCTCATTTTGGGTTTTATGCAAGGAACATAGGTCAAATATCATTACTAGTTTCCACTTTCCAGAAGAACTCATCAATATTGCAAACCAGTTCATCATCATCATCATAATAATAATAATAAAGTTAAAAATACCACATTTTGGATTTTGCTTAACAAGAGAAAGGTCATAAAACAGGACAAATTAATCGGGACGGGTGAACAGAAATACCAACTCATCATTCCAAAAACACGAGCGCCCAAACATATTGCAGGCAGAGAGAGAGAGAGATTACAGAAATGCTATTTTTTAAAAAGCATGATAAGAAATGACATTAAACGTTAAGTAAGCATCTGACCTCATTGTATGTAGTTCTTCCTTTGCTTTCCACTTTCTCGCACACTATTCCCAAGAGAAAGAAGCAAAGCTAATCAGTATGTAACTCTTATCTAGAACTCATTCAAGCACTAAATATAAACTATCTAGTTCACTTCCTCTCAGTAGAAACAAAACCTTTCATGCTAAATTGACGAAGCCCTCTACCACTCTTATCCCCTCCAGCAGCACGTTGACCCCTCTTCTTCTTCTTGTTTCTGTTTAGAACTTACTATTAGTCACAATTAGGAGCGAGAGGAAAGGAAAGGAAAGGAAATATAAAGACACTGGATTTAAATGAGAACCTATTATTGTGAGTCATAGAAACATTAATGACACCATCCATTACATACGCATTATTTAAGTGCAAAATATAAACAATAATCTCCTCGTTTAAATCATGCTACAGGTACAATCAAACAATTATTTCTTGCTACTCTAATTAAAGCCAAAACATATTAAAATTCTTTTTCCACAATTGATTTATTACCAAAAATCAAATCATGGAATGCCATCAATCTATTAAACCAAATATTTGGCCACACTATCTCCACAATTATTTATCTCATATATAACAAAACTATTTTATAACTCCAGCGAGTTCTGCCAAAAATAGTAGTATTCATTTAGCCAAAAAATATATCTATCATTTTCAATCTTTCATTCCACGAGTAATTATATTTCTTTTGCTAGTCACCACATGTATAATTACTGGCCTATTGCTTGCTATAACTCTACCATTAGGAATAAGCCTCTTATGATTACACGTTAATAAGTACATTAATTCCACATCAAGGCCACAGACAAAAACACCAATCAATAGATCTCTAACAATGAATGCAAAGAAATGAAGAAGTGACCTAGGCTCACCCAGTAGCCCCTTGTGAGCCGGCATCGTCGCCTTGGATGTCCAGATTGTTAAGCCTGATAAATGTGCTGTCACTGGCTGGAGTTGCCGCAGCGGTCTCACTCCGGCTTGATGGGGAACCCACGCTGCCACTAGTTGACACCGATTGTCCAGACCCAGTGGTAGCCCATGATTTGGTAGTTCCCCCTCCACCACCAATACCTCTAGAAATGCCTGACGGGTTCTTATTCCCGTCATCTTGGTTGTTGTTGTTGTTATTGCTATTATTCACCATGTTCAATCACGAACGATCAATTTGAGTGGCCCAAATTAAAGCTAACCCAGGAGAAATCCAGGATTTTCAAGGAGAACTCAGCCTGGATTATATCCCACTAAAATCCTGGGATTTTAGAGAAACCCGGATGAGAATTCAGCAAATAATTTTTGGTCTTTTCAGTCAATAGAGTAAAAACGCTAAATTTAGACAATAATAATCAAAATCCTGATATTCCAATACAAACCCAGATTAAAATTGGACAAAAACAAACTCTTGACCTTTTCCACAAAATAGCTATTAATAAGAGAATTTACCCAAATAACCACCCAATAATACGAAAAAACGTAGAAGAGAAACAGTGAAAAAAGGAGCAAAAAGACAACAACGATTCCCAAGGAAAATTCCAATAAAACACCGTCCCTTTAAAAACTCATCGAATCTGCCCACAGTAAAATTCAATACTATTTGTAAGATTTACAATCAAAAAGGGTTGCAGAGAGAGAGAGAGAGACATTGGTACCTCATACGGGTACCTAAAAATAGTCAGCTGAAACCATTACCGCAATATATTCTCCTTTTTCTGAGTCTTTTCTCTAAAACAAAGCACTGAAGGTACCGAAGAGGCGGAGGAGTAATGCAATTTAATTGGTGAAATAGGAGCGTAATTCGTAAAGTGAGAAGCTTTTTTTCTTGATCTACAGAGCGGAAAAACAGAGGGGGTGCGCAGAAGAGAATGTCGTAGCGAGGGAAGATTTTAAGGGTAACTGATATCATGACGTCGCTATTTCAGTTTATAAAGCGTATATTTGTGTTCTTGGATCCCTACAGTTCGATCCAATTTGGGGATATCTCTCATTTAGTGGCCAAATCCTAGGTTGCTACTTGCTAGTTTAAATTGAATAATGCTAGTCGTCCTACGTCGCATTCTATTTGTAATTATTTTATTGTGAATATAAAAATTTATTTGATTTTTTTTAAATTTTTTTATTGAAATCATGATACATAGAATGTCACGTACGACGACTATTTTAGTTGTCGGCTATGAATAAATTTAAATTGTTTACTTATAAGTGAATGAGTATCAAAATAAATAATTTTTCAATTAGTAAAGATTTAAAATAAATAATTTATAACAAGTGGTAATAAGATTAAAAAAAAACTTGTAATTGACCAAGCACTTCGGATATTCAAATTAACACGTGAACATTTCGTCATAAGATGACAAGTAGACTTGAATTTAGGAAGAAATCCGTGAGTACGAAGAATGTTCGCAAAATTCATTCTGACGTGCATGATTGACGTTTTTTCTCTATCCATCTTCCAACGATTCCACGTCATGTGTTGTCTGTCAAAATTTTCTGTACTTATAACATGATTGTTGAATTTATGGCATTTGCTCAAGTATAATCTTAGTTAACATCGTCTAAACCTTTAATTATCAGATAGAAAAGTAATCTATTTATCTCTTAAATTTAGTCTCGACTTTTTGTATTTTATGGAAGGGCGGTGATGAGAGAAGGTAATCCAAATTTATTACATAAAACATAATTTAGACCCTAAGCAAAATGATTCCTAAAATTAACTAATAATAAAAAAAGATAATGAAGAATACCAAAAATAGAGCAAGTCGTATCCATCTTCATCATATTCCCATATACAATATCAAATACTCTAGCATAAGGGTGTGTTTGAGCCACATTATTTTGAAAAAATGTATTCTGGAATAGTATTGATGGAGAACGTGTGGTTGAAAAAGAAGAAAAAGTTATTGATGTGATAGAAAATATTATTTTATTAAAGAATTAGTGGTTGAAAATGAGTAGAAGAATGAAAATGAAAATTTTAGGGCTTGTCTGCTGCTGATTAAAATCGACAAAAGAATTGCTTTTCATACCGTTGAAGAAGGTAACGGTCAAGAAAGGAAGATTTGCTGCTGATTGTTGTGTCTAACGGTCAGAAATTAACGCCAAAAAAGCAATTCTTTGAAAGGAAAATCAGTACCAGACAAGCCCTTAATGTGTACCAAACGGGGGCTAAATAAATGAATTCATGAACACTAATGAATAATATATAAGAATCAGATTTACATTTTGTGTCATCCGCTTTGATAAATACTTATCAAACCTTTGATGATTCTCCATTTATGTTGCGATGGAAAAATCAATTTCAAATTTGTATTATGTCATTTCAGATGGTATTTATTCAAGCTATAGAGATAATCCATGTCTAGAGTTAAGATGTGTCGAAAAATGTTTAGAGTTCATTCAAAATAATTTGAATTTTACGTTTGAAATGAATATCATCAGTACCAGATAAAATTATAGAATCGTGTAAATCATATTTTGTACTGTGCAGGTTAACTTTTCATGAGTTTCAAATGTATAGTAATCTTATGCCCGAAGCATCTACTATGGATAAAACATTATTCAGACCATAGCATACCGATTCACTTCAATGGTGGAATGCACAATTGGTTTCAGTATGTCGTTTGGTAGACATTGTTTGGATGTGGAACATATGTATACATTTTCATTGAATGAAAGTGATATGATTCGGAATAGGAAATCACTTGATCGAGTTTTGGAGTTCAAATTGAAGAAGTTGACAAGGCAACGTTCAAGTTTCGTGAAGGGTTCGGGAGCTGAAATGAGTTGGATTCAAGGTTTGGAAGACGTTTGGAAAGAGAGTAGTATGGATGAAAAACAGTCATAACTTTCAACTCGATTGTCGAATTTTCGCTCATGAGTACATTCTGAAAATGACACGAAATTATGCACAAGACTACGCAACCTCATGGTATTTTTGGGCTTGAGATTGCACAGATACAGGTCGAAAAAAATTTGCCGAGAATTTTAATTTCACGCGAATTTCCTTATTTTGTTAGAATTTTAGTTTAAGTAAGATTCTTGTAATCTTTAAAGTGATATTTTCATTTTTTTCTATATTTTCCTAGGTTTAGTATAAATAGGAAACTTTATTTAATTGTAAAAGAACATTTTTGACATTATGGTACATTGAGATTTTCTCTCTTCTTGTTCTTGATTGAACATATACCAAACTTATCAAATATTGATATATTTATGGCGTTTAACCCTTAGAACTTATCAAATGATTAGACACCCTTTGTGGTGTTCGCAAATCGAGGTTTATTGGTTTTGTAATCAAGAGATCATTTAAATTTCGTTTTTGTTTAGTTGTTTGGTTTAATAATTTGCGGGTCGAGATTCTACCGTCTACAATCTGAATTTGAGCTTTCCCAAAGTTTTCAATTAATTTCGCGATTTTTACGCTGATCTCGTACTCGAGTTCGCGTCAAAAAGGGTTTTAATTAGAGAATTTGATTCTTGATTTTACTTTTTCAACTGCTTTGTCATTTTTAATATGCACGACGAAAAGCATCTAAAACATGCCTTTCACGTGTTAATTGAATTCATTTCATCAGCACATGAACTTTTCATAATAAGATAACAAGTAGACTTGAACTCATGGCATTTAACGCCGCATCCATTTTCATGTAATATACTCACGTTTAAATAAATCAATTCATGAACACCAACGATTAATATCAGAATCACATTTCGACATTAAGGCTCCGTTTGATATGTAGATTTTTTCGTGAAAAATGGAAAATATTTTTTATTTTCCAATTTTTTTAGTGTTTGATAGGCAAAATTTTATCAGGAAAATATTTTCCACATTTTTGAGGAAAATAAATTCTTGATGTTTTGGTAGGTAAATATTTTTCAAATTTTTTTTTTTGGGCATTTGGAAGAAATTCTAGACACAATGGTAAAAAAAAAATTCACTTTTATTGACAATTTCCATGCAAAACAAAGCCAAGCGAATGATATTCGATATGATTATTTTTTATTTTTTTATTTTTGTCATTTGGAACAAATTCTAAACCAAATAGTAGAAAACATTATCAATTTAATGGACAATTTTCATAAAAAACGAAACTAAACGGATTCCAATCTTTCAACATTTTTCATAGAAAATCATGTCAATCAAACACAATTAATTACAATTCTCGGTAAAACAATTTATAGGAAAATCTTTTCCCTATAAAATATTTTCTAACCACCCATTTTCCACCTTATAATCAAACAAACCCTAAATATTATCAGAATTTGTTCAAAACAAGTACAGTAATATCACGAGCTTCAACATTACGCCTCTATTTGACAAAACGTTAAAAATAATTTTTGTTTGGGAAGAATAAGTTTTGAAATATTGATTTTTTGGAGAACGTATGACAACACAGGCCCAATGTATCAAGCAGGAAGTAAAAGGAACCACAGGTAATGTACCGAGTAGGAAGTAAAAGGAACAACAAGTCTAGCACAATAGGTTCATATGTTGGGGATATTACGCCAATAAACCTATTTATTTGGACTGTTTCTAATCCTTTTCATTTTTGCATACTTCAATTTGTACTGGAGAAAGTCCCTAACATCTCATAAATATGCAGTAGATGTCCAAATGAATGGAAATCACCTACTTGATCGTTAGTTGACAAAAAAAGTCAAATTTTGATTAATTTTGACCAAATTAAAATGGATAAAATAAAAACTTTGCATATTATCTCTAAAATAAGTTAAAAATTAAATTAAAAAATCAAAATCAAAATCCTCATCTTCCATCCCACCCAAATCCAGAAAAACACCAATCACCCAATCCACCAAAAAATCATCTTCTATTCAACGATCTCATTCCACAAACACATCTCACATAATTAATCAGACAAACATTATAGGAGATCAAAATCAGTCCTTAAAACATGGGACACGCACGGTCCAACAACAAGATTCTACAACTCCGATGACACCCGCGGTCGTGCACCATTGCTAGTCGGTTTACCTTACCTAGGTGCTCCAATTCATGGTGGGACATCATCCAAAACAACTCCATTGATACAGGTCTGCCTCGGGAGCAAAACGAGGCAGTTCTATCTCCTTAAATTAATGATCTGGTGCTCTCCTTCCACCAAATTGACAACTCACAATCCCTTAGCAACATCGAACGATGATGGGTATTCCCTCAATTGATCTAATTGTGTCACAAACTGCTCCAATTTTGGCTTCAAATTCTACTGAATTCCACACATAGATGAGGTTCCAATTTTTATTTTTTTATTTTTGTTGGGTTTGATTTGATTTCTGATTTTGATATTTGGTTGGAAGCGGCTGCCTTTGGGAGGTGGTGGCGACCGACCTTTATGCCCCATCGATGTGGGTAGGAGTTGGGAAAGAAAGTGCGGTCCACCGACTTTTCTAGGGTAGGGTGGGGAGGTTGGGGTGAATTCCTTTTATTTTATTTTTTTGGTTTTTTTACTTAATTATTTTATGTAAAAAAAAAATGTAAGATTATCATTTTGTCATTTTGAAATTAGTCAAAATTGTAGTTAAGGTTAGTTTTTTTGTCAATTAACAGTCAAGTGGACGATTTCCATCCATTTGGACCTCTATTGCATATTTATGAAATGTTAATAACTTTCGATGGTACAAATTAAAAGCTAGGATCAAATTTGCAAAAATTGAGAATGTTAGAAATCGTTGCTACAATTTTCCGTGCTAATTTATGTAAAAAATTGAACGAATCTAAAAAGTTCTCAAAAATTGGGGTCCCAATCATAGATATCCCACCACACTCATAAAAATATTGAATCATGCTCGTGTACAACTTGGTGTACATCCTTATATATACTTTGCCACAACTTAAAAAAAGAATTCATTATTTGTAAATTCTTTGTTTACATCGTTGTTTACATTCCATTTGTTTTCAGATCATTGTGATGGGAAAACTAATTTTTTTTCTATTAAATTGGTAAATGACAATTTGTCACGGCGAACTCGGCTTGGTTAAAAAAAAAAAAAACTCTCATTAGAAAATTATGCAAGTGTTAACAAAGAGTAGATAAATTGAGTTATGCTATTCATCTCCGGGGTTACAATTTTGATTTAAATGGCTTTAATATGAGATTAAATGAGATGTGAAATTTAATAAATCATTTAATTTTAATTTTAATTTATCGTATTATTTATAGCCAACTGGACCGAGGGTGTACACATGGCAAATCCCAAAAATATCTCCCGTTTTCACTGTCTTCTTATTCTCTTTAGCTTTTTCTTCTTGTTCTTCAGCTTATTTTCGAAGCACAAACGAAATCTAACCCTAGTACCCACCTCGATCCATACAAGAGCTGCTCCTCAAATTGCAAGCTAATTTAGGTTCGTCGATCAATTATACATTAACGTATGTGGCTATTTCTATCTGTCCGTGCTGTTGATTTTCTTTGATTATTCATCACGTTTTACATGTATTTTTTATATTATCTGTAAGTTCTAATTTTTAATTGGAAACGTGATTTCTTATAAAAAAAAATTTACCTTACTGGTGTGTTAATTAGGTAGTATGAATTCTCAGCGAGAGAACGTTGATGGAAAGGCGGAGTTTCGGAAGCTTTCTAATGATACAGCTAGCAGGAAGTACCGGCGCCGGTCTCCTGTTACTGGGTCGTTGTCTTCATATGATGGTTAGTTTTGAATTATTACCTTTATAATCTAAGATCAGTCGTGAGGAGAAGGTGAATGATATTTGGTTTTTATGAAATTTTTTCTTTTCCGGATGATGGTGACTGAAATCGGTAGATTGCTCTGGTCATTGATAATGTTTCATTCTCCATAAATGGTCCATGCATGTGGGTGGGTGGATTTTATGTGCACGCGTTTGTAAACAATTAGATGGATTTGCAAGATTAAAATTTTTTATTAAGAGAAGCTATGTTAGGGGTGTTTGATGCCCATTATTGAGAAAAGAATGCATTTTATGATGTGACGTGATGAAAAATATGTGGTTAAAAAATAAGAAAAAGTTTTGCACTTGTATGTAATATTATTTTATTGAAGAATGTGTTGTTGAAAATGAATTTTTTTTAAGAATGTGGATTCCATCTAATTATTATAAAATATGATGTGTGGAGTTTGCTCTTGCAGATTTAGAGTTAGTTTCTTCTTAATCATGGAAATGCTGTTGTTGGAAGGATTGCATGTAGCATTTGATAGTCATACTCGCCATTGAATCTGAAATATCGAATTCACATTCCTTTTGAATTTGTAATAGTGAACATGTTTGTCATCTTTTTGTATATATTCTGAAGTGTCTGATTTGCACCTTCATATAATGTCATGATACATCAGAGATATATGATAGGTATCGGGTTATTAAATGATGAATGTATAATGTTTTACTGTAAATTTGTTATTACATGGATTCAATATTTCAAATCTGAATAATTTTTTTTGTACTCCTAGACTATTAACACGGTGAAAAATGATTCTTTATCTGTCACGTGTTACTGTCAAATTCAATTGCAGTTCCAAATGCTATTACTTCTTTGTTGATATCCTGCTTCTCTTGTTAGCGTAGCTTCTTATTATATTCCAGGAAGTCCTCACTCTGAGCGCAGCTCTAGTCCAATCCCATCAAGGAAGGATATTGCAGAAGTTTCTGGTGATAAACGAAGAAAGGGTGATGATAGGGACTTAGGTAGGGATTCTGGCAGGGGTCAGTATAGCCACAGTGGTGGATCATATAAAGATTTCGATCGTTATATATCAAAGAATTCCCATCATTATAACAGGCATGATGAGTATAACAGACGTGGCAAGAATTTAGATGATTATGATAGAGATTATTCTAAGCTGTCATCTCGTCGTGGCCGGGAGGCACGGGACTCACGAGATTATCACAGTTCCAGTTACTCAAGACACGAGAACCGACCTAGAGACTATCCATGTGACGTGGACAAATACTCTCGATATAAATCTGACGGTTCAGGGCATAGAAGCAGGGATAAAGAGGAAGACTCATTTGACAAGGAGAGAGACGGGAACCGGCATAAAGAGGATAGGGATGAACGAGATGGGAAGATTGACCATCAAAGGAGTTCACGAGACCACAGAAGTGACCGCTCACCTGCTTATGAAGATCTCAGGGGTCTAAGAAATAACTCATCTTCTCGAAGGGACTGTTCTGGGCTTCATCTGAAAGAAGCTGCTAAGAGAGACATTAATGAACTAGATGGTGAGAAGTACAATAAAGAGGAGAAGAAGATACACGAGGATCAGGACAGATACAAGGAACGACGCTACAGGGAACCAGCGGGGATATCTGAAGACAGGAAAACTTTCTCCGGCCAAGTTGAAGAGTCTGTTGCTAAGAAACCGAAGATATATAGCTTGGGTCCTGCAAAAGATGGTAAGTCTCAGTATGTCTTGTAGCTACAAGGTGATTACTGCTGTCGAAAACATGAAATTTGGCTCCATTTTATTGTTTTGCAATCCCATAAAATCAATTTCTAAATCTGCAATCTCAGATGAGGAAAAGCAGTCATCATCCTCAAAGCAAACTCAAGATACTTGTGAAACAGTGAGTGCGAAGCAGGCCTGCGTGACAGATTCTGATATTGATGCTGCAAAAATCGCTGCTATGAAAGCTGCTGAATTAGGTAGGCATTTATTGATTCTCTGACTGTATTTATTGTTGTTATTGCTCGTTTAACTTATTCCACGGGAAATGTACAACAATTGAGTTTATTTTAATTAAATGCTGTCAATATTTATGATGGGTATTTGCATTTTCTGAATGTGCTGAGTTTTGAAGAGAAGAAGATCAGTAAAGAAAATACCCCAATTACCTATATAATACTTGAACTGCAGTGCACCTTAAATCTTTTCCAATTATTCTTTCTTTGGAATAACTTGCAGTTAATAGGAATCTAATAGGAACTGGGTTTATGTCTGCTGATCAAAAGAAGAAGCTATTGTGGGGCAATAAGAAAAACAAAACTTCTGAAGAGGTACTCGTTATATATCTTCATGGTTACTCGCATTCATATTTTCCCCTTTCGTCCTCTCCCATTTCCAATTTTTGATTTGATCAAATAGTGGTCAAAGGTAATATATCAATTTAGCTTCAACGTAATAGACCCATAGGACATAAGCTTGTACTTTTGAGGGTTCTTGATCAATTAAATACTTTTATTACACTGAAATTTGCTTGGAATTGTTATGGAAACTTCATGTACCTTGTTAAGAAACTAGGAGGATGTTGGCTAAGCTTAAAGAGTTTACTTATAAGTAAATAAGTTTCTAAGATATAAGTTACAAGTTAATAAGTTTCTAAGATACAAATTTCCTACTAATCAACAGTGAAAAATATGTTAAAACTTATTTTGATAGTAATCTGAGAGTTGCTTTGAAAATAAGTAATTATTTTCCTTAAAAGGAAAATGTAACTTATCCAAACATGTTTAGGAAAAAAAATACTCGAAAGTAACTTTTATTTGTTTTTAAGCTTAGCCAAACATGCTCTAGGACCAACATCATGTTGACCTTTTCACAAGCTACTACTAGATTATAATTTTCCGAAATGAGATGCTTGAGAACATTTACCATCTTCTGCTCATGTTATGTTAAATGCTCAATATAGTCTGTCCATCGCTGGGATACGGCAACATTTGGTGATCGTGAACGTCAAGAAAAATTCATCAAACTCATGGTAAATTCTGGTCCTTTTGTTTTTTTTTTCTTGGTTATTATGTTGTGACATGTTTGATATGCGGGATTGGCACCTATATAATAGGATGAAAGAAGAAAATGAAGTTCAGCTATAATCTGTTATATACGTACTTTTCAATACCACGCCATAAACATCCTCAGTGAAAAACAGTGTATATTGTTATTAGAAATTTCTTCCCACGTGCTAACACACTTTGAGTCTGAGGTTGCCTTGGTACCCATGGCTAATTGCAGGGCGTGAAAGGCGAGGTCAAAGTCGAGCACAAACCAGACAATCCAGATACGGAGAAACAGCAGGAGCAGCTACAGTTAGATTTGGAGAAGCAATACACTGCTGGACTGCGTCGGAGGGATGGTCGAACAGTTGGGCTTGGTCTTTAAATGTTCACTTTAGATGCTTTTGTAGTCATTTTAATCTACTTGGCAAGTTTTCTTTTGGTATTGCACTTGTAAAAGTAAAATTACTTCGAACGATGTTGCACTTCTATTTTATGGCAGTATCTTGGTCTGTGATAATGTGGAGGAAGGTTGCTAGTTATGCTATACCATTGGAAATTGTTCTTGTTGCGCTACATGTGCATAATAAGTTTACATAATAATTTACATACAAATGATATGGTAAGATATGACTTAGTTAAAATTTCTTCAACCAAATTACAAAAAAAGAAAAAAAAACTTTTCCACATTTGGTAGGGGTGAACACGGTTCAATCAAACCACTTCAATTTCTAAATCAAACCAATCCAAACCATATTTTTTCGGTTTGGTTTGGTTTGGTTTAAAACCAAGGTTAAAAAAAAAACTTACATTGAACAAGTTAAATCATCAATATTAATTTTAAATATCACATTAAAATATTAATATTAATATTATTACGAAAATTATAAACAAATGTTCTTCACTTCTAATAATTCAATGCACCATCTTTATCAATGCTAATTAGTGTAACATCTTCAGTTGTAACACACGATTCGTTCTCTGCATATATATAAGAATATAACAAATATATTCATTTATTACAATTAAACGATGTAAAAAAGCTATACAATAAATTGAATAGAAAGATCAAATACGATAATACTTTCCATGACTTTTTCTGAATCATCTAATGCTTCTACTTCATCCAAATATTGACGAATCACTATAGTCAACAAGTATAACCAATTCTTAGTGCAAATTATCGCTTCAATCATCTTTTCACTCAATGAACTCCTAAAGGAATTGAGAATCCAACCACTAGTAGAAAATATAAACTTAGAAGCAACTGTAGATATTTGAATGGCTAACATGCCCTTGGCAATTTGGGGGACAATCTTGTACTTATTTTCATTCAATTTCCACCAAATTAATATGTCGAAACCATCATTGGTTAAATCTTCACAACGATTATTTAAATAATCCATCAAATCATTCTTCTCAACTTGAACTTCCTACACAAGTCTAGCTTTAAAAATTAAGGAAATGGGTTTGGAAATTCCCAAAGTAGTTTGTAAAGCACTTTGACTTCTAGGTTGAGTAGCATCCTTAGGTAGGGCAAACGATGAAGTCATCATTTCCTTATGAAATTAATATAACCTATGAAGCATGTTTTCAACTTTCTTTAACATGTTTGCAATTTGTACACCATAAATAAGTTCAAACCCAACTTTAAACAATATTAACTTGCATCTGGGGTCAAGAATTGTTGCTATGAACAACACTTGATTAAACTTTTCAAGATTACCCCAATATTTATCATATTTTTTCTCATGCTAACTACCATGGATCCTATCATATTATTTGATTCTTTTGCTAATTCTTTCGACTCTCCATGAATTTCACATATTTCTTGAAAGAAAGAGTTTGACGTTACATATAAAGAGCCATTAATTTTCAATGTCATATCATAAAAAGTCTTCAAAAATCTGACAAATGCTTCAACTTGGTCCCAATCGGCATGTGTTGGTGGTCCATCTATATTTTTCCCATTAGATCTTTCTTCATCAAAGTACTTTGTATAGTTTGCATCACTTTCCAAAATATCAAATGCTTTTTAAAACTTTATTGCAGCATGTAACATCGTGTAGGATGAATTCCATCTAGTTGATACTTCCAAACACAATAAACCTCGAGACTCAATATTTGCATCCTTGCAGCTCTCTCAAAATCTTTTTAGTTGTGCTGGGGAAGAACAGCGTACCATACAGCATTGCGGATAGATGAAATAGCATTGCTAATTTCTTTTATACCATCACAAACTATAAGATTGAGAATGTGAGTACAACACCTCATATGAAGCATTTCTCCCCCAAGAACTAGACCATTCTTCTTTTCTAGAAAATCACTCTCCAGTTTCATTATTGTCACATCATTAGATGAGACATTATCAACTGTCACACATAAAATCTTATTAATTCCCCAATCCTGAATGTAAGATATCAATTTCTTTCCTACCATATCACCCTTATGGTTGGGGACTTGGATGAAACTTATGATTCGTTTTTTAAGTTTCCAATCATCGTCAACCCAATGAGCAGTCAAACATAAATAACTTACATTTTGTATAGATGTCCAACAATCAATAGTCAAACAAACTCAGTGTTTACTCAACTCTTTCCTCAATTTCTTCTTCTCACCGAGAAACAAATGATATATATCCCTAACAACGGTAATCCTTGAAGGAAAATCAGAAGTTGGAAAAAATACCTTATATAACACCGAAAACCTTCATCTTCCACGTGTCGAAAAGGTAACTCGGATAATATAAAGTACTTAATAATATGTTCTCTCACCCCTTTTTGAGTAAACTTGACGAGTTGTCCACCACTCTCTAAAACCTCATTATTTTTAGAATTACCATAGAAATTTAATGTCTTTTGCTTATTGTCTTGAATCTATATGGATACTTCTTACACAAATCCTCGATATAATTTCTCAATGTACTAGTCCCACCTTTAGATTGATGTTTATATACCTGTCCAAAATAGATACATTCTACCCTACCATCCTTCTTTATATCAAAATAAGCCCACACATAAGACCTTTTATGTCCATTCTTACCCTTCACAGTTGGTTGCACATTCACAATTTCACTATTCATCGGAATTTTATCACCGGTCTCATGGTTACTTTGTTCTTCTAAAATCGAATCCATATCTGACTATCTATATATAAAAAATTTCATATCAAAGTTAATATACGAAAGAATATTAATGTTATAAAAAAAACTGTAATCAATCATGTTATACAAAATTAATATACAAAAATAATGTATTATGTGCAAAAAAACATTGCCGTCACTGACCGCATTGTTTTGTGCAATTATTTCTTGAAGGAAAAAAAATTCTAATTCGTCATCTGAATTAAAACAAATCTTGAAAAAATTCTAACTAGCCATTTAAATCAATACAAATCTCGAAGGAAAAACAAATCCTGAAACCCTAGAATTGCAGCAAAACACCAGAACCTTTTTTTTTTTCCATTATTCAAATCAATGTCAAAAGAAATTAAGAAAATATGTAGAAAATTAACAAACAAAACTCCGTACATGAACATGAATTAAAGTAAAGAATCAATATGTAAAAATATAAATAGTAGAAATTCACGTACCTTTATTATTAGAGTTTGAAAGAGGGAGAAATAACCTAAAAGTTAATTGAAAGTACAACGCAGGTATTAAAAGATTAAGGATTGGATTTAAATTTTAAAGTCGAGATGTGTAATTATCTAATTGAGCATTTAGTTAAATTAGGTGTTGAATTTAATTGGATCGAGTCTAATATGAAGCTATCTTTTAATTGGGATGCATTTGATTTTAATTGGGTTGAATAAAATTTAAATTTAAAATTCATTTTTTTAATAAGCAGTTTGGGTGTTTGAAATGGTTTGCAAAAATTAAAACCTAAACCAAACTGCTGCCACTTCAAAACGGTTTGATTCGGTTCATTGACGATCCACGTGTATCCAAACCAACGGTTTCAAAAAAAGGGTTTCAATTTTGTTTGACGATTTAGCGGTTTCATCGTTCAGCCCTAACATTTGGCATCTCATAAAACATAACATGATTGCTTATGTACGAGTAGCATTATTCAAATTGTTCTTGGTGAATGTTAGGCTAAGCTTAAAGAATTTACCTTTAAGAAAGCCTCAATGCTGGTTGAATAAACATTAATCTGCTCTCATCTTTCAACACCACTAGCAACAAAATCATTGAAAACTCAAACTCAAAGCTCAAACTAACCTTTTTCATTACACAGTTTCTGAATGAGATTTAACCATGTACATACAACAAATCGAAGTGTCCCAATATCTCTCACTTGCACCTGGCAATTTACCCAAAAAAAAAGAAAAAAAGACCCATAGAATCTCCATTTTGGTGGAGACGTCCCTCGAACAAGAGACAAGCATTAAGCATTAGATCGTATTGGATATTAACAATGTCCAATACAAGAAAACAAGCCAAGCCAGAATCAGGTATATTGATACTGTTCATTCCTATCTATAGCAAACAAGTAGTGGCTATATTAAGAGGATTTAGAGATCAACATTCCTCTCCATCCTTGGTATAAATGGGTATCTGCCATGCCTTGGTGTTCTTTTTTGGATCATCGGTGAGGCTGAGATCTGTATCGTCTCCTTTAAATGTCCTAATAATCGTTTTGGAACCCATAATTATAAGTCTTTCCACCATAAATAGTTGATAATTGTTCTCAACTAATGGATCCAAAATACTGCTATAATTCGATGAATATGCCAATTTGTACCTGCAAATAACATAAAACCAAAAAAAAAAAAAAGATGAAATTAACTACGATATTGAACGGTGCGTATCCAAGAACAGACCAAACTAAGAAACCTAGGTATCATAGAACTCGAGCAGCAGTTAAGTTGAAAGTAACTCACTGTCAAAACAAATAACTTATTAGTTGATCAATAAAAAATATTATTTATCTTAAAACTTGCTCATTTACTCACAAGTAAACAAACTTCAAGTCCCGAATGAAATACAAACAATTCCCAGGAGACACTGGATTTTTATTATAATAAAATTTATTTATTTTAAAATAGTTTGATGCGGGTATGATAAAATTTTAAAAACATAGGTCCCAAATGAAACATGTGATGACACCATAACCGCAAACGATCATATATGACTGAGTGTCAGGTTTAGGATGACATCTACAAAAGTTTTTGCATATGCCAAGGCCACTGGAGGATCCAGCACCCAGCAAGGCTCGGCAACCTCCTGTGCAGGCTCCACCAGCGGTAAAAAAAAAAAAAATTCTTTCCTTTCTTTATTTAAGGCCAGACAGACAGCTTCTCTTGAGGCTTCTAAAATGTGAATTTTGGCATTCTGATGTTAAAACACCATGGAGAAGTCTGATGAAGAGTCCCCATGTCTAGTAAAACATTCTGCTCATGTGATACTTTAATTACTGAAACGTGGACTTTCGAAACACTATATTTCTTTGACTGAGGAAGAATTAGCTTTTCTAAAAAGCAAAAGGGAAAAAAGAGGGTTTTTGAAGTTAGGGGTAAGGATGGGGAGGAAGGCTAAACATTATTTTCTTATTTTTGGGTTGCATTGGATTATATTTTCATATTCATAAGATTTTTACGTTTTAGTACATTTATATATTGATATAAGAATTTTTAATATTATTTAATTAAATATTGATAAATGATCTCGCTATTGTGGCCGTTGATAATTCACCAACATTCCTGGATCTGCTACTGGCCAAGTCCCAAAGTCATCAAAAGAAGAGAACGTAAATATCAGATGACCAAAAATCAAGGCACAAATCTTTAGTAACTTAAAAAATGATGAGGTTGGCTTTATTTGTATTATTGACCTGAAACTCGTTCAACCAATTTATTGGGAAAAAAAAAGAAGACAAATTCATACAACTAAGAACGTAAAGCACAATCCATCAAAAATGATAACAGACCGTAAATAAGAAGATAGTTTCCTCTCAGATGAAATTATACAATTTCCAACAAGAATGATAACTCAGCTTTCAAATACATGTTTACTGTTTAGTAAGGTGAATTGGAAAATATTAAGGAAGGAAAATAAGCTAAAATCTTGTGATACAGTCCAATCATGTCTCCTACTGCATAGCAAAGATGGCAAAGTTAACGGAAAAAATAATTATAGTGCAAAAGAGAACATATTCTTCAATCCCAGAACATAATAAAATTGATTTGATCAACTAATCCTCCTAACAAATAGACATTACAATTTACTATAACATAAACACAGCAAGAGCACCAATATCCAAGAAAAGAAGAAAAATGACATACCTCACAGCCAGAGGTGAAAAAAACCCCGGCTTCCTTTCATTGGAGGCAATAAAAAGAGTTCGTCCAGGGGGAACCCATTTTTTGATTCTACAAAGAATGAATTCGGGCCTTGTATCCCTATCTAGATGAGGATGTAAGCTCCGATGAACCCCAAATCTGTCCTTCCTAGTTTTCAATTTATCACCTCGACGAACATGTATAGCATCATAATCACCAAGAAGCGCCTTGATCTGTAGAAATGAATACTCATAATTGATTGTGTTAAGGAAGTAAATCACGTCAATTAGGCAAGAGTATAACTAGAGTTTATTATGTTTCCATTCTTGTACCAAGTTACCAAACGTGTACTCCTATTTTTTCTATATAATGAAATCAAAGGGGAGGAAGAAATTTAACTTCTTCTCTCAATTGTGCCAAACCTGTTTCTCTACAGATTGCTTAGCAGAAAAGAACACATATTTCACATGAATCAAATCTTTACGAAAAATATTTATAGGGTGTTTGGTAGAGATTAAAATTGAAAATATAGCCGTTATTGTTGACTTTTATTAGACGGGTGAGACCCAATAACGGCCATATTTTCAATTTTAATAGGATTTTAAGCTGTACCAAACAGACTCTTAGATGATAAAGCAAAAATACACAATAGAACCATGAAGCTGAGTGAAGTTCAGGAAATTATTCCTTTTAATTCTTTTGCTCGTGTGTTTGTTTATCTTCATCGAAGTCATGCTTGATTAAACTTTTTTCTCACACTTATTTCCTATTACCTTATATTTCCTCTCTTTTTTCTTTTATTTTTTTTCCTGCTCACGAGGCTTAGAATATTGATCTTTCCTCCCTATATGTCTCACCAGCTTAAAGTTTTCCTTTCATTTCTTCTTCGTCTAAATTTTGCGCTTTATTGAAGTGTTTGAAACTTAACTAAATGAAGTGAACTACCTTTTCTGCTGCATCTTGTAGCTTCTTTGTAGCCATTGAAGGAAGAAATGAATAAGACAACATGATAGAACTGCGGTTGTTTCGATCCTTGCACTCCATGAACCTGGATGTTTATCATGATTAATACCTACACAAAAGCTATCAAGATTCAAAACTTAAATTGATTATACACTTCATATAAACTTCAATATTGAAATGTATAACCAGACGATACAATTACACATTAGGTCACTGAAATGTAAACAACATTTTAGTATCATAAAAATAATAATAATAATAACTCAGCACCCAAAAATGAAGTTAATTGGTCAAATCGCATCTTCAGATAAATAAGCCAGAAGCTTCTATACTTGAAATATGCATAATCTAAATCTTCTAAACTAGTTTTAACTACAGCGTTGACCGGGGGGAATCCAGGGAGGAGGCAGAAAAAGAAGAAAAGAAGTAGAAAAACCATAACTTAGAGATAGTACACTTGCCATGATAAAGGGCTCGCAGTTCGATTTATGAGCAAAATATTGGAGTACAAACTCTTCTCTTTGAGATCATGCCGGCTGACCCCTTGTACGTGTGCTGCCCCTCTGGATCCCAATTTCATGCTCGTTGAAAGGACATGATGCCACTGCTTTGAATTATCCAAAATTACAGGTACCGTGTTGGATATTAGGTCCAGATCATACAAAGAATCCATAGCGCATGAGTTAGCAGCCCACCTAACAGACAGAGTTCAACATTCACAAAGTGCAGTAAGCAACACTGGTTTGCAGCTATATTCAATTAAGTACCAGAGAGAACTGAAATGGCGAGTGGAAACCACGAGACATAAATCTTTGTAATTTTATGGACAACATTTCCTTCCTTTTTGACATTCTTAATTATTAAGGTTGTAACCAAAAAGCTCAATTTTCAAAAAGACTATTCACGTCCTAGTTCATTTGGCAGCATGGTATTATTAAATTCCATAAGTAATATTCATGTCCATAGTTTTGAAGTTTGATATGTAACAAGGTAAACATCAAACTTGCATGCCTATCTTCTTTTCCACGTGATAAATCAAAAATGTAAAAGCAAGATTCTAATACTTAATTTCATAACACCAGGTACTTTCATGTCAATCAACGATTTTGTTATGAGTTATTTATGCCATGAAGACAATAAACTCTCTGTAGTGAGCAACCAAGTGAAAACTGACCTTTCCTCTGACATCATATTTTCAGATGAATGAAGAATCCCCTTCTTATTGTGTATCGGATTTATGCACATCCTAGAAGGCATCACAAAAGTCCTATAACCAGGAGGAGAAAGTGTAAGGAAGATTATTACATTTTAAAAAAAATAAAGAACATATTGAGACTGCAAAAAGGGAAATCAAGACAGTTAAGCAACATAAAACTCAAGTAAATAATAATGTTAAAGGGCATTTATGATACAAGTGATGGCTTATGATCTTAAGGTGTATCTGTAAGAACTTTTATCCTGCTCCAAGAACAGATCTCATTAACTGAATTGCTGGAAAAAAGCATACTCTACAAGATTATTATTAATCAGTAGCTCAAGATGAATTACATAACAAAAGGTTGCATTTTTTTGGTGTGCAACCTGTTCCCTAGATTATAAGCGATCCTTCAAAAAACTGAATCTGTGTACAAATCATTTAAATTGAATGGAGTAGCAGAAGAGCTCGAGTCACTGCAATGCGAGAAAATTTATTACCTAAAAGATCAACAATTTATATTAAATGGACAAATGCTTTCCAAATTTTGTATGGACATCACTAAGACTTGATTCAATTTTAAATCCAGTAGTTCAAAAGATTCTCATTACCAACTTCCAGAAGAAAATCACCATTTCTAATCAGAAACCACAGAGAGGTAGACTCCTTGTGAAAGATTGTTGTTAAAAAAACATAAAGATCAAGTTAAGACTGAAAAAGGGGAAATCAAGACATTACAGAGCATAAAACTCAAAGGCATTTATGATACAAGTGATGGCTTATGATCTTCAGGTGTATCTGTAGGCACTTTCGTCCGGCTCTAAGAAGAGATCTCATTAACCGAATTGCTCAAAAAAAGTAACCACTACATGATTCATTTTTTTTTAAAGTGTGTAACCAGTTTCCTAAATTATAAGTGGTCCTTCGAAAAATTGAAATTGGAAATGTAGATTCTTTTCATTGAATGGAGTAGCAGAAGATCTATTGCATCACTACTATGAGCAAAAATATTCCTTCCTTCAACAGATTTGTGGTGGAGTCAATAACTAGGTTGGGAATCTTTTCTCTTCCCTTTTGCATTTCCTGCTGTGGGCTTTCTTCTTCGCGTCCATCCATATTGCAAAGCTGGTAGACACGAGCTGCAAATGTTGAACCTAAAAACCACCTTCTAAAACCAAACAACCTATATTATACAAACTAACACTTTCCAAAATTTGTATGGACATCACTACGTGTTGATTCAATTATCAATCTACCTGTTCAAAGATTCTAATTACTTCAACAATCAAAACGTACAAACATTGTATCACAGGATAAAAATCTCAAACGAGCAATCCAATCCATCTAAAGCTCACACAAAAAAAAAGTTAAAATTCCAAGATTGGCGCTCTCAAATTAGCCACCATTACGGGTAAATCAGACATTCCAACGATTCCAAAAGAAAAGGTAGAAAAAACATCACGATCCAAAACTTAATCCATAGAAAGATTTAAAATATGTACCTCTCAAGAAACAAAGCTTCTTCGAGGGCACACCTAAGGCTGGACTCTTGGTGGCCCAGACCCTGGCAGGACTCACAGTGTTTTCCAGGGCAGTCAATTTTGTTCCCCCAGTATAAGTATTTCTCGTGCCCAATTCGATGATTCTCGGGGTTCTTTACCAAGTTCTTTAGTCTTCTTGGAGAGGAAAAAGAGAATCCAATGGTGGAAACTACTGACGAAGCAAGGTACAATACCGCAATGCAAGCAACGAAGGCTAAGATTATAAGTATTGGAGATCTGGGTTTTGTTGATTTTGCCCTGTGGATCTTTTGGATCGCCATTGAATTTCTCTCACTCAGTTTTGCTGAAGAGTGAAGCAAAAAAAATATCAAAATAGCTGCATTTGATTTCTTTTGAGGGATTTTTTAATAGGCTTAATCTCATACTTTGACGGGTAAGATTGAGAACACGTTGTTTATTCATTTTTTTTATTATAGAAAAGTACCACATATGTCGTGTTTGTTTGATAAATATTTTTGAAAAGTAATTTTTGGATAATTGATTTTTTTTGCAGCTAGATTATAATTCAGATTCATCTCCAGCCAAAATTGCAATCTAAAACTAATAAATAAATTCCAATTTCAAATCAATTTTTGATGTAGAAATTTTTTATTTTTGTGAATAACATGAAGTATGAACATGTTGTGGTGTAAGTATAAACAAACAAAAAATAATTATTTAGGTAAATAGAAATGTGTAGTTATCTTAGTCATTTTACTCGGGCCATGCTAGTATATATATATATATATATATATATATATATATATATATATATATATATATATATATTATTGTTAAATAATTTGTGGGGGAAGTATAATCACTTTTATCAAATAATCTATTTTTCAGAAAAAGAAAGATTTTGGAATATGGAGTTATATTTAGAGGGTGTTTGATAGAGATTAAAATCAAATTAAAATTGAAAAACTAACTGTTATTGTTGACTTTTATTAAACGAGTGAGATTCAATAATGGCTATATTTTCAATTTTAATTGTATTTTAATCTCTACCAAAAACGACATTAACTTTTAAATCTAGGTGGAGTGACTATCTACATACACAATTTTTTAGAACATTTCCAATGCATCAATGTACATTGTCGTGCACGTAGCAAAATAGGGGATATATAGAACACATCTCTAATGAGTTGTGAATTGGAGTAAAAAAAATTCTTGGTGTACATAAGGGTATTCATAACCCTCACATGGGGTGGAGCCTGCAAAAATGTGGGTCTCATCCTATGTGAGGGTTATGAACACTCTATGTACATATATTATGTATACCAAGCAAAATCCATTGCAGTAATTGTGGCCTGTGGGCCCATATACACGAGGCATTTCCAATGCATCAATGCACATTGTTGTGCATGTGGCAAAATACGAGATATATAGAAGAGCATCTCCAATCGGGCTATGGATTACACTAATTGTGAGCCATGTACATGAGATAATGTAGAAAAAGAGTTAATTGACATAAATAAATTAGGTGGAGGATCATCCTCCTTTTTTTCTTGCCTTTTTTATTTTTTTATGTACTATCGGTGAGCACGACGCACTTTCATCAGCAATTATTGTTGGAAATGGGTCGAGTTTGACCAATAATTCAGGTGGGACTTGGTATCCGTTCTATGCGTGTCAATGGTCAAACGTGTTCTACTCCGCGAGTAGATATTCGTGATATATTTAATTTTACAAAATCATTTCCGGATGAATGAGAAATTAATGCTAGAAGTTGGCAACTTGAAAGTTAAAAAAAAAAAAAAAAAAAAAGATCTTGAAATTTGGAATCAAGTGTGGGAACTTAATCCCATATAGGAAGTTGAAAGAATTTTGAACCAATTTATATATCTCAAGTTTGAATATGGATTTGGGCCTCAAGTGGTACCAATAGTTTTTGGAATGGAGAAGTCTTACACAATGTCTAGACTAGTCCAAAACCCACACGCGCACGAGTCGGGTCGTGGATAGTGGTTGGTTCCTATATTCTTTTGGACAAAATAAATTAAAATTATTTATTTCATTTATTTATGAATTAATTAATTGAAAAGGTGTGTCTTTTCAAACCTATTCGAAACTGTTCGAACTAAAAATGACACAAACTAATAGTTGTGTCCATTGAGAAATAACTTTCAAGGAGTTGTAACTCTTGGCCTGCAACTTTTGAAAATCTATAAATAGGACCCTTCAAATGTCATCATTCCAATATCTTCATTCTCTTCTCTTGCATTCTGCATAGCATAAAAATTATTTTTATCAATTGAGATAGTACGAAACTTTTCTGGTTCGCCGTTCTTGCTGTTTGGAGTGCTCCTACACCGTAAGAGAAAGATTATTGTATTTTGGGAGACGATTGGCGTCAACTGTAAACACCGTAGCAAGCTAAAATTGTCTTAAGGAAATAGAGTCGAACTCTAACCTCAATTTACTGTTTTCTGCAATTTCGTTAAGCATTGATTCAGTTTGTCATTTTCTTCTCTTAATTTCTGATTTTGTTACATATCTCGCATGCTAAATAATATTTCTAACAATCTTAAGATGATTTTTATTATTTGTTTTATTATTTGCACGCGTTTATATAATTTGTAATTAACGTAATTTTGTTCATTTTACATGTATTTATTTATTATAATTTACATGCATAAACTGATTATTTAAACGTCAATTTATTTTACATTCCTTTGTTATTGATATTAATTACATAATAATTTTGATATATGACTTTATTGTGTTCTCGGGTAACTTATAGTCTGACTCAACCTTATATTTTTATAGTCTATTAATCGGTTCTTATAATCATTTTGATTATAATTGTTTATCTTCTGTTTTCGTAACAGAAATTATCAAGTGGGAGTAACGTAGTTTCCCCTAATGGAACCAACAACACTACGATTCCACCTAGTACTACGGTTCCATCTAGTACTATGGTACCACCTATTACTATTCCTATTCAACCCACTCCGGTTCCACATGGAGAAAAATTGAAAAAATTCAGTGGAATGAACTTCAAGAGATGGCAACAGAAGATGCTATTTTACTTAACCACACTAAATTTGGTAAAGTTCCTAACTGAGAATGCTCTGGGGGTTCAAGAAGGATCGAACAACAAGGAGTCCTATACTGCTTTGGATGCATGGAAGCACTCGGACTTCCTATGCAAAAACTATATTCTTAATGGGCTGGACAATACACTATATGGAGTTTATAGCGCTATGAAATCTGCAAAAGAACTTTGGGAGTCTTTGGAGAAAAAAATACAAAACGGATGATGCTGGTACAAAGAAATTTAGTGTTAATATAATTACCCTTTAGCATTTTATAGATGGATTCTCAGTTGTACGGAAATTGAAATTATTTATTTTGACAAAAAAAATAATATTTAGTTTTAAAATAAGTAAATGTTTATAGTTTAAAAGTTTTAAAAATACATATATCAGGTATCCTATATATATAGATAAAAAGAATTACTTAAAAGTGGTTTTATACGTTTATTTAAGTTTTAACCATATGCTTCGATCAATTCCAAATGTAAACCACAATGAGTAAACTCCTTGTGAACCCCAAACTCTCAAAAGAGGAGAATTTAAGTTAATGGTGTGTTGATTTTGGAAGAATGTATCTTAGAATAGTAAATTGATAGAAAATGTGTAGTTAAAAAAGAAGAAAAAGTTATTAATGTAATGAAAAATATTATTTTATTAAATAATGTATGGTTGAAAATGAATAGAAAAAATGAGAATTTAATGTGGATCAGACAAGGGCTAAATGCAACCTTTTGCAAATTATTGTGCCCAACTCGACCTTAGATGAATATCATAAGAGGACATAAGAGATTCAGTAAGTAGAACTAGACGAGATGAAACCCGATTAGAATAAGTTTACAATTCCAACGAACAAAGAATAGCATATTTCAACAACATATTGGTTCACAATTAAAATCATTATAATAATTACTAAGAAACTCACTTCGGCTCTAAGCTGTTTTCTAGCCCTTGATACATTTAGTGATCTACTCTCAACTGTACAATCCTCTTAATTTCCGAGGCTTCAGAAGTACGGCAATCTTCTATGGAATTAAGGTGTACTACACGCGCTTCTTCAAAGCCACATTGACTGGGAAAACAACGATTCCCTTTACACTGGAGTCCAAAACACATTTACGAATGTGCAGCTAGAACATGTTTCATGCCTTATGAGCTGCCCGAGAAGAAACTCCGTGCAGAAGTCTGACGAACCCCAAGAAGCTGAGTTTACCATCGGAGTGTCTTATCCAATCCTGTAGAACTACATGGATTGGTACAGATGGACTAAGTCCAAGTTCCTGTTCAAAATGTAGGTGAATATGAGTATTGTTCACCAACAGTTTCATGAATCTAAATCCATGAGAAACAATCTTCTGATGATATTTTAAACGAACATTCCAACATCCACGAGATTTTTAACAATTTTGAGAGAGATCGTAGCATTGCTGTATAAACAATGCCGTAATCAATAAAACTGACGAATTTACCTTAACGGGTCATCCAATGTAGTGTTAATGTAAAGAAAATCTAATCCAGTGAACGGTGTTAAATAGAAAGAAAAAAGAAACAAGTTGTGAGGTAGTAAAATAATCGTTTATTTGGCTCTTAGTCATGCCTCATCTCCATATAGCTTTAACAGCATCGCTATGGCTGTTATAGTGATATTATACCTTTTTGTACATCAACACAGAGAGAGAGAGAGAGAGAGAGATACCGAAGCAAGTTCCTGAATCATAATGGGCCGGTTACCATCCTTTTCAAAAAACTCGTAGGCACTGCGTGCGTGTTGCTCCCAGCTTTCCATCCCTTCGAGCTGATGTACGCTTATTGCTGCTGCACAAAATTCTTCGAAGTCCAATTTTTTGTATTGAAGAGAACTCACCTACATTATACATGAAAGTGCATTAAGCAATTATCATCACTATTGCGGTAGTAAGACGGAGTAATGACACAGAAGTAATAAATCCAAAACTAAGAATCAATTTTTTTTAAAAAGAGGTCACTGAAAGTTTTACCACATTGACATAATCTAGAACCCGTGAATCCTTCATTGCATCAGTGGAGTTCTTTGCCACTGCCTGCTGACAGCAACACAATCGGTAAAAGCAATGTAGAAGATAAAAACAGCATAGCATCAAGCTTTTTCAGGGTTGGGGTAAGCAGAGAGGGCTAAAGAGCTGACCGTCTTCAAATTATGCAGGGATATAAATCCGCTTTTGTTAGGTGCTACTAATATGAACTGTTCTCGGAGATATGCTAGCTGTGATATTGTCAATGTTTTTGCAAGAGCCTGTTACAAAGCAAAAAAGTTCTTCTAGTAGTTGGATTAATACTGAATGAAAATGAGTTTGGCGAGCAGAATAAGTTAAGATGAGCTTTTAAGTATATAAAAATAACGAAACTGCATTAAATTATCCTCCTTTTACATCCTAATCATCATGTTTGTATAGCTTGTACATTTGGCAATATTCGCAATAAGCTTCTCTGATTCAAGTCACAGCTTTAAGGTAATTTAACAATGAATTTAGCATTACAAGATGCAGTTTAGTTTCACAAAAAAAGAATTTTATGTACTTAATTTCATTAAATGATACCATGTAACACAATAAATCAGCATTTTGTAGCTAAATAATTCGTAATAGTATTATTCATAGTTTTGGACTAGCACTATCAGCCAAATATACATACCGCTAAGGCTGATCTTCTCAGAGAAGAAGAACATATATAAGCTTTAACAAGCTTATATGTTAGCATATCCAGAGGTATCTTCACATCTTGGTGTCCAGCCAGCCATGGATGACCTAAACAAGACAATTGAACATATGCATTAGAATATTATGCAACCACACTAAACAAGGCAGTTCCCATAAATTTTCTTGGGGAGACCAGGAAATGGGCCAGGAGCATGTTTCGCTAAAAGTTCACTTATAAGCAATTTACTTACAAGGAAATATGATACTTTTAACATAAATAATTTTTTTTAGGTCAAAGTTGAAAATAGGTGAGTTATTTTGACAGGAAAGTCAGAGATACTTTAAAAGAAGCCACTTTTTTTAACTCAAAAAAAGGAAAAATGTAGCTTATCCAAACATGATGACGAAGTCAAGAAAATATGCATAGAATCCTTTTGAAGGTGGGGATTAAACCAAAAGTCTGACAGAAAACACAGTCTAGTGCGTAACTACTTACTGAGTGCCTGAGCTGCTGTTATTCTTTTACGGTAATCCTTGTTCAATAATTTCTTAACAAAATCTATTGCGTCAGAAGTTAATGAAGGCCATGGGGCTTCATCAAAGCTCGGTTCAGCCTTTAGGACAGCTCGGAATATTCCAGATTCTGTTCGAGCCCAGAAGGGTCTGCTTCCACACAGTAGTATATAAGCAATCACACCAATACTCCACATGTCGGCTTCTGTTCCATACGATCTATGCAAAACTTCAGGCGCCACATAGTAAGCACTTCCAACAATATCACTCAGCCTCTCATCTGCCAAAACATCTACCAGTAAAAATATAATCTACCGAAATAGTGATAATAAGTGTGTTGAATTGTGTGAAGCCTAATCATATAGTACATTTATGAGATTGAGGCTTAGCATGTAAGAAGCAGAACACAAAAATATCTAGCAATATACTTAACCTGGCTTTACATAATCAGAGAGCCCAAAGTCAATGGCCTTCAGAGGAGAGTGATCTTCTTTTGAAGAAAAGAGAAAATTCTGAAGCAAAATTTAGAAAAACTTGTCAGTTGTCAACAGAAGCAAAAAAATTATCAATCGAAGCATATAAAGAGAAAGGGGTGCCGTTATTTTATTTTTGTAGTCACATGGTCACGGGAGCACGAAAATCAGCTGGTCTAGCTTTTCAACCCACAAAAGAAAAATAGTTGTACAACATAAATGACACCAGATTACTAAGACCTAGATCAAGTATTAAAATTTCAGTAGAAATTGCAATTTATCATCTAGATTTAGGCCATACTCCAAAGGTTGTCTCTACAAGGAAACATATTACTTAAATCAATTAATTTCAATAGTGCTTCCTCAAAACAGGGGAGAGACTCCATTGAGGCAATTCTAGATGAACCAGTCTCAAACTTTCTAAGTAGGTTTTTGAATACTAGGCCAGAGGGAGTGGTGAACAACAGATGGTAGAATTCTTGTTTTCAACAAAATAAGGAAAGTAGGAAAGCCAATATACCTCCGGTTTTAGGTCACGGTGAACCACACCTTGAAGATGACAATAAGAAACCACACTTAAAATCTGTATCATGACAACTTTGGCATCTTCTTCTGAGTATTTGCCGCCCCTAAGTCAAAGAGATTAATAATTAGCTGGGAGGATTGGAAACACAAGAGAAGTTTGCTAAAGATGGGAACAAAAATCTTTGAGCATACCTAGAAAGTATCCTATCCAATAATTCTCCTCCCGTGCATAATCTGAAAAGACAAAAAAAAAAAAAAAAATAGACGTTTGCATCAGAACTTCAAAACTCAATTAGTGATTAGAGTGTAGGTAGTATTCGTATAACACTCCAAAGTTACACTACTGCACTGTTCAAATATTTGTTTATTTCATTTCCTCAGTGATGGGGGTTTGGGTGAGAGAGGGAGGTTGGTTGAGAATGTGTTTAAGTTACTAGTTGAACACCTCCATAATTTTCAAGTTTCAATATTGCCAAACTTCTAATTAACAAATTCAAGACTTGGACAACTGCAATGTATATTTACTTCTCAGATGACCAACCAAATTATATATAGATTTTCAGCATTAACTGTACCAAGTAAAGAAAGATATGACTTAAATATATCTTTACATCATTGACCAAGCAAGACACTAACTTTAGAAGTTGAGTCCACTTAAATATCATGCATGGCCACCATACGCAAGACAGTGAAAACTGAGCTAAAAATAATTAAAAAGAGAAAAGTTAAAAAATTGTTAAATGAAGATCAAATCATTTAACAATTTTATCTTCAGTCAGCCATCTACTAGTCGATTTAATTTTGTACCATTTTGAATTTTCATTGGCTGGAGGTTCCATTTTATGTCTTCCTCCTAAGTTTGTATTTCATTCCTCTAGTGATAAAATCTCCACTACGTGGTGGTTTGATTCTATAAAAAAATAAAATAAACAAGGAATACAACATAAGTAGACCCTGGTAAGTGGTAAGTGAGATTTCAACGGTCAAAACTTACTCCATCACCATATAAACATTATCTTCATCCTCATAAGCATTGTAGAATTTCACTAAATTCTTATGTCCTGTTAGTGCACGTAGTATCTTCACTTCTCTTCTAACGTCTTCAATGGCAATGGGCGTAGTCATCTGCATATAAAATAAAGAAGAGATTTGGTTTTCACATTCTTTACGCTAACCATACACAGCAGATATAGAACACTTTTGACCATGGGCTGAGTTAAAACTCTTTTACATGAAAAGGTTTCATGAGATAATGCCACTCCTGATGACCAAACTTTCCATCTAGTGATCCATCAAAAATATACAATACATACATGTAATAGAAATCACAATTCACAGATTCAGTAATAAGAATAAACATAATGTTCCCGAAAGACAAGTAACAAGCCACAGTCCATGCATGCACCCTTTGTGAAATTTATGATAACTTTGAATTACATTATATCTAATTTCTGACTTCATGTTAGTATGACATTTGAAATTTGAAGTTCATCACATTCGCCTTACATTGGCCAATGTACACCTTAAAAAAAGCAAAAAATTATGATGCATCAATAACCTAATAAAGTAATGCCCAACTTATGATATTTAATACCGAAATCTGAATCCCAAAGCATTTAAACATCCTAAATGCACGCAATAGGTAATAATTCAAACTGTTGCAGGAGGCTACTAGGTCATAAAAGCATTTCAAACAAGCCGTGAAACAATAACAAAATTTAAGATAGCATCATAACTAACAAAGTGATACCAACAATCGAAACTAAGATAAAATAATATATAATAACTCCAAATCTCCGATAAACTGAAATGGGTAATCGCATAAAAACAAAATAATGATATGGACATAACAGTAGCAATTATAACACAATACATTTTGCACTACATATTTTAATCATAATGGTAAAAGCTGAACTTAGTTCCATTTTGAAAAGGCCAGACCTTTGATTTTGGAATAACTTTAACAGCCACATCCTGGCCCTTCAAGCTATCCCTCTTTCCCTTAGCTGAACAAGTGTACCCAAAATGACCCCTTCCCACCTCTTCCCCAAGCTCAAAGTGGTTGATTAAATTCTTGGAGAACCCAAAATTCTTGTCCAATCCAATAATCTCACACTCACTCCCTTCAGGTATAGTAGCCTCATTGGGCTTCACGGAGCCATGTCGCCTCGTGAGCAAGGCCTTAATATGCTTAGCTGGTGATGGTGGTGGGAATGGGCGCTTAAGGAATCGCAAAGGGGTCGAAGGGACACTGCTAGAGTATGCAGGGGAATTCTTGAATGCACTATGCAGTGGACTTGGGCTGAAAAATGGGAACTTGGGTGTCTTCCCAGTTGAAGAATTGAGTGGAGGCTCATTGTTTTCGCCTGGGAGATTTTCAGAGAAATTTTTCGGGGGCTCAGAGGGTTTTCCATGACAAAGTCCCATGGAATGAAGAACCCAATTGTAAGAAGATTCAAGAAAATAAGTGAAAACCAAATGTAAAAGGTAAACTTAAGAACTTATTATCAAGCGGCGAAAAAGTCAAAAACAGAGGAGATTAAACCATTTGAAGCGATGAGAAATTCAAATTCCAGGGAATTTGAAGTTTAAGAAATCGAAAAAAGTACGATGAAAAATATATACAAATAATAATATTTTGAAAGTTCAAATCTTCTTACGGAAACTAAAGAAAAGCGAATTTTTTTTTTAGCTTGATTAGCAGAACCCAGAAAGGGAAACAAAAGAATTTCCTAATGCAATGAACTTCCAAGGCAAATCCCAGAGGAAAAAGAAATGCCCAAGAAGGGAAAAGAATGAAAAATCGAGAACAAAGAAAAAGTATAAAACTTTCCGTTGTAGTGATCAATGCCACAGATTTCTGAGGGAAACAAATCAAGAATCAGAAGAAAAACTAACTAGTTTCAGCTGAAGAAGCGGATAGAAATAGGATTTCTGGAATCAATCAATCCAAGCAAGAAAAGAAAACCTTGAAAAAATTCAACCAGAAGGTAAAGAAATGGGACTGAATAAAAAGCAGAAAAATAAGAAAAAAGATGCCTATTGCAAGAAAAGAGCAGCGACTGGGAAAAAGGAGAGAAACCAAACCTTTTCATTTTACTTTTCCCTATATTTCTAGAGAAAATTGCTCACTGGTCCCCCAGCCTATACTTGATCTGAACCTATTGTTATAATAATTGTACAATCTATTTATTAGAAGAATAATGTTCATTGTACCGAAATGGGTGGCAAAATCAGATGACAAAATGACGTGGATGGTTGAGATGAAAGGAGCTTCAATGGTTGTGATTTAAAGACAAAAAAGAAAAAGAAAAAAAAGACACATCTATCCTGAAAGAATGGTGCCAAGAATACCTCCCAAATTGCATTATGGACTTCCAAAATGGGTTGGTTTCAGGGAGTTGGCGGCAGATCGTTATTCCAGAATTTTGATGCCATGAAAATCCTACATTATTGACCAAAATAGTGGAGCACAAAAGGGGGAAATCCGGCATGAGAACTTGCATAAGTGTCCGACTCGCACAAAAGGGGAAAATCTAGCATTTTCTAAGAAAACATGTGTTAAGTGTTTGACTAACACCTCCACTTCTTCTTCTGCTGCCGTGGATTTACAATTATTGTTTTTTGGTTTTGCTTACTGACTCACACAAAAGGGGAAAATCTAACATTTTGTAAGAAAACTTGCATAAAGTAATTTTAGCACCTCCACTTCGTCTTCTGCTGCCGTTATTATTTTGACAACTTGAAATAAGGTAATTTTGACAACAAATAAAATGAAACCCAACAACTAAATCACCTTACAGTTATTGTTTTTTGGTTTTGCTAATTTCTGGGATGACTATATTACATGTATCATTTTATTTGTTGTCAAATTATATAATTTGCATCCTTTAATGTGGAGATATATAATAGAGAAGCTTTGCACACATGATTTTAATTGAAATCCAGCAACTATGTTAAATGCTCCGTGGATATTTGCATCATTTAATTCAGTGATGAACTATAAGAATTTCTAAACTCGATTTAAAATGATCTTTTTTGCTGAATTGTATGATTTTCTTTTTTTAATAGTTCATTCATTTGTTAATTTGAATTAACGAAAATAAAAAATGGACTTTTGATGTAAATATCAATTGATGATATATAGCATTTTGAACACGTGAACATTGAGTGAGTGTTTATGTGTTGCAGGAAAAGAAAATATGGACGATGTTTTGTTTGCTGAATTCGAACATAGATTCGGACGAGTGTTTATGCGTTGCAGGAAAATAGAATATGGACGATGTTTTGTTTGCTGAATCCAAACATATGAATGTGGATGATAATGTATTGGTGTATGATTTATAGTCGGTCGAAAAATTTGAGGCTGGTTGGATAGTGATGATTGATACATATGACTTGCACGATAACGAGTGGTTGTTAGGTTTGTCCGAAAATAGAGATAGTTGGGTACTGTGTTTCTTAAAGACAACTTTCTGGCTGGGATGTCAACAACGCAAAGAAGTGAGAGTATGAACACTTTCTTCGATGGTTATGTGCATTCGAAGACATCATTGAAGCAATTTGTGGAACAATATGAACGGGCACTGCGAAATAAGGTTGAAAAAGAATTTCAGGTTGATTTCAAGTCTTTCTCACAAATGGTACTACGTGCAACAACGTACGAAATAGAAAAGAAATATCAGGTAGTGTACACTATTGTGAAATTCAGGGAAGTTCAATGTGAGTTTACTGGGAAGGTTTATTGTGACCTCATATCTGCTTCGGAAGGATATATGGGGACGACGTACGAGGTATGCGAGGATGTTTTATGTGCCGATCGACGAAAGAAAAAAATTATTTCTTGTCTCATTCAACATACATAAATGTGAATTTATTTGCAGTTGTCACTTGTTCGAGTTTCGAGGAATAGTATGTAGGCATGTGATCACAGTATTTGATACGTAATGATGTGACAGTAATGTCGGATCGGTACATATTGAGGAGATGGAGGAGAGACGTCAGCAGAGCACACACGAGGGTCGTAGCTAATTACGATGAGTTGGTTAGTATTCCTGGACAATTGAGGTATGACGACATGTGTCAGTCATTCGCCAAAGTGGCATACCTTGCAGCTGATGATGAATGACAGTATCGTGCTACTAAAGATTGGATAGAACTTCAAACTAAAGAGCTTAGTTTGACAAAGTCAAGTTCAGGTAGTAATACCATTAGGCAATTTATTACATCTTAAGATACAGGGAGCGAGGGTATAAGGGATCTAAACTCGTCGAAGACAAAGGGGACGTCCAATACCAAATGGAGAAAATGCTTATTGGACACGAACGCTAAGAAAACAAAGGTATACATTCTTGTGTCATACTCTTGTATTCTCTTCATTTTTATACTCTACGTCATATTCGTTATGGTGTCCATGCAGGTACGATCTAATCAAACCAAAGGAAAGAGACCAACACCGAGGCATAGTAGTATGGAAGATCCCTTACCCGATGTTCCGCCACCTCCTCAACAACAATATTTCATGTCGATGCTGTTCTCACATTTGCAACTCCTATTGGTTAGTATATTCATTATACCGTTTTTCGTAAGCACTTTATGTTGTGTTGACGACAACAAATTTATGTAGGATAACATGACGAGTCATGTGTTTACATCACAAGTGATGCCTTCTAGCTTGATCCCTCTTAGGACCACAAATGTTATTTTCAATTCACTAGGCACGTAAATATTTAAATAAAAATATTTGAATTTGAATACTTGCTCTTATCTTATTAATTTTAATTGGAAAATTAGGTCTCGTAACCCGTACAACTATCCACATTTATCGCATCATGGTGGCACCATTTGAACTCAAGCAAACGGTGAAGGCACCATTTGTTGCTTCTACATCATTGGTGAAGGCACTTTGGGATTAAGATCTTATTTATTCCTTTAATTACTTTGAGCACACGATTTAAATATAGTCCCTTTAGTTTTTCCATTTCAATTGTCTGCTTCACTGCTTCTTTTCCTTTTGTTTTCTGTGAACTAGATTGAAATTCCTGAATCAAAGGTTAATTTAGTAAGCATCCACAATATGTTGTGGGAGATGGCTCTGTTGTCTTTAGGTTATGGAAGTGGCATATTTTCTTTGTTATCTTAGACCCTATTCGCCTATTTGAACTTGTATCGAATCAAGAAATAGGTTTGGTTGTCTATATACTCGAGGCATTCTTCAGATTTAAAAGGAATCAATCATGGATTGTTATATTGGGATTGAAGAATTATGAATTCTTGTATGTTCAAATATCTTCTTCCATTTATATACAATCATATTTTATTATTTATTTTTTATGGAGAAATATATTTTGAACGGTATTAAAACTATAATCAATGTAAGTAGTTGTTTGGTTTCAAACCTGAATTTGTTCTGCTGCATAACATTGTATGTAATTTCATATCCAGTTGGTGAAATGGGCTGGTAAAAACATCAGTCTTTTGGTACCTCAATGGATTCGAACTCCCATAATCCTAGGGCTATATGTGGGTCGGTTCGATTTGGTTCCAAAATTTTCGGGTATTTAATAAATAGAACTATCGGGTCCAAATATAATTATGGAACCGTTCGTGTTCGGTTCGTTCGATTTGGTTCTATTCCGTACCGTAATTAAAATTTTTAATATTTACAGCAACACTACATAAATATAATTAATTATATTTCATTCTTAACTTTTACAAATTAACGTAGCATAATTTAAAAATATATAAATAACTAGCTGTCGAATAACATTAATTTAATGCATACCATACCAAAAAATATATATTAATATTAAAATGTCGGTGATCCATATCAATAATTCATTTGCTTCAAACAATCTGCTTGCATAAAAAAAAAAATTTAAGTATTTGGGCTTTAATTTATGAAATGATCTGATTTATTTAATTAATTTGTTAATTTATTTAGAAAAATAAAATAATTTATTTATTTCAATAAAAAAATAAAAAAATTATTTAATTTCGATTTTTGGTCTAGACTCGAGACCAACCCAAACATATCGATTTTCGATTCGTGTACCCGTTCGGGTATTTAACTTATGAAAAACCACTCGATTCGGTTCGGGTTCGGGTTCAGGACTTTTGGATACACCTACTTAATCCAGAATTTATATTTTTAAATTCTGGAAAATGGAAAACTTTTTGGTCTAAAATAAAATGACATTAAACTAGATAACTACTACAAGTTTATGGAAAAACACAGTGAGTTTAGGTGGATGACAATGCAAAACACTTAGATAGCCAACCAATAATCAAGGCGTCTCCGTCCCCTTCGTCAGATAATTTTCCCCGGCAGACTTTCACATTCACGTTCACGTTCACAAAAATCAGGAGTTCTTCTTCGTTATGTAGCCGAACTTGAGTTTCGAACCTTCGCGCCATATCTTCAACTTCTTCGTGCACATCAGAGACACAACTAAACAAATTTAGTTTAACCATTCAAGAAAATCAGTGGTTGAGGATCAGTTTAACATATTTCTTTGTCGCACACAATGAGGGTAAAGAAGGCAAGTATCATTTGTTCTCTCTATCACATAATATTAAAAAGATGAGTTAATTCAATTTTATGTAATTTAAACTCATGATTTTTTACATTTTAAAAGGCTACGATCAAACAAAGATTAATAAAAACCATATAAAGTAGGGTGCATCCTCTCCAGAGACAACAATGGTGTCGAGTTTTAAGTTGGTGGAGAAAAAAAAAATAAAGACAAATTTTTCCAGAAGACGCATTGTACCATAGTTTCATAAATTAAAACATAAACCTTCAAAACCAACATATTTCATGTCAAAATTGCAAGTAATAGTCTTACTTATCATACAAAAAATTAGATGAGCACATGAGATTTTCACCTCATACGGCTCCTCAGAGGTCGCAAATAAATCGTCGTGGTACTCGTTTGGGAGGAAATGGGCATTGAAAAAAGAGGGGTTTGATTTGGGGGTAGAACCGTTTGGGAGGAAATGGGTGTTGAAGAGAGAGAGAAAGAGAGAGGGGTTTGATTTGGGAGAAAATGAGGAGAGAGAGTTCAATTTTCGGATTTTTTTTTAAACAACACTGCCACGTCACTGTGTGAACCTCCTTTGTACGTCTAGCGCGACCGTTATTAGAATTGGGTTGCAATCGAATTCTTGTTGAGTATTTGATTGAAAATATTATTGGATGAGTATTGGAGCTGGTAGTAAGCCCATATTTGATCCACATTAAAATTTTGATTCTTATTCTTCTACTAATTTTCAACCGTACATTATTCAATAAAATAATATTTTTATCACATTAATAACTTTTCTTTCTTTTTCAACCATACATTCTCAATCAATTTACTATTCCAGAATACATTCTTCCAAAATAATGTGGCTCAAACAAACTTGAAGATGTTTTGAAATAGTCTAATGTGAATTTGGCTCATATTTCATCTTAAATTCTCTATTATTGATTTTACCATTGTATTAAGATTTCACCTTATATTAAACTCTTCATATATTAATTCTCCTAGTATGTTAGAGATTCTTTAGTTATAAATATGTGGTGTACAACGCATATTGAAATTAACCAATTGTCTAATAAGTTATTAGTTCAAAGAGATTCTTTGTACTTCATTACTATTGATTATAGTAAATTCTCCGTCTCTACATGTGGTTTTCTCGAATTTGGGTTTCCTTGTAAATTTGGGTTTCTTTATGATCCGTTGTTTTTATATTGCTCAAATTATTCTTGTCTTTAGTTATTTGACCGAATTCATAATAAGTGGTATTAGACCAATTCTGGTATATTAGTTGGTTCATAACAAGTGGTATCAGATTTGGAGGTTCTTTGCGGTTATTGCGAGGTCCAAATTGGTTATTAAAACAAGATTTGAACAAAGTCAATTATTTCGGGATGACAAGTATGAAGTTTGAAATTTCACTTTTGGATCTTAACAAAATTTCTTGTTCTGGCAAAAATCTTTGTTTAGATGCTAGAGGAGAAGGAATGTAAAGATCGATTATATACCTTGAAAGGTTCAACGAACACTTTGGATATAGCTATAACTTATGGTTCAATAAGCGGTAACTCGGGTAGATTTGGTTTTAATCGGGTTGCTCGTGGTAATTCGAACAATGATATTGAAGAACTTTCCAATACTTAAGAGGAGCTCGTTGTGATCTTGTCAATCATGTTGCTTGTGGTGATTCGAGCAGGTTTAACAACTCAAGTGGAGTTGGAAATGTTTGTGGTGATTTTCAAACATGTTTGATGACTTGACTAGAGCTGGTAATGAACGTGATGATTTAAGCAAGTTTTGCACACAAGATAATTCTGCAGGTAAGAAAGGCTTGGAATTTGTTCATAGTTGTTGAGTATATTCGGAGGGGCATGGTGGAAGAGCTGGAATAATTTGGTGGAGTGTTTTGTTTGGAAAATTTTGTTGGAGTTGAAGAGTTAAGTTTTATTCTTTGTATTGGAATTCGTGTCAAGGTGGAATTTGTTAGAATCGGGTTGTGACCCGAATATTGTCGAATATTTGAATGGAAACATTGTTGGGGGAATATTGAGATTAGGAGTAGACTTGTAGATGTTTTGAATGAGTTCAAGGTTAATTTGACTCCCATTTCATCCAAAATTCTCCATTATTGATTATACCCATTGTATTATAACTTTACATTATATTAAAATCTTCATATATTAATTCTCCTAATATATTAGGGATTCTATGGTTAAAAATATGTGTTGTACAATACATATTGAAATTGATCAATTGTCCAATTAATTATTGGTTCAAAGAGATTTTTTGTAACTCCTTAATATTGATTATAGTAAATTCTCCGTCTCTATCCGTGGTTTTCCCAGATTTGGATTTCCACGTAAATTTTATTTTCTTTGTGATCCATTATTTTCACATTGCTCATATTCTTCTCGTCTTTAATTATTTGGCCGGATTCATAATAGGTGATATCAGAGCGATTCTCATATTTTGGTTGATTCATATTATTATTCTTGTTAAATTGTTACATGGAACTCTCGTATCAAATTTTACGATGATTTTTCAAACGGAGATAGTATCTAATAGTTTGGATTAATACTTGAGAGCATGCAACTTAGAAACAAAGATCTGAAAACTTTCCATCATTAATGAATAATTATATAATTACGACGAGAGTTTGAGAATTAACTTGCTCGTTTTTATATGCAATGACCAATGAGTCCAAACATGCGGTCCTAAAATAAATATCCTCCAATACATATTCGACAATTAGAGGCATCATAACTTCTTAACAAATGGAAAGATGTCGAAATGTATTTTTCGAGATATCAAAGATGTATTGACGAGAGAGAACCAAACAAACAAGAAGTTCATGATAACCGATCTTAACTCGAGCCTAACTTGTTACTTGAACAATATGATAAGAGACCCTACAATTAATTGTTAATAATAGTGGTGAGAATTAAAAGTGAAAAGTGAAATTTGACATATTTATAATTAATTTATATTTTGCTAATAGTAGGCTAAGCTTTTTGTCCATTGAATTCAGAACTCAACATTTTCGTTCACCAGACGTCTCTAACAAAGTTTAAAAGTTTGAAAAAGAAAAAGTAAATTCGTTTTTTAATGAGAGCATAGATGATCGTTGTCTAATGAGGTCACGATTGTAAATAAAATTGAGTAATATAAATGTGTGTTTGATTGCGAGTATAAAATTTATATGAAAAGAAAATAAATTTTAGACAATTTAATTACCTAAAAATTATTTGTATGAAAATTATTAATTAAATGTGTTTGATTAATTTAATTTTCAACCTAAAAAATATAAAAATTAATATACTTACACACTTGGTACATAACCCTTTCATGTACAAATAGCATTTTTGAAAAAATATTATATTTGTCCATTTTTATTGGTGGATAGATGAGAGAGAGAGAGAGAGAAAGAAAGAGATAGTGAATTATCTGAAAAATAAAAATTACATCTTCTTAAAGAAAATATTTTTCCTATTTTCAAGAAAAATATGGTTACATGAACAAAACTAAATAAAAAAAAAATTGTCAGTCAAACATCACAAAAGTAGGAAATTAGATGAAAAAACACATTTTTCATGAAAATATTAACAATCAAACGCGACATAATAATAAAATTTAAGCTTATATTTTTCTTTACACTAATTGAATAAACTTGAATTTTATTTATTTTTCTTTAATAGCATCTAATCTTACTCAATTGTTCCCAGTTGAGTTTTTAATAAAATAAACATTTTTCTTAATCCCATTGGGTGTTATCGAATTTGTGAAAAAAGATATGTCAATCTTATTCATGTCCAATTCAATCATTTATTGTGTGATAAATGTTAACACACACCAATGGCCAACATGATTATGTTTAGAAGTTAGGCAATTTAGGTTTAAATTATTTATTTTACCAAATATGATTTTAAATGTTACTTTTTTTCATTTTTTTTTTTACTATTTGAACTCATTTCATTAAAAGTAAATCATATAATTTAATTTTAAAAATGTAAAACATTGGCATGTCTTATATTCACTAATTATTTTACTTTCATGATAAAACCATTTTGAACTTGGTGATCAAAAGTAGCTTATTTCGTTCATGTTTCGTTTTGCTAAAAAATAGATTTTTGCCTTAGTTGACATATAGCACGACGACATCATTATACTTTAATGGCGTGTTTGACAATAAAAAAAAAAGTCAAATTATTGTATTATAGCGTCTTATCTAATACCGAATATGCCCTAATTAATTTGTATCCAAGATAAACAAGTTCATTGGGTAAGAAGTGAAAAGAATAAGAAAGTTTGTGCTACAATTTTGAATTGAATTTTAGATAAGTTGAGAAATATATAATTTAACCAAACAGTTTACACTTGGGTGCTTTGTAAAAGCAAGTCTTTAGAAATGACACATTAGAATTTATTCCCACTATCATCTTTGGAATTTATTCCTTCAAACTTTTTGAACACATAAAATACCAACTTTTTATCACTTTGCTTCAAAAATGTGTGGGTACAAAGCAATTATCTTCCAAGAATTTAAATTTTAAATCCAATTTCCTCTCCCAAAAAGATGAGACTTGTAAAAGAAATCCCATCCCATTTTCCCAAATTTATAATATATTTTGCAGGAACGATTAGATGTATATGATACCTAGCTTGTTCGGAGCACAAATCATAACATGGTTCACGGTATGTGTCACGTCACGCGAAAAATATAACAATTTTATTCCTTGTATGAAAATGAGACTGGATTTTACAAAATAAATATTTCTTTTATGAATCATGTCCCATAAAACCAATGAGAAAAAAAAAACACCTTTGCAAATATATTCTGATACTAATTGTGTTTAAAGTGGTGTCCTATCTCCAATTAAAAACTTCTTAAACAGTTAACATATAATTATAGTTTAATTATAATATTTGCTTTTGAAGATAGTGCTTGATTTTGTATGGTCATTATTAATTTAATAAATAAATAATTAAAAATGCAATCATCTAAAGGGAATTTTTATGGGCCTAGCTCACTATGTAATGACAAATTTTTTAAAATAAAAATACCTCTTAATTAAATAATTAATCTTATAAATGGTAAACAAAACATTAAATATATGGGGAAAAGGCAAAGGAGGACCCTATGGTTTGTTTCCATTTGGCTTGGTGGAGTTTTGTGCTACACAATAAAGAAATTCTTATTCCTTGATACCCTTCTCTCCTCCATATCTTTTCTTGAAGAATAAAGTTAAGTGCACTTACTGAAAAATATTGTTTAAAAATTTAATATGTTAAAAAGAGAACATACATATTTATTTAAATTTAGTTTTTAACATACTCCATGCCGTACGGGATGGAGAATTTTACGAGGCTCGGATACATTTTTGCATTAAAGGTCTTACGTGCTCAAATTATTCGTATTTGAGTGAAGTGAGATTCAAGTGGAGGTGAGTGGATTATGTTTTGTGTAAATTAAAGATTCTTGAAACTTCGTAAGAATGATCTAAGTTTGATATAGAGAATTAGGAAATTAAGATTGATTCGTTTGTAGAGTGGCGTGGGATAAAACCTGCTTAACCGACCCAAGGGTCGGGTTGAATCAATTTCATGGCGTCGGTTTAGTTTTCGGGTTGGCTCCTTAAAACCTCAAGGTTTAGGGTAAGTTAAAAAAAAATGATTTCAAGTGTAAAAAACCCACAAACCCAACCTCGTACCGATCTGAACCTATCGATTTTCGAGTTGAGTCCATATCCATGCTGTGCCCACCCCTATTCGTTTGTGGTAATTGTCATGGACACGGAGGTAGCTGCTTTATATTTCCAGTCTACCTAACAATAAATACTTGCTACAAACAAATATATATGCGCAAGTAGAGGTAGAGAGGGGGGGGGGGGGGGGGGGGGGGGGGGTTGAGAATTATAAAAAAATATGCAGATGAACATGCAAAAACATGGATTACAGATGTTTTTCTAAGCCACAGCAAAGAGATTCTTTACCAAGAATACATCATCAAACATTTTGGTCAAATGTTTGTTAGAAACATTTGATTATTAGGAATCCAATGGCAATGGGAACAATCACTATTATCCCTTTGAAGCGAATTTATAATTAAATTTGATGTTGACGAGGTTGTCTAAAATTTTATTCATGTTTGGTTTAGCTAAAAAATAAATTAAAATCTAAGTCAAAATTAATAATTAATTTTAGCCACATATTTTATGGAATCATAACTTTTCAATTATTCATCACATCAATTTTTATCAAAATCTATTAAAAATATGATTTTTTTTTTTTTATCTAAATCAAATAAGGCTACATACTAAGTCGAGAGTTTAAAGGTACGACTTGCACAAAAACCAATTGTATTAAAGAAGATATGTATGTGAAATATTTGTTTGTCGACATTGTTGTCTTGTTCGAGATAAATTTTTCTTCCACACTTGTAATTTTTGACAATATCAGACATTACTGAGAAACAAAAGAGTTAATTTTTCATTTATTACATTATTCAATACTATTTAATACCGCGTCCCAAACTAATAACAATGCTTTTATAATTTTTTTCCAACTAGGTGTTTGTTTGCACAATACAAGCCTCTTACACTAGCCAAACATGAAAATAATTCAAGATTGACTAGATGGGCTGGGTTTATAAATTGTATTGGGCCTCAAATATTTTACATCCGGACTGCTAGGCCCGACATCTAGCCTGGTGTGGGCCGTGATGATGATGTCTTGATATTTCCTTTGAATGGATTACGCCCATTTACATAAGTGAAAAATTCATATTTCAGTTATATAGTTTACACCAATTCAAAAATCAAGTAGATACTTTAACAATTCAAAACTCAAGTATTAGGTAATTAATTAAAAATATTTATTAATTAGGTCACAATTATACAATTAATGATCACACATACATAATTATGGGTCACATATTATCAAATTAATTAGTTAATGATGATTTCGAGGTCACAACTTTAAAAAATTATAAGTCACAATTAATTTCATTGGTCATGTTATAAAAGAGAGAGAATAAAAGCCAATAGACTTTTCTGTGTATTATTATGAGAACCAAAGCCCTATATTTATAGGGTCTAAAAAGAGAGTTACAGTTGGAATGAAATACACTTTCTGAACTAGATAAGACTTATCAATGTATCATGATAATACTAAATAATCATCAATAATTATCTCATTATTTTACAACACTCCCCATTTGATGATTATTTGTACAATAATTGTCTCGTTAAAACATTGTCTGATAAAAACTCAATGGGACAAAAAAAATCAAACGAAAGAAAAAGAGTACAGTTATTTTGGAGTATAAAAATGCTGCCTCATTAAAACCTTGTTAAGAAAATCCAGTGGAATAAAACCTAAACGGAGGAAAAAGAGTACAGCTACTCCCCCTGATGTTGATCACTGAAAATCTTTGAGTCGACGCATTTCAATCTCGTGAACTAATTTCTTGAATGTAGATGTTGGCAATGCTTTTGTAAATAAATCGGCCATGTTGTCACTTGAACGAATTTGCTGAATATTGATGTCCCCATTTTTCTGAAGCTCGTGTGTATGAAAGAATTTTGAAGAAATATGCTTCGTTCGGTCACCTTTGATATAGCCTCCTTTGAGTTGTGCAATACAAGCAGCATTATCTTCATACAAAATTGTTGGACTATCTTTTGTTGAAACTAATCACATGACTCTTGGATATGATGAGTCAAGTTCCTCAACCATACACATTCTCGACCCGCTTCATGGATTGCAATGATTTCAGAATGATTTGAGGACGTTGCTATCAATGATTGCTTCACAGATCTTCATGATATAGCTATTCCTCCACGTGTAAACACATAACCTGTTTGTGATTTAGCTTTATGTGGGTAAGAGAGATAACATGCATCTGCATATCCCCACTAAAGCAGATCCTGATTTTTGAGAATAAAATAATCTCAAATCAATAGTACCCTTTAGGTAACGAAAAATATGTTTAACATCATTCCAATATCTTTGTATTGGTGTAGAGCTGTATCTTGTAAGGAGATTTACAGAAAAAGCGATATCGGGCCGAGTACAATTTGCAAGATAAGTTAATGCTCCAATTGTACTAAGATATGGTACTTCAGGACCAAGAATCTTTTCTCCAACTTCAGGTGGACGAAAATGATCATTTTTTACATCAAGTGATCGAACAACCATAGGTGATGCCAATAGATGTGCATTATCCATATAAAATCGTTTTAAGACTTTTTCTGTATATGTAGACTGATGAACAAATAATCCTTCTGATAAATGTTCAATTTGCAACCCGAGACAGAATTTTGTTTTTTCCAAATCTTTCATCTCAAATTCATTTTTCAAATAATCTGCAATTTTGTTGAGCTCTTCAGGAGTTCCAATTAAATTTAAGTCATCAACATAAACCCCCACAATTGCAAATCCAATATTCGTTTTCTTTATAAAAACACATGGGCAGACATCATCATTTTTATAGCATTCCTTCAACAAATATTCGTTAAGGCGATTATACCACATGCATCCGGATTATTTTAATCCATACAATGATCTTTGCAGTTTTATTAAGAACATGGTTCTCGGGCATGTATCATTTGTTTCACGCACTTAAGTCCTTCCGGGATTTTAATATATATGTCACTATCAAGTGAACCATACAAATAGGCAGTCACTACATCCATAAGGCGCATATCGAGCTTTTGTGATACAGTCAAACTAATTAAGAATCTAAAAGTGATGGTGTCCATTACGGAAGAATATGTTTCCTCATAATCAATTACTGGTCTTTGTGAGAAACCTTGAGCTACGAGTCGGACTTTGTATTTTGTAATTTCATTATTTTCATTTCTCTTTCGTACAAAAATCCATTTGTATTCAACAAGGATTAAATTTTTAGGTGTTTGAACTACATGTCCAAACACTTTTCGTTTCTCTAAGGAATTAATTCTGCATGTATGGCTTCTTTCCACTTTGGCAATCATTTCTATTTTGACAATCTTTAACAGATAGTGTTTCAAGATCATCATTTTGCATAATATCAAGAGTCACGTTAAAGGCGAAAATATTATCTATAACAACATTATTCTGCTCCCATAATTTATGAGATAACATATAATTTATTGAAATCCCATTATTTTCGGACACTTGTGATTCTTTAGGAACCATATTTCAATATTTGATTGATCAATTTTCTCCAATGTTACTTCTTCTGAAATTTTTAGTTGGTTTTTCTCTTGTACTTTTCTTTTTCGAGATACGGAGTCTTTTGAACCAACTGGTCGACCACGCTTCTGTCGTATTTGAGATTCATTCTCTACAAGCAAATTGTCCTGCAATGACTCAATTTTTGCTGAAATATTTTCTGCTGGTATATATGATTTTGTCACTTTTCTCATGTCAACAAATGCATCCGGTAATTGATTTGCAACCTTTTGCAAATGAATGATTTTTTCAACTTCTTGCTCACATTGATTGCTACGGGAATCAAAATGAGATAGAGTTGTTTCATTCTAAGAAATTTGCCTTATTTATCAGGATGTAGTTTTCCCATCCCAAAGTTGGGAAAATCATTTCATCAAAATGACAATCTGCAAAATGTGCAGTAAATAAATCACCCGTTAAAGGTTCAACATACCTAATAATAGATGGTGAATCAAAACCCACATAAATCCCAAGTCTTCGTTGGGGACCTATTTTAGTCCGTTATGGGGGTGAAATAGGGACTTGAATAGCACAACCAAAAACCCACAGGTGAGAAATATTAGGTTCATGACCAAATGCTAGTTGCAATGGTGAATATTAATAATATGCAGTTGGTCTGATACGAACCAATGACACAGCATGCAATATGGCATGACCCCAAACAAAAGCTGGGAGTTTTGTTTTCATAAGTAACGATCTAGCAATAAGTTGTAGACGTTTAATAAATGATTCCGCCAAACCATTTTGTGTATGGACACGCGCAACCGAATGTTCAACAACAATCCCAATTGACATGCAATAATCATTGAATGCTTGTGATCTAAATTCACTAGCATTGTCAAGACGAATAGTCTTGATTGAGTAATCGGGAAATTGTGCACGTAATTTTATAATTTGAGCAAGTAGTCTAGCAAAAGCTACATTCCTAGTAGAAAGTAGACAAACATGTGATCATCTAGTAGAAGAATCAAATAATACCATAAAATGTGTATTGACCCACATATATCTCCTTGAATCATTTCCAGAAAAGTTGGAGATTCAATATTGATATTTGTAGCCGAAGGTCTAATGACTAACTTACCTTGCGAACAAGCCACACACGGATAATCATTAGGTAAAAAAGTCTTCTAGTTCTTCAAAGGATGTCCACGTGAGTTATTTATTATTCGACGCATCATAATAGCTCTTGGATGTCCAAATCGCTCATGCCAAAGTATAATTTTTTTTGATCAACGAACTTCTGGTTCGTGATAATATTTCACTCAACCATTTTTATAAATGTATAATACATGCCATATGGGAGTGCATAAAGTTTTTTTTTATCTGCTTATGGTCAGATACAAAAGAAGTTATGCAAAGATATTTAACATTATTTTCTTGCATCGTCTCGATGTGATATCCATTGCAACGGATATCTTTAAAACTAAGCAATTTTTTTCTCAATTTACTTGAATAAAGTGTATCGTCAATATATAGTTTTGTATTATTTGATAAAATAATACAAGTTCTTCTGGAGCTTTCAACGATATTCGATGCACCTGATATCGTATTAACATTATTTTCTGCTAATATTAAGTCAAAAAAATATTTTTTTTCTTGAAAAATAGTATGTGTAATTGCACTATCAATCAAACAAGTATCTTAACAATCCATTTGAATTTTTAATTTCGCATCATTATTGATCTAGTGGTGGTCCAATTGATGATGCCAAACAATAAAATCAAATTAAACTTCTTGTTCAATATAAAATATAATTCAATTATTTAATTTCGAAGAATATGATTAAATATTATATAACCATATATCATTTAAGTAATCAAACTATTCAATATCCTCATGACATTAACTACATGTTGTCCTTCAGGGATAAACATGAATTCAAAATGATATATTCTTCGAAACACGTGTTACTTCGAGAGCACATTGTATTTATTATTGCTCATTCAAAAGCAATATGTTAATATTCTTCTGAAATATTGAAATTATAATTCATGCTCTTCAGGAGCAAGTAATATTCTTTTGGAATATTAATTATGATGTTGTACAACTTAAGGGATAACAATAAACTATTATTACAAAACATTAGCTCTTCAAGAGTCATATATTTGCTTATTCAAGAGCAATATATCAATATTCTTCTGAAATATTGGAATCAGAGTGTTATGCTCTTCAGGAGTAATATCACATTATTACTTGAAATAATAAATTGTACAAGAATTTACTCTTCGGGAGTAAATATAATTTATGTTAGATTTTATTTAATTATGCTCTTCGGGGAGCAAGTAAAATCTAAATAAAATATCAATAATAATGTGCTAATTTAGGAGCAATAATATTTTATAATAGAATCATAATAATTAATTGAACGATAATTAATCAAATAATATACCGTAAGAAAATAAAATTAAGACAAAATAATTGAATAAATATATTTTCTTACCAAATTTCGGAGCATAGAAATCTCTCAACAGTATATTCCTCCTAAACTACCGAACACATAAAGGACAAGTACCTTACTTCGGTGAGCCCGTCAATGTAATAAATTGAATGTGTCTGATTTGATGATGGACAATCATTAATCACACGTGGTTACTTCTTAGAAAGAGAAAGTTATGGGTAAGAGAAAAAGAGATATTTAATGCAGACATAAATCGTGTGCATCCTTTTATGAGAGGAAATTTATGGTTAAAGGAAGAGACATGTTACGAACGCGCAGAAAAAAATAAATTTGATGGCCGTAAAAAAAATCGTTAATTGTGGCAAGGAAATTATTGCATCTGTGTACAATTAATTAAATATATAATATTTTGGAGAGAAATCGTGCTGATAACGTGTTATAAAAAGAGAGAATAAGAGAAGTCAATAGACTTTTGTGTATTTTATTGAGAATCAAGACCAGTATTTATAGGGTCTAAAGGGACAGTTACAGTTGGAATGAAATACATTTTTTGAACTAGATAAGGCTTATTTATGTATCATGATAATACGAAATAATCATCAATAATTATCTCATTATTTTACAACATGTCACATATTTTCAAATTTGTTGGTCACTGATTATTTTTCAGTCACATATTTTCAAATTTTTAGGTCACGGAGATAACCAAATAATTGGTCACGGATTTAGTTTCTGAACTAAAAAAATATTACAACACCACCAGCCCCACCACACAAAACATTACCGTCGCCGCCGCATCCAACCACACAACACACCACCACCAACGTCGCATCCAACCACATAAAACACTGACGCCGCCGCCGGATGACTATCAACACCACCACCAACCACGTTGGATGAAGTTTTTTTCAACGGCATCTATGACGGGTTAACCTTCCACTCCTTGGTGAAGCAAGACCACACGTCGTCGCTGCCTCCATTCTTGGAGTATTCTCTCAACTACGATCCCAATGGTTATCCGGCGACAAAAATCCAAAATCTGAAAATTTCGAAAACTGAACAGTTGCTTCCTCACTGTTTAACTCAATAGAACCGACGACGAGTGCTACCCACACGGAGAGGAGTTACCACCAGCACGTGTTCGGTCCGTACAGATCTCCTAGAGCCGTGGTGCCGTCGAGCACACCGACGAGGCATCGACGGCAGAGGATTAGCGACAAGACAAGGTGTTTGTTGAAGCTTTTGCCTTAGGACAAGAGGTTGGACATGACAACGATGCTGGAGGAGACGTAGAGGCAAGGGAGAGAAGGGTAGGGAAAGGAGGGAAAAGGGAGAAGAGATGAGGAGGGAGGCGCGAGAGAAGGGGGAGGGAGGGAGGAGAGATAAATTAAGTTATGAATTAGGGTTTTAATATATTACCTGATTTTTGAATAAATAAATTTTAGACCTGATTTTTAAAAATCAATTTTTAAACACCTGATTTTTTGTAATTTCCCTTTACACAAATACCTTAAGCTTTACAACAGTTTGTTTTTTGGATTATTCTACTTGTATATTCAGGTATACATCTTGGGTGACATCCTCTCGTTGAATGGTAAAATTAATCTTAGATTCAACAAAAAACTCATTCATGAACAATAATGTAAAGATCGATATCCTTCTTGAACAAATGTGGTGAGTTTGTGTTCTCAACGAGTGGTCATCTTATAATAGATGTTTGATAGCTCGTAATTGGGTGGTGGAGCACGATTAGTATCATTCTCATAAACGACACCGAATTGTTAGCTTACTTGAAAAAGAACACATGTCGAAGGCAGCACTCAGTTACCCAATTGAGGCCCTCGTACGCTCAAATCAATCCCACGGTTGAAATATCACCGTAAGAGTATCAAATGGTAAATAAATGAGTATTGTGAATAATATATGTCTCTTTGTAGAACCGTTTTCTATTGTGCGTATATGATAAACTAAACTTCGATTTGATTCCCGTGTGTAAATTTGTGCTTAAAAATCCCACCAATCGTGCAAATTAGGCATTGATTAGATGTCAATAGATTAAAACTCAATAAGTATACTTTGTCCATTTTCAAATATAACAGTCTTATCATTCCATAATTTAGGAGTATTTATTTATGCATTGACACTAAGAAACGAAAATGTATTATACAGACATGATATCAATTACTTTAGACAACCTCAAACTATCAGAATCTATTAGAATTTCTCAAAGACAGCAAACTGATTATACATAGTATTTAATCAACGCATACGTCACAAAGCCAGCAGCAACACAACGCGAAGAGACTGCACAAACAAATAAATCAGTAAACTAGTAAGAGGGTTAAATGCAAATCAAGATCACAAAAAATTCGATGCGGTCTCACTTTTCCGAGCAAAAAAGGGTTTAGACGAAAACCTTCGAGCCTTTTTCTTCGGTTTCAAAATAAGTTAGTTACTCTTTGTCGGTAATTTACATAAAAAATGCAAATACTGACTGAACATACAGTTTGAAATGAACTTACCATCCCTCGCAGAAGCCCCTTTCTCCTTTCGGCTTTGATCGTGGCCAGAAGTACTTCTTTTTTTTTCCAGTTGCACCATTTCCAGTCGGGTAACCTGCATATCAAAATAGTTCAACAAAACTTGAGAGTTTAAGGGCCCTTTTTGACATGGATTCTGCTTCTTGTAGAAGAACAATTTTTCTGTAAAATCTCTTCTAATCCGACTCATGTTCAGAACATTTTCGACTTTTCAAAAGCCTTACCTAACAGAGCTTAAGTTCATTAAAGAGCATACATGTGTGTGTAGAGATTAGAGAGAAAGAGAGACCTGATGAAGGAAGTTGCTCAGGTTGGTTTGATGGGTTTTGCATTTTGGAAGATGAACAGCACAAATTCGTCAGGCTAAGAGGGCAGTTAAGAATCCTTGGATGTTTAATGCTAATCAGGACCTGTAGTGTATATATACACACACACACAAAGGAAAACTTTGAAAAAAAAGACCCTTTTTAATGCAGGGATTCACACTTGGGTGGTTTATATTCACAGAATATATTTTTATAGATACACCATATTTTAATTATATTAAAATTAATTTTTATTCATTATTACACTTATATTCTTGATTTTAATCATCACGTTCTTATTTTCAACATTTCATTGATAAAAAAATTATCGCCCTTAATTATTATTTTGTTCCAAAAATATTGTTAACGTAATTTAAAATTATGGTCAAATATTTGATTGTATTTTACATGATTATTTGTTTTGCTTATTTAAAAAATATAATGGGTTAATGAGTCTTTTTATTCTATCTTAAAAAAATAAATTTAAAAAGAAATCATAATCACGAACAATTATGTTATTTGGAAAAAAAATAATGTGATAAAAAAAAAAATTGAGACATAAATGTGATTATATGTGTGACAGTGTGAGAGAGCCTTTTATGGTGCGAATATATTTATCATTCACACTTTTATTCCATTTTATTTAAATGTGGAATGTTGACTATAACCAATAAATAAAAATTTAACAAATATTCGCACTTGTTACTAGAGAATTCAATACGTTCACATTGATATACTATACGCCTTTACGCGTCGTATAAAGTCAATAGAAAAAGAAGATATGAAAACTCGTTTTAAAGTCGATAATAAAAACTTTGCATATTACTTTTTGTTGTTGGATTCTTTGCTTGGTGACAATGCAAAAGCCGTGGGAACAAGAAGCAACTTTTCGGTGGGAATAAACATAAAAGAAGGTCGATTATATTCCCTAATCTTATCTTACTAATTATGGTCAAGGATAGAGAGAACATGATGCCACGCACTGAAATAATACAAGGAAACATGCTTGTTCGAATAATCATCCATAAAACAAAGAAAGGATTAGAGACTCGCTGAAATCGAAAAGAATTTATGATTTATGTGCCTTTCGATTAGGTGTTACAAAAGATTACACATTTGTTGCTGCAGCCTACAAAGACAGCAATGAATTCAAGAACCTCTATTTTTGAGCAATCCACTAAAATGTAAAGCGTCATCTACGAATTTACCCAAGAATAAATAAATTAAAAGCAGTCACGATTTCTTCATTTTTGAAAAGTTCCAACAGGTAGATACAGATGGGAGTACAAAGGAAGACGAATCCATCTACCTTGTGATACAAGTAGCGCATTGCTAGTCGAACACATAAATGCCTGTATTCACAGCAAGTGAATGCCTCAAACGATGGACCAGAACTTCTTTCTGCAAAATAAGACTGGTTCTATTTTCTTCTGATCATCTTCCAGAAAATGCAACTGAGTATCCCAAAGAAACTTGGGAGCAAGATCTACTATCCTATTAATAAGTGGTTCAATTTCACCTCTGATAATAATGTATCCCTGCACATCAACATTCATGAGATTTTTATTTGTAATATTGAAGGAAAGACCTGGACTAGTTGCATTTAAACCTCCAAAGGTCAGAATGGGGTTTGACGTGTGCGGGTGTATATTGGGGCGCGGGGGTTGAGGAAACTGCCCAACAGTAGTCTGCCATAGAAAAATTGATTACATGGATGACATGCAAGGCAAAATTCCTTTTAGGTTGAACTCAGTTCACTTCTAATTGCACGTGGATCCTCCCTCCAAAGCATCAGTACAATGCCTTGTATTACACAGTTAGTGTGTTGGGTTAAATCCCTTCCCATTATATTTCTGTTACATTTCCTTCTAGGATAATCCTCAGCTGAGAGTACTACTAAGGTGCAGAAGCACAAGGGAGTTACCACAACATTGTTTTCTTACATGTTCAGCACATTTTCCATCCACGTCAGTAGCAAAATTCGAAGGCACCCAATCGGAAGTTGTAAAATTAAGGACGTGGTCTCAGGGGGGTCACACCTGAGAAATTGTTTGGCCTCCATAACATATGTTTTTGGAAGCTAAAAGATGTGTTCGGTATAGGGGAATAGAGTTGAAGGAAAATTGTTATCTAGCTATTATTTGAAACGGTAGGGGAAAAGTGTTGGCATAAACTAGTTTTTGAATCTTTGTTAATAACTATGATGCACTGACATGGACATGGACATGCGCACGTCAGACACGCTACTAACAAGACATGTCGGTGATTAAATTTTTTTAAATTCTTCATTTATATAATATAAATTTAATTTTATATTTGTTATTAATTTTTTCTTATTGAAATATTTTAAATGTGAGTACCTATTTATTATTTAATAATAACTTTAAGTTAAAGGTATATAATATATCTGATAAAAAAATAAAAATGACCATGTTAGAGTGTCCAAAGAGTATCGTATCCGATGAGTGTCAGACATGGACATAGACACACTACTGTGTCCATGCAATAGAGGTTAATAATTTTGTGAGATGAAATAAATATGTACACTTTCCACCCACTTTCTATTCCCTCCCAATATTCCCTCTAACCCATTTTCCACGGTTCCATGTCACCTTCTTTTCAATTCTACCTCTTCTTCACTTTAGACATAACCTATCGTCTACACTGCTTCTGCGACCACAAGACGAGGGATCTCAGCCGGAGGTAACCTGAGCAGGAGACAGGGAGAGTAATAAAAGTTCGAAGTGACCCTGCTTGGGATGCGACTCAAAAAGGTTCGGCAGCACAAAAACAATTTCACTTTTTTATTTGATTCTTTCCAACACCAAAGCAATTTTTGGTTCAGATGAATGCTTCAATAGGTTAGGTTCTGTTGCATTTCTCTAATGTCTTGTAGAATCAACAGCTTTAAGGTGTGTTTAATTATGATACAACCTAGATGACAATTGTTATATTATTTGCTGATGGCTATAAGCATAAAACTGAGAGTTCCAATAATTATTTACCCCAGGACGTAAAATTCGATCCATCTCCAGCATGATGTCCTCTAGTAAGCATCCTTCTTCCTGATTTTTATAGTCAGAGAAAAGATGGTTGGCATGCAATAAATCATACGAGCGTGGGTATGTTGAGAAAGGTTCACACCTTCAGATTCCAAAACAACATTGTGTCATGTTCCTCAATAACCGTGAAGCATAGACAAGTTATAATCTGAAGCTTACCAGTCATGAAAGGCACCAATCAGACCCCGGTCATAAATAGCAGATAAGGTATTCGCTGTGTTTGCAGGTACTACATTCATGACCCAAACAGGCCATGTACTCAAAGCAACTGCAAATCCACCAAGGAAAGCACTCATGTCCATGACATTCCGAACTTCATTCTCTTCAACATCCATCAGCCTCCAGTAGTGACGAACTTGATCCTGCCAGTAGATTGTATCTGATAAAAACTTTTCTCGACTGATACCTGCACCAATTATATGATATAATGATATGCTAGGTAATACCGATGAGTACAAGACTTAACGCACATGACAGATCTCAAATTGTAGACGAAATCTAAAATTACAATGTGATCTACTAGCAAATAAGCAATCAATCCAGTATACCACAGGAAATGTATGATTGTTTAGCAGACTGCAGAGGGAAATAACAAGCTGAACAAGTTTGAAGTACAGTGTTAGCTACAACTCTTTTCTTTATCTGTATAACTGAAAATGGTATCCGAGGAGGAGTTTGAATATAAAATCATGATTGAAATGTTTAGCCGCTGCAGAAACACGACTGGAGAACATGGTTTTAAGGGAACGCATACTGTTTCCAGCATGTAATGAATCTTCATTATATGTAAATTCATAGCAAGCTTTGACATTCTCTTTCTATTAGAAAAAATGGAACACTCTTCATCAGACAATCTACTTCTATATAAATGAATATCCAAAAGAAATTTTAAATCTTCTCCACCAGTAAAAAAAATTTACTTTACTATGTTTCAGATTTTATCACGCAATTCATTGAGTAAACAATTTCCACCTTTCCAATAATCACCAAATTATGAAGTCTAGCCATAAAAAGATGCAGAGATCAAAATTACTCTATAGGAATTCGACGGCAACATACTAGCTAAAATTAATTAGAGGAATGGGCTCACATTGCCAGAAAAGGAAAAGCTCAGTTACATACCAAGGTTATTGAGAGTTTTAGAATATTCTGAAAGACGCTGTGGCCTGGGAGGCAGAGCCTGAGAAGCACGTCGCGTTATACAGTTCCTCAAAGATGTCTTCCATGAGGGTTTAGAATCATCTACAGAGTCACATAGGCTTAGAAGCTTCTCCTGTGCATTGTGCTGAAGACATGAGTTGTTCTCTGGCTTAGTCCAGATTACTGTCTGCACTTCCCTAGCAATGAGTTTCCAGCACATTGCAGAAGTCAGATTCATCAACTTGTCCCAAATCGCTGGGAAATCTTTATCTTTCCTGTAAGCGGGTGGAGCAGAGTAGACAAAATATCCATCGGTTCGCAATAGGCGATCAACCTCTTTAATTAGAATGCCATCTGCACCCAAAAGAAAGAGGATAAGTTGATATTCTACTGACAAGTAGGATAAACCTCTCTCTCTTTTGAGTTGTTTATTTCAAAACTACAAATATTTTTAACACGGTAGAGATGTTATTCACTTCATTCTAATCTGGATCCAAAAAATTGCTTATGTTCCATAATAAAAGGTATACAAAATTACACATATATATTCATAAAGTTTTGAGTTGTTTCTGCTTAACATATTCAGAAAGAGTTTTCTCAAATAAAAATACGGACGTGGAGCAAAATGCTCGAGATAGTATCTTATCTAAAATGCAATCTATACTATTAATCTGCAAGGATAGGAAGACTAACCATTCTCGTGCCAATCAACACGACATCTAGAACAATGGACCATTTCAAAAGAGCTAGTGGGATATGGTAGCTGTTTTGTGGCTAAAGCAGAAATCATTGCTCCAATTCCTCGTTCTAAAGCAAACTGAATTTGATTTTCATGGCCATCTTTGGGAGCAAAAGACATAGTTTGAATATTCAAAGGAAGAAGATAGGCTGAGAAACTAGCTACCCCGCAACCAACATCTAATACTTGATATACCCCTGCAGAATGGAGGTTACCCGTCTTACTAGTCGTCATATTTCCTAATCTGCAGAAGCAGCACATGCAACGATGATTAGACACATTACCTGGACCTAAACAGACAATAGAGTTCACACTGTTAAAGGAGTTGCAAAGACTTGTCAAAGGAAGCATTACAGACTCGGATGAAGAAATTATGGTTCAAAATAGGCCAAAGTTAAAATCAAACATTCTGTCAAAAATGTGCAGCGACTTATGTGCATAAGCATGGGTGTGTGTCTAGAACACATAAATATTAACTCTATTAACGTCAAAAAGCACTCCTTTCACTTCCAGCTTCTTATTCCTGTTTTTTTCCTTTAATTTCTATAAACTGACAAGAGGGAAACCCGCACATCATTGTAGTGTGAGTTGAAGTAAAGTTCTTGTTTTCATACATGGGATGAGGTTTGGTTTTGTGGAATTGAAACAAAAAGAAAAATTTAGGTGTCACTAATATGTATACAAATCTAGAAACTCAATAATATAAACCTAAGAGAGTTGGACGCTAAATTTGAAACCCTATAGGTAAGAGCTAAGAATGATTGACAACTGAATTCATCAAGGCAAAATATTCTAGAGTTGTGCATAGGTTTCCATGATGAGTTGGAATGATAATTCGTAGAGTGATGCACCACTAATGTAATAGGTAGACAGAGTCACGGAACAGCTTTACAAAATTATGAACTAAACAAAAGGAAATGAAACTCATTAGATCAAAGGGCAGCATAAATTGGCTACTTTACAAGAAACTACATGACAAAGGTAATTAATTCAGAGGATGAAACATAGATCAAGATGCTCCGAGAGCAAATAAGATTTACTCAGGTAAAATCATGGTAGTATTGTTTTTTATTACCCCAAGAATAACCATAACCATTATGTTGTCCCGAATAGAGTTTGTCACGTAACATGATTGGACTAACATACACCACCCCCACCCCCACCCCCACCCCCACCCCCACCATCTTCAATGTTAATTAATGGTCTTATAAAACACACTGTAGTAGTTTGTTGAGCAACAGATAGTGTAATCACAGTCAACTGGTAACTATAATATGTATGAAACTGCCTTGAACAATCAATATTCATTTACTCATTCCTATTTTCTGAGATTATTAACTTATGGTACAAGAACACTGCAAACCCACTAGACTAAGGTGCATGTCCGATATTTCAAGTGTAAATTAAACTGTTGTTATGAGAAATTATAGGTGACTTCACAGGTTAAACTTTTCTCCTCACCATAAAGTAATTTTGATTCTACTTTTTTTTTTCCAAGTTCCTAATTACATCTACATATAAGTTCATCCTTTCTAGTGTCCTCCAAATAAACAACATATTTGACTATCACAGGAAAACTTGATTAAGCATATTCAGAAATTAACTGAACGGAGTGAAAAATTGTACCAGCTTTATCTAGAGATTAAAACAGTCGCAAAAAGTGGAATGATATCAGATCCTAAAAAAACTTATAACTGAAGCTTATGGAATAAAGAAAATGGGTTTTTATTCTGACAAAATAAATTGCTAAGTGTACTCATCTCAAGGCAAATCTAGGAGATTATCTAATACTGTTGGTACAGTAGTGCTATCCTTCCAAATGTTCCAAATAATAAGTGAAGCTGCAAACTTGAGAACACTAATTGAAATTATCATAAGTTTGGCTACTCTGCTTGGGGCAAAATGTATAGCGATGGCTAATTTTGGAAATTTTACAAGGTAAATGGCTTAAAGTTGCCCATAGGCCATAACTTTTCTTCATACATCCACGATGACAATTTATTTTAAAAATCTGATGTAAAAATGTTAAAGACTGGGAACAGCATCTCATATACTTCAACATAACACCTTTTTTCAATAATCATCAAAACAAGTAAAATCCAAATATACCTCTCAATGTACTCAGTGGCTCCATGCTTGAAATGAGTACCACCACCAGGAAACCACCAAAGTTGATCTTTTTCATGTACCCAATTTTGCCCTCCTTTTACCTCAGCGAGGCGCGTATGATTCACGTTGCTTCGCCAGATGTAGTCCTTACTAGTTGGCCACCTTATTGGCAACTTATAATCAGCCGGTGGTGGCACCAAACAAAACAAGCGCCTACCTAGTGGAGGACAATGCCTCTCCAGCTCTTCTTTTCTAGAAAGATCTAATTTTGGTAGCAATTCCTTATTGTAAGAAATATCATGACATGGAATGTACTCATTATACGACAAGGGGCATACATTCATCCCAGTTTTCGGGATTGTAATTGGCACTGTCTGATAAGTGAGAGCTATTTTATTTGTAAATTTGGAAGTACCTGCAAGCATAAAAATAACGACATGAAAATGAAATACAAAAGGAATTTTGATGAAAATCCACACACCAATAACCAAGATCTGTTAGGAGCACAGCCCACTGAAAGCTGACATTTTCCGACTATCAACCTCTACAAATAAATTTGAAGCAGCTAAGTGCTAGAAACTGGAAAGTGCTCAACCTGAACTGGCTGGATATATGAGCTTATAAATTCCAAATCATGATACGTATGATACTACTTCTATTCTTCATCTGTGTATGACTATCCATTCAGTGAAGAAAAATTGCGAGCAAATATTTAAGCTTTTCAAAAACCACAGAACCATAATAAATTTTAAATTTTTATTCTAACAAATGCATTTACCAAGCCTGCACATTTCTGAGAATTCCCCATTCCACCTAACTGAGAACGAATTATATCTACATGCAATGATATTTAGCATTCCCCAACCTGATCATATACGAAAACTTGCTTTTTAAAGATTTATCACTAAACATTCAAAGTTGTAAACATCAAATGAATGTGTTTTTCTTAACTGTTAGACCCAAATCGATGCTAGTAGAATAGTTAATATGTAACTTTTTTTACTGCAGTAATTAAAAACCAGCATTATAGTAGTGCGTTTATTTAATAAAAGAAATGCACTTTACCGAGCTCGCCGTTTCTGGTAAACTTTCCACTCCACATAACGAAGCTCGAATTATCTCTCCAATTCAATGATAGATAGTATTTACTATTTAGTACTCCTTAATATATCATAAACGAGAAACCCCATAATATCAAGTATTTATTACTAAACATTAACATCAACCTAAAAAAACTAATCCATTTTCTTAACTAGATGCAACTTTTTTTTACTGTGGTAATTAAAACCCCGTAACACGGTGATAAAACATTTTAATAGAAGAAATTCATAACCGCACTAACCAGAAACTGAAAAATTATTGACATCCTGGTGTTGTGCGTCTGGCTGTTGAAGTTGTACGTGTACGGAATAAGATTTATTGCCAAACAGAGTGCCGGTATAAAAGGATGCTATCATTACTAGAAGGACCAACATTATTGTCTGGATCGTCTTCCAATCAAACGCTCTCGTGTTCATAGATCCCGCCATTTCTTTGCCTTTTGTGTAACAAGTATCGGTGTGTGCTTGAGTAGGATTTGATTAATCGGCGAGAAAGAGCTGCATTGTCAAGGACATTTCTGTACGGTGCCAGATCGAAAGATCTCACGCTCACAGTGAGAGAGAGAATTTGGAGCTGAGAGTGAATAGTTTGAGGTGTCGATTTTCATGTCGGTTCATGAAGTACAGAGGATCACAACCCGGAAAACCGATCCATTTTCCCCTGCAAATTTGCATCTGCAGTCTCCAAGCAAACTTCTCGTAGCACCTGAGTCCTCATTCAAATTTTCGTTTTATTTAGATCTTAAACTTTAATTTTTAGTGCATGTAGGTCCTTTTAGACATAAATATTCTATTTCTTTTTTCTAATTGTTTTTAAAGAAATAGAGGTGGATGGCCAAAATATCCTTGAAAAGGGTGTGCACATGATTGTTTAATAGAATTTTTAAACAATTTACGTCCAGCTTAGCATGTGCATCAAAAATTGAAGTCTAATGACTTGAAAATTACTAAAGTTTAAATGGATACTAAGGTATTTCAAGAGGTATAATATGATAAAAAGCTTATTTTCAAGAAAAAGTATACATTAGAAAGTGGTGTCAGGTGATAGTGATGGTGGTGATAACGGAGGATTAAGGTAGTGGTGGTAAGATGGGTATGGATCGGGGTGATTGTCAGAGATGGACCTAGGGGGGCGGGGGGGCGACCGCCCCCCAACATTGTCCGCGGTACACTATTTCTAATTAATTTGTAATGTATTTTTCAATTTCGCCCCCCCCCCCTCCCCCAAGATTTTGACTCGCCTCAAAAATTTTGAATTTTTCTGCCCCCCTCCACCCCCCGTATTTTCGCCCCCCAACTTTAAAACCTGGCTACGTCCCTGGTGATTGTAATCGTGTTGGAGGAGGTCGACATGACACAGTATATTACACTTGTTAAACTCGTAATTGCACATGTTACATAGTGTGTTATGTATGTTACAAAAGTATAATAAGTTTGTTACATTATTATATGTTTGTATGATCATAAGTGTGTTACTACATGTATATCATAACTTACAGATTTGTTTATCAACTGATGACGAGACGAGATTTAATTGAGTAAAAAATCTCACAAAAAAAAAACCCCCCAATCTATTATTTTCATTAACCCACATTACATAAGAATAATTCTTCGAGTGATGAAGACACTTTGACAATTTTAAGTCACTTCATTGTCACCTCATCAATCTATAAAATAATTAGTAAATGATGATATACAACGAACATTTTTTTTTTTTTTTGTTTAAGTAACACGTTTAAAAAAAAAAAAAAAGAAACAAAGAAGTGAAAGCACCCCTATATATTTCCCCCTAACAATCTATACTGTATAATATATGTTTATGTTAAGCGCAATTTTGCTCGAATGGAGCCCATAACAATATATCATTGGGCCTATTTCTGTTTATATATACTAATAAAAGATATATGCACTAATAATACTATAAAATGGAATAAATAATACAGTATTTGTATTTGTGTATGGACTTTGCTTGGTGTATATAATACATGTATATAGCGGTGTCTCCCACCCCATGTAAGAGTTATGTACATTTATTAGTTGTAATTATGTTAAGTGTGCTTTCCATGGATTACATTTTGGTGTACATCGCGTGAAAATTTAAAAAGTTTTGGTCGAGAAAGTGTATTTTTTAAAACTGTCTAATCACTTATGACACGTGGCATAAAGTATCGTAATGTTTCTTGACAAAAAGCATGACGCTTGAAATAAATCCTTCTGCAAAGAGAGCTTCAGATTCATATTAATAACTAGCAAATTTACAAAAAAGGCACTTTACATTGTAACGATCCAGTTCCAATTTCTTTTTCTTTTTTTCTAACCTCACCCCTCACCGGCCAAGAAAAATTCTTCTCCATTTTGAATTATCCGGATGACAAATTTAACGTCCATTGAGGGCAAAATTTAAATACGAATTTAATATTCAACCAATAACACGTTAGAGTTAAAAATAAAACATTTTTTTACAATTGTCGTCTGGGAACATAATGAATAAAAATGGAGCTTTTCGTTGAAAAGTATCTTTCAAAATTTTTTACGGATCGAATGGAGCAAATTTAACAAATTTTGTATTAAAATATTGTCTCACAAGTCACAATGACTTCAAACAATCACGAACTTAGCAGTTGGCAATTCAATTGAAGTTTCTAAGAATTTGCATTAGATAATCCAATCCTTAAAAGTCCAGAAAACACGCTGTCTTGTCGAGTTTCATAAACTGAAAAGTCAAGTAGATAACGTGATTCCTACGGCGAAGAAATTTTACGGCAAGTGCCACCGAAACGACGGTGTACTAGTCACTAGTGAAGGTAAAGAAACCCGACTTTTTTGAAAATACTCGGGACTTCTATTCTTGATGGGTTATGCTACAAGTACGGGCCCAACCGCCCAGGTGCCTCCTAATAGGGAGTCGCTATTTGTCCATTATGACACTCATTAGATAAAATATTATGTACAAATAGGATTTTTCATTCTTGATATGTTCCAAGAAAATTTAGTTTTCTTTCTTTAGTGAATTATCCAATTTAACAATAATCAAATATTTCGACCGTAAAAATTTTTGTGTGTGTGTGTATATATATATTTCAATAACTCGATTACACCAACAATGTATTGAAAGCACAAGTATGCATTGACGTCCACTTCGTACAACAAAACAACGCCATAAGAAGTTCTCGCAAGAAAATTGTTGCCATTTAGGAAAGATTATCGAGTTATTGTTTGGTAAAGATTTCTTTGAGAATGTATTTTGTCTGAAGTGATTTTATCAGAGAACGTGTAATTAAAAAGTAGTGCTGAAATTATATGAATTCACTTGTAAAATTATTTTATTAAGAAAATGTATGATTGTGAAGATGAGTTTTAAATAATAAGGGACGGTAAATGTTATATCTTGTGTGACCGAACAATTATTAGTTTAAATAAAATGTAATTAAAATGAAGCATGATCAAAGTTCGGTGATCTATTCTCTAGTGTCTTTTTTAACCCTTTTAATGTGAATTCTTTGAAAAATGCAGCAATTGTTGCATAATGACATCTTAACAGAAATTTTTTTTTTACATCAAAACATGTCCTTAATTTTTTCATAAAAACTCAAAAAATTTTAAATTACATATAAAAAAAAATATTTTAATTATATATTACACTTCAAACTGCAAATAAGCAAAGATAAACGTGGACCAGCAAATGACATGTAATTTTTTCATACAAGAAATTTTGAAAATATCATCTTTGTTGCGCCATCATACGAGTGAAGTCCTCGAAGCAAACGAACCCGTCTCCATTCCGGTCTACGCCTCTTATCATGCGGCGGCAGTCCTCTAACGAGCACCGCGCATCCCCTATTGTTCTGAAAACGTTGTAAAGCTCCTCCGCCGTTATCTTCCCGTCACCATTAGGGTCAAAGAAATCAAACGCATTCCTCAACTCCGTGTTGCAAGCCGGCGGCCCAAAAGCAGAGCCGATGGCATGAAACTCCTCCAAGCTAATACACCCATCCCCGTCCCTATCCACATCGCTCAGCATCATCTTCAGCTCCTCCTGGCTCGGTGGCTCAGGACCCACTCGGCTGAGTAGCGACTCCAATTCCTCCTTCACTATCTTCCCGTTGCCATCTCTGTTAAACCATGTTGATAAATACAAAAACAATAATCAACATATAAAAATTTGGAGCATGGATGTTAATGGATAAAATCTCACGTTGAATAAAGATGAAAATATAGATCAATTTATAAAGGATTTGATTACTCATCTTAATAAGGTTGACATTTTAAGATGTAATCTCAATCCTCAACATGGTATCAAAGCTCGTTAAGCTCTAACGAGCGATTCGATTCAATTAAAATTAAAAAATATTGAACAAGCAAATTTCAAGATTGGTCTGCTTAAACGAGTCACCATCTTGCAGGGTCGGTTAAAGGATAGAATCTCACATCGAATAAAGATGAAAATATAGATGAATTTATAAAGAATTGAGTTACTTTTCTTAATAAATTTGATATTTTAAGATGGAACTTAAATCTTAACACGTTAAACTATCAGTTTCATGTTTCAACACCTAACGTGTAAGAGTTTACCTGTCTATCATTTCGAACGCCTGTTTAAGTTCAAAGTACACATCTGCAGAGATTTCGGACCATTCGTCGGCTGATATTTCAGAGGATAACGAGGGTAGTACGCTGGTCGGCGTGGCTAAACCATTGGCCTTCTTGAAGCCGGTTTGCGAATCATCCTCCGACGACGACGTCGTCGTTTGAGAGCTGAAGGATTTGGAAACGGATCGGGATTTCTTGGAGTTGAAGAGGTTTTTGGGGATAATTTTGACGAGCTTCATGGTGGGAAACGAGGAGAGATTAGAGAGATAAATGGGGTTGGAGGAGAAAGAGGGAGGAAGAAGGGAGGGTTAAATGGAATGGAGGGAGAGAATCGAGTGCCATAGTGAGCTGAACTGAGCTTCGAGGAAGTTTCGTCTGTAGAAATTAGAGAGGGAAAATGAGATTTTATTGGAGAGAGGAAATTGGTCTCCCGTAATTGTAGCAGAAGGACTATTTGTGCGATTTGCCCGTTAGTTTTGAGCTGACACGTAAGTTTGAAGCACCTTTGATCATTACCTTGGCTCCATTTTAACGAACGTCCCCGGAAAAATATATTTTGAAGTATTAATTTTTTTTAAAACTTATAATTAAAAAATAAGAAAAACTTTTGAATTTACGCTTTATAATATTTTATTAAAAAATATGTGATTAAACATGAATTTTGAAAAAATCTATTTTTGATTTAATGGAATTCAAACAAGAGCTACGTTAACAATGTTACTGTAAAAGAATGACGTAACAACTATAAAACTCATCATGGCAAACCCACCGTTAATGAAATTGTCACGTATACGAAATAGCCCCTCCAAGACAAATTGTCCAACCCCATATAACGATTCATTCTTTCATTTAAGCCCCAAGCTTTTGTCCCAAATCAAATCTAACGCTATATGAACCTTGAACCACATCTCATTCTCTAAAGAAATTTCTAACATGTTTGATACACGTTAAGATTTTCATTTTTCAGCTCATTTTCAACTACAAATTTTTCAATAAAATAATATTTTCTATCATATCAATAACCTTTCCTTCTTTTTCAATCACGTATTCTCCATCAATCTACTATTCCAGAATGCATTCTTTCAAAATAATGTGGCTCAAACACACCCTAAACATGTATTTTCATCTCCTCGATTCAAAATACAATTCAGAACTCATTCATAAAATAGCCAGATAGATGAAAACAACGATAAGAATTTCTTGCAAACTCATGTTTAATGTCAAAATGTAATAATTGAAATTAAATCACTCGAATAAAGTTATATACATTCTCAAGAAAATAATTTTCTTCGTCCTAAGCATGAAATAGAAATAGACACAAGTCACAATGGTTGTTAGATTGAAAAATTGCAATTGATGTTTGACTATTTATTGTCCATTCCCTCTTTTCTATCTAGTATTTTCCTTCAACTGCACTCACTTCCAACCAATTGTTGTTCATACTTGAAATTCAAGTGTCACAAGAAACTTTAGTTGCAATAAATAAACCCGTGATCAGTTCACAAGATCGGATATAATCGCCCCAATTATATCTATGGTACTAAGCACCAGTCTATTTAGCTATGAAACCCCTGCAACAAACATACCTGGCTAAGATTAAAAAAAATAAAAATGTAGAAGTTACGTTCTCGTACATGTTTTAGTATGTTAATTTCCCAACTTTGAAGTGAAGAAATTATTTATAAGTAGCCCTTACAGAATAAAAGCTTCTTTTCTTTTCTGGGGTGGGGGTGTGGACAGTCTTGTGTTTGCTTATTTACAAGTGAATAAGAGTGTCATCAATAACATTGTCACCTGTGTCTGCTAATTATGAACTCATGTTTAACTATGGCTACAAGTTTTACAAATTCTGATTTTTTTGCATTTAACAAACGCAGAAAAGTTATTTATGCTTCAATGATCTACAACATGCTTATCACAACCATCATCAACCCGGAAATTATCATCGTGGTCACGAAAGGATTCAACTTCATCTATGCGAATTTCTTCTCTATCATCATCGCCATATTCGGATACTGAGCTAGCATCCGTTTCCTTTTCGGGACAATCAAGTTGCACACAATCCGGGACTAATGCATGGGGAGAGCTATTGTTTTCCGAATCATGACTCCTGTTTGATGGCGTTAAGGCTTCCTTCCTTACGACGTTGAACACTATACCGTTTTGAATTCTTTCTGGCTGCAAAAAGTCACCTTCGGCCACCATAATGCTAGCACTGCTCATGGAAGATCTATTACTGTTCTCTCTCTGATCGAATTCCGTGTCAGATGTTCTATCTGGTGTTGTAACCCTTGAGCCTTGTTGGATTTGATCCCGGCCAGCCACTGGGATTATGAGATTGCTTAGGTGACCCGTCATTCCTCTGTTCATTCTGGAATCGATCTCCAGATTTTGTACAAAGTCGATGAATTTGTCTGCCGAAGTCGTCCTCATCAAGGGACCACCAGATCTGGTCCACGAGTTGTGATCAACGCTCTCTGATTCACTATCACTTCCATCGTGCGTGTTCCTGTGTGTGCGCAAGTTTCGGCTAGTATGCCCAGTAGACCCACCAACAGTTTGCTGAAAAGACAACGCAACATCTGCAAGTAGATCTTCTTCCAGGGAACCCGTCGAGTTCTCTCGTGCAATGACATTCCAAGATGGAATCCTTTTGGAGGCGTTGAATCTGACTGTGCTCGACAGACCGTGAGAAGCAGCTGCTGCTCTCTCAGCACTCCTCCTTAATCTACGCATGTGGTTGAGTATTGCAACACACTCATCAAGAGCAAGTTCAATTCCACAATTTGCTTTTATGGCCGAAAGCTTCTCCCATGTGCATCTTCTGCCTTGGTTTGCTGCCTTCTGAAGCTCCAAATAAGATGGATTTCGTATGATTTTTGAGTACTGAAATTACAAACAAATAATTGTACAAAGAATTAGCTCAGCAAGACGTCAAATCTTATCCCAGATAGGAAAACGAATACAGTAAACGGGAATTATATTATTCCATGGATCTGTTTAGAACTGTTCATTAAAGATGCAAATTTTAAAACTGAATGGAATTGGATATAACAATGTTTTGACTGTGGTCTATGAACTCATACGAGGTTCAGATCGAACGAGTTTTCCATTCCTAGGTTGCAGCAAATTCGACTGTAATACAAATGAAGATTTCACATAATTATAAATTTGACACGATAAATAATTAAAGTTTCATGCTATACTATATACCTGAGCAAGAGTGGCAGGCATTACGACAGTCACATCGCCCTCCCAGTCCTGAGCAAACAGCTTGGCCAATCCTCCCAATGGAAAACCGAGTTCCAATATCTGGTTGCATCTGTGCTTCACCTCCATCTCCGTTAGTTGAGCAAGCTGCATAGTTGAAACAATTTGAGCTATCATTTCTTAAAGTCATTGTTTCATTCACTTGAAAGTTGAAACATAATGGTAACAGGATAAAAATTTTGTGCATCCAGACAAGATGCAGGAGACGGAAATACAAGCAAATATAAAATTTCCATCTCTAGTCTGGGTGTGTAGGCACAGTTAAAAACTGACACGGAACATGCATACTTAAGTCCATGTTTACTACACGGAATTGGACAGACCGATAAAGAAACAATTATTTTAATCAAACATTTCATGGGACCCACAACATTTCAACCATGCATTTTATCAACTTTTATCAAAATCTATTAAAAACATGATTTTACTAATGAACATAAGAGCATTTCCAAGAGACTCTCTATTTTTAAATACCATATTTTATCATTTGGAGAGCATTTATAAATTTAAAGAGTTAAAATTTTGAAGTACTCCAACAAACTCTTTATATTTAACATTTGATTTTACTACTCCCAAAAAATATTTATTATTTTTCTTTATTTTTTATTTTAACTAGTTTTTCTTTATATTATTTTATTATTTTCCTACATTGAAAATTGAAACATTTTGAATGCATCTCTCCAAATTTGGAGAGTCAAAACCACTCTCTAAATTAAAATGTTAATTTAAAGAGTCTTTTGTAACATGATTTTAAATGTTTACTCTTTAAAATAGAGAGCATCTCATGTTTAAAGAGTCTCTTGGAGATGCTCTAATGTTCAATTTTTTAGCTTTTTTTTTTCTTCCTTGATACTATCCGGTGTAAACCTCCTTAGCAAACATTCCGTACATTACTTTGTTGTAAACTAAGTCAGTTCAACGCTGCAAATGATCTCCCATGAGGAAATTTAAGAAAAAGAAGTAAACCGATTTTAGGTAATTTGACTACGTAGAGATGCTGCCTGTATACCTAATCAAATTACTTAAAAGTGAAAGTGCTATCAAGCAACAAGGCTGGTCAAGAAAATCTTAAACTTATTCAATACTGACTGCTTCAATAAATACAGATTCAAGAACCTCTGTAACGAATCAAGGGCAAGACAAGATGATATTAGCTCAAACACAACTGAGTCACTTCCATCATGGGAGGTTTATCAAGAATTTACAATTGGTATAATGTACTAAGAATTAACAAATCAAGGGCCATTAACATCAAAAGACACAAATATATAAGTCTACTGAAACATACCTTTGCAGCAAAGTTGCCCCCATAAGCTCTGACAAACTCTTTCACCCTCAGTAGAGGAGCAATATGAGGATTTGCCTGACTCACAATGAAATGATTTACATTGAAGAGCTCCTTTAATTGCATCATGGGTAGATCAATCTCCAAACTACCATCCCTCCACCGACGTGTAGATGCACCTGAAGCCTGTTCAGGTCCCAAATGAAAAGGTGGATGGTAAGGAACAATTTCTCCAGTTCTATCCTTTGCCATGAGCTCTTGTGCTTCATAAAGACCCGGAAATGCACAAGAAGCAGTCACAGCACTCCATATAACAACATGAGGTGAAGTCAAGTAGTTGAGGCATCTCGGCGGTTCATGCTTCCTCGGGGAGCAAACCGTAATCCCAAGGATTCGCCCAGTCATATCATATGCTTCCTGGAAAGTTAAATTATTTGTCAGATGCCTCAACATCATCTGCAAGTGTCTAATCTCATGAAGAGCACCCTGTGTCATGACCCTCTTAAAAACAGTAAAAATTCCACCCATTTGATCGAAAAATTGTATAGAGTGCCAAGAATCCTCAAAAAAGCTTTGAAGCTCAGGCCAAGACCTAGTTGCAACGACAGAGCACATTACTGACCCCACACTAGATCCAGCAATAATCCGAGGCAAAAGTTTATGCTCGACCAAGGTTTTCACCACACCCACGTGAAAAGCTCCAAGAGAAGCACCCCCACTTAAAAGCAATGCCGTCCTGCCAAAGGCATGTCTCGTTTCGTGCATAAAAGCAAGCTTTTCCTCCAGCAGAAGCTCCTCTGAATCAGAATCACAAACCATTCTCAATTGGGTCGTGACCTCGTCTATATACTCCTTTATGAGTTTGGGCACATGTAGCCTTCCCTTGTGAAGCTCGGGATTGCACATGTTGCCAAGATTTCTGATAAGATCAGCTCTCATACAGAATATAATATCTCTAAGAGAACACTCCTGGCGACGATGCCTAAGCTCCTGAAGTTTATTCCTAACAAGTTCCTCGTCGTAGAGATTGGCTTCATTCATCTTAGGGGTTTCCCTATCCAGCATTTTCGCAGCATGAGCCCATTCCTCATAAGTTAACGCAGTTCTCATCATATTCCTCCAAAACTTCCTCCTATACGCCATCTCGGCCCTCATCTTAACATTTGTGTAACGTCTCAACAGGAAAGCAATCACTGTCACCATAACTAATATCCCTTGTGGATTTCGAGGATGAAGCCATGATATCACAGGCTTCAACCAGTCCCTCAAAGAATTCTTAATTTTATAATAGTACATTAACAACATCCCAAAAATTTGATGCCTCAAATGTGACATGGACTTGCAGAATAAGACTCTAAAAGCAATGGTCCGACCAAAAAGAGTAGAAGGTCCAATTGAGAATGGATCAACACTAGCCTCATTACTTATATCCATAGCTTCAAACTAATGTTCGTAAACCACAAATTGGAATTTTGGGCGTTCAAATATGTAACATTTTCCTAGTTAAGGAACTGGACTTTTTCTAAGATGAAATCAACAAATTTCAGGGATTTTCTCTGCAATTCGATATAGAAATTTTAGGGAAATCTACAAAGAAGATAATCAGAAATTGAGACAGAAGACAAAGAAAGAGATTTCCAAACCTCTTTAATTGAAGAATTGGCGATGAATTCGAGTGAAATTCTGCTCAGAACACCCAAAACCATACAGATCAACAGCCCAAACGATCCTCCAAGAATAAAATAAGAGAAAACTGCCCCAAATTTGACCTCGAGACGAGATTCTGTGATAAAAATAACCAATTAATCAACAGATCAACAGATCAATCCTCAAACTATTTAACAACCATTCAGAAACAAGAAACCCCAGAAATTTCTTAGCATACAATTTCCTCAAAGAAAGAAAAATAAGCACACAGAAGTTGAATAATTGAATGCGTATTGGCTAAGCCAACACGGAACTATAAATGATTTTTTAATGAAGCATAGCATGGGGATCCGTAAAAGTCCGTATTTGGATCAGATCAGATAACGATATCTTCTTCCAGTCACAACTGACATCTTCTACAATCAGCTATGCAAATATAGAAATAAATACACACATGCGTATGTATATACAATATTTATTTTGTCAGAGAGAAAGGGAGAGGATAAGGAAGCCAAGACTTCGTTTTTTTTTTTCGGATTCTCCCTCTTTCTCTCTCTGTTTCTTGGATTTGAGTGCGATAAGATTTGCAATATGGAAAATTTCTTGGATTATTGTTGTTAATTTTTTTAGATTTGAGGATGACAGAACAACACAATTAATACCATTTCAATCATTTATGGATTAGGAAGGATAGATGTAATGAATTGATTTGAGTATACGCATTTATTACTGTAATAAGAAGTTTGGTGTTACATTGCCTTCTTTTTACAGCCATTTAAATGAGTTTTCATAGGGCATGTGATTAAAAGTAATATTTTTATTACGATAATGTGCGATTAAAAATGATTTTTTTAAGGCAAATTATGATAACTTTTTTGTCTAAGCTTACAAAATTATTAAGATTATTTTTTATCTTTTAATTAATTATACAAATAAAACTTCTTGTTGATAAATATGTTTGGATAACTATTTTTCTCTTATTTTTAAGTGAAAATATTACATTTTTTAACATGTAATTACACGTTATTATCAAGATAAATAACTTAATTATTTTAAATGTTAATCAATAAAAAGTTATTTATTTTAAAACTTCTTATTTCCACTATATAATAACACTATATAAATATATTTAGAAAACTTTGTCAGTGCGTCTTAAATAATTAATCCATAACATATTAGAAAATTTTCACAAAATGCTAACACTTTAGTACTAGACAATATAGATCACAATTTTTTTTTGCTGCTTCCCACAAACAGTTATTGCTCCACTGCTTACCCACGAAAAGGTAACATATAAAAGTATCTAACTATGTTCTCCATTTTGAGAAGTGGTACTAAAATCATTCTTGTTTTCTGAAAACATTGTGAGAAGTGAGACAATCCCAACGTGCTCAATACTTTCACTGAGTGAATCTGTGTGTGAACATTGACCAGGTTCAATCTTAGCTTTTACAAATGAACGTAATATTTTAAAGTATTAAAAATACTTACTAACTATGTAATGTAATCATCGATTGCTTGACTTGCCATGTACCATAAATGTTAACAATTTCTTGAGTACCATGTAAAGAAAAAGAATCCAGTAACTAGAGCTAGAAATCTCTGTGCAAAGCTCTTGGAATGTTTAAAAAACTTGTCATTGTAAACACGATAAAAGAACGAAAGCACTGTCGCGTTAAGAGGGTAAAATCTCACGTCTCTTAAATATGAAAAGAATAAATACGAGAGTATTCCAACTTAGTGTGGAAACAAGAAGGAGGAGGACTTCTTCAAATTGAGAGAAAATGACTCATGACTGGACGAGAAACATGTTGTGCGGCGGGAATGGACTGGAGAGAGAAGAAGAAGAGAAGACCGAAATTTCTAAGGCTCTTTCCCTTTTATATTTAGTGACTTTTTTTTTTTTGTAATTTTTTTTTATGTTGGTCGGTTTTGAAGAAGAGAAGACCGAAAATTCTAGGGCTCTGTCCCTTTTATATTTAGTGATTTTTTTTTTCAATTTTTTTTATGTTGGTCGGTTTGGGTTATATTCAATATACTTGAAGCCCAAATGCCCAATTGTAAAAAAAAAAAAAAAAAAAATCGGTTCTTATTCGGTTCTTCGGTTCTTAGTCTAGAACCGAGAACCGAACCAAACCCGTCGGTTCTCGATTCGGATACCCGTTCGGATTTTTAATTTAAGAAAACCCGTTCGGTTCGGTTCGGTTCGGTTCCGATTCGGTTCGGACATTTTGCCCAACCCTATTTTTAATCACACATTCTTCAATAAAATAATATTTTTCATCACATCAATAACTTTTCCTTTTTTTTCAACCACACATTCTCCATCAATCTACTATTTCAGAATACATTTTTCGAAAATAATGTGGCTCAAACACACCCTAAGTCTTCAATGAGATATATGTACATGTGGTAGAATGCTTCACTCAATTGATGACACGTGATTTTTTTATTTTTACTATTTTCTTGAATACATTACGAAAGTTGTCAACTGGGATAAACTTTGGTCAAGGAAAAATTTATTATTAAAATTTAATCTCTTCGTCGGGAATAAATTTTATTTTTACTAAATCTTTAACCATGGATTCCCTTAAATGTAATCTATTGTATTTGGAAGCTGTTCAAGAGTTTCAATAATATTTAAATTGACAACAATAATAATGACAAATTCATATATTCCACGTTCAACAACAATAAACTTCATTGCCACCTACATCGATGATGAGCAACACTAATAATAAGTAGCATTACTCTTTCTTCAAATATGGGTTCCTATTTCGTGTTCGTAAAAAAAAAATGCATTCTTTATCTATAGCGTGCTAGTAGATTTTTTCCTTTGTAGTGACTTCCTTTAACTTTTATCATACTTAGCTTCTCTCTAATGCTTTCACCATGTGTATTGTGTAGGTGATAAGTTATCATAATTTGAATAAAATAGGTCTCAAACGTGGGTTATATAGGTGCAATCATTTATTTCTTTTATTCAAAATTCTAGTTCTTTATATGCACATGTGTTGATTTTATTCATGGGTTTAATGTTTTGAATTCTTTGGGCAATTATTCAATAATTTTGTGAATCTATTACGAATCGATAGATGCATTTTAAATTTAGATCACATGGTAAAATTCGATAATTTAGTATAACGTGTAGTTACATTTACTAATTATTGCGGTCATTTGATGAATTATCAGAACTAGTATTTCGTTTAACTAAGATTGATTCACATGGAGATATGAAATTGAGTTGGTTAAATAAACTCAATGAGAATCCGAGGTGGGTAAATTGAATACTTTAGAAGAATTAGACAAAAATACTACAATAGCAATGAATCTTGATTAGCAAATTAAAGGGGATCCATATGTAAAATTGTAAGTCCTAGCATTCAAATTCATACTTTTAAAACTCAAATTCGATAAATTGTGTATGTTAGAATAATTTAAACGCCAATCGCAAACCTTATTTTTTTCTATTTTTTAATCATACATTCTTTTAAAGAATCATTATTTTAAAATTCATTTTTTTTTTCCAAAAATAGGTCTCAAACGTGGGTTATATAGCAATGTATGGGGCTATTAGCCACTAGGATAATTTTGACTTGCTAGATATTGCATTAGACAAATACCAACCAAAGTAGATGAAAAGGGGATAATGATTATTAGTAGAAATAACCAGTATTTAAAAAAAAATATAAAGCGTAGATAGATGGTAGATCAATTTTTAAACTTCTAATAGTTTAAACGAATCTAATCGTAAAAAATGTAAAAACATAATTAAGCTTTTATTTTGAAAAAAACTTGTACAATGTTTAATCGAACTTTTAGAACACTAGAACTAACACAAATGAAATGTTTTAATGAACTACACGTTTTATTAACTTTTATCAAAATTTATTAAAAATTTGATTTTTAGTTAAATCAAATATGGATCGAATAGTCATTAGGAAAGGAATCTCAATGTGAAATTGAATTAATGTGTTTAATACTATATAGATGGTAGTCGATGTTGGACAAATTCTCATAGACATATCTAATAAGTGTAGTTTCTACGCTTATTCAAGGTATTAAATGATGATATTTTGTTATTCTTGTCGATGGATTAGTACCTAATTTGTATTTATTACTTTTGTTAAGAAAAACTCATGTTTGGACGAAGAATTGGAAGAACGAATGAAAAATGGCTAAAATGGAGCAAATACGAAGTTCGGGGACTAAAATGAAATAATTCAAAAGCTGGTTCGGAATGCAAAATGATGATATAAGAACACCAAGAGTCGATTAGAGTTGAATAGAAATCAACGGGATGAGAAATTGTAAAAAATGATCAAAATATACACGTGAAAAAGTTTAGGGACGAATTTGCAAAATTGGTGCAAAAAATTTGTACCATGCGTATGCATGAGCTGCAGCCTTGCTTACACAAGGTCACAAAATGCCATGCATGGTTCAATTCCGGAAAAAAAAAAATTGTTTCCTTATTTTATTTTGAAAACTTTTGGTATGCAATCTTTTGATTCTCTATATGCAAGTTGTCAAAAACCATGAGGAATTTTTTTATCATTGTTTGAGTGCACACGAAGCATAACTCAAGAAGCAAGAATTCATTGTTTAGGTCTAAGATTAAAGCAAATAATTGGAATTTTCAAGTTTTTCATCGTATTCCTTGTCTCGAGTGATGTCTTTTCTTATTCTTTTATGTAATTTTCATATGGTAATGTTAGGCTTAAGTTTTTGTGTATTGGATGGATGATGAACCTTATTAAGCATCGATTTCAATTCAAGACTCATTAATTTAATTATTTATTGTGTTATTGATTACTTGTGCATTTAAATTGTGTTGTTTGAATGATTAGCCATTATTTAAATAATTTGTTGTCTATTCGTAGAGTTGTGAGACTCACAATAGGTAAAACAATTTATATTCAACATACGGACAATAGATATTATTATTAGTATTTATAGCATGTGTAATCGCGTGAAATAATCATGTTATTAAATACATGTTTTTCCCATGAATTTGGATTATGAATATGATCGGATCGTGTTAAACATATGTTTGATATTTTTTGGAAGAGAATATTAAATAAAATTGGATTATTAATTGTCATTAACATTAGAAAACACTGCTTTATATGAGTTGAGAAATGGAAATAATAGGAGAATTCAAAATTCCAATACATTAATCACATATTTGATAAAAATATATTTTTATTGCTTTCGTAGTTAAAAGTAGTAGAAAAATCAATTAAACTCATTTGTGTTACTATGAATCGAATTTAGTAATAACTAGTACACTAAAGTTAAACATTATTTTTCGTGGGACAATAACACACAGCTCACTTTATTATTACTTATTAATGATTTCGCACGCTTGAATGCTTCAACCGAACATATATCAATGTAAGTGCAATACATGAATCTCTTAGCATGACCTGTTTAATTAGAGTCAACTTGAATTTACTTATAATAAAAAATTAGGATAAAAAACTTGTTCGTAGTTAGAATTGAAAGGAAAAACTCAAGTTAGGACCCTAAGTGAAATTTAGTCCATGTTTGATGTTCATTAAAATTTTTTTTTTTTTTTTGAGTGAAAATGAGTTTTGAAATAGTGATTTTTTTAGGATGTGTAGTTAAAAAGTAGGAAAAATTTTAGATTTACTTGTAAAATATTTTCTTATAAGAATGTGTGATTGAAAATTATTTTTATTTATTTCCCTCTTCTATTAAAAGAGGCAATCCGCAGTTTGCTATTCATTCTTGACGTATTTTCTTTTCCTAATTTATCATCCATCTTATAAGAAATCCCCTGAAAAAGACAGAAAAATAAGATTCTTTTTTGGTCAAAAAGTAGGCGGAGGGAGGTCAAGCCTCAATTGTTGACTTTGATGTTCACATGACAAAAAAAAAAGTAAAAAAAAATAACCGTAGGCGGTGAGACTCTTCTATCCTAATAGGAAAAAAAAGTTGGGGATCATTGTCCCAGATATTTCATATTATTCAAGAAACAAAAAAATTGGGAGTCAAAAATGTAGACGCCGTGCTATATTTTTGTATTTTTGCCTATCACATTCATTTAGTTCATGATGATAGTTTCAATAACTTTTCATATTTTTGTAGTCGGTTGATTTTTGTAATCGGTTAAAGAGATTAGTCTATTTATATGGAAGAACTAATGAAGAAAAATTTATTCCATCATCGAGAATTTCTTAACATTTATTGTTGTTTACTGTAAGTCTTTATCGCTGTTTACTGTAAGTATTTATATGTAAAAATTTATTTTAGTTTCTATTATTATATATTTTGCATGTTTAGTATTTCATTAAATAAATACAATTGTGTTACATGTTTAAGATTTTTGTAAGTAGTCAGGTATAGTTAATTTTGTTTTTTGTATGTTTAGTATGTAAATACCATTATGTTGATCTATAAATCTTGAAAATATTTATTTTACTCCATTATGTTCTTCAGCTTGTACTACTAAATTTTGTAACTTTGGTATTGCAGTAGAACATAAACTTTTACTGTAAGTATTTATATGTAAAAATTATTTTTGTTTATATTATTATTACTTTTGCATGTTTAGTATTTCTTTAAATAAATATAATTGTGTTTCATGTTTAAGATTTTTGTAAGTAGTTAGGTATAGTCAATTTTGTTTGTGTAGATTTAGTATTTCTCTATGTTTCACAATAAATTCTGAAGTATATTAGGTTAACTTAATAAGTTTGTCAACACATTATATTATTAGTATTATTACTGGGGTGGGTATCTTCCATTACAATTGAAGAGTTGTGCGGAAATATTAGATTTTTACTAATTAAATTAAAACAATTAATAATACTTACATAAAATTATACCTGAATTTATGTAGATAAAAAAAATCGTCGAAAAAATTGACTAGGAAAGACAATAAAAAAAAATTAATCCTCGTGCGCACACGGGGAGACACTATTCCCTGTGCGCGCACGGGGAGATAACACGTTTTTTTTTCGCTTTGTTTTATATATCAATGTAATTGAAAAGATTAATTAAACACATATACCCATGCATTTTTATTTTTTTTTGCCAACAGTTCAACTTATTTACATTTTACACAAATTATAAATACAAATTCATTAATTAATAATTTAACTCAAAATAATTAGAAAATATTCGATGTCATACATACATAAAAATCAAAATTACTTTCGGGGGCGTTGTCCCCGAGCCCCCACGAGGGGCGCTGCCACCGCGACTTGACCGGGCAGGTCGATTTCCGTCAGGGGCAATGTCTTTGAACCTCTAGATAAGCGCAACACGTCCATTCGGTCAAAAAATATGTAACTTATTTCACATATTTCGATTTTTAACTTTTATGATGATTATGATTTTCTTTGTTTGTTATATTTTTAGTCATTCATAATTCTTTCTTTATTAAATTTGTTTTCAATCTTTTTTTCAGTTGCAAGATATCATTCTCAAAGTAAAAATATTATAATTTTTAACATCAATTGAATTGTGCTATCTTCAGGTACAATATTTTTTTTATTCTTTTATAGATTTTGTAAATTTCAATTTGCAGTTAACCTTTGTATTTTTTTCTCTAAAATTTTTATTATAGTATTTACCATTTAACTATTATTAACAAATTATGGACTCCAATTTGTATTTATTGTTCTCTTTTATCAAATGTCCAATTATTTTTTCTGGTGGTTATAGTTGACTACAGTAGTACACTCCATCTTATGTAAGTTTCCCTAACTGAACTATTTAGATTTTTGTTCATAATATTATAGGTTTATATAGTATTGTAGTTATTTATTTATTTATAGTAACTTATAAATTTGTAATAAATTGCTGGTTCTCGAGCTTTCTTTGTGAATACTATTTTTTCTTTTTTTAAAGTATATTTTCAATCATTGTTCACAAATTTTGATATTTTAAATTTTAGTTTTACCCTATGTATGTATATTTTAACATATGTAAGATTATTTTTTTGTACAGTTATGGTTCGAGTTCAATTATTCTACAAAAATTGTTAGTATTGTAATAGACATTTTTGTACCATCTAGTGATGAAGAAGTTGATTCAACTATTCTACAATTTTATTTTATTTCAAAATATAAAAATGTTAACAACATTCTTTAATTCTTTTAGTTCATGTTGGTTACTTTAGACTCCAACTATTTGATATTGATACTTCGAGTGGTTTTGAAACAATGTCTCATCGCCAACAAGAAAATCAAAGGAATAGGTATCGACGAAAACAACTTCGAAGTGGTTGCAATGATCGTCGTAGGAAAATAGGTAATCATCTATCATCTGGACATAATAATTCGAATGATGTACAAATGCAACAATCTATAATGAATCATGATTATGATGCCTCTACTTCAAACCAAGATATATGTCATATTTTCAATTTTACATTACCAAGTGATTTTAATGTATTGAACATACCAACGACTACATACGTATTACCGACATGCAATAGTTGTAAATATTGTGGTGCAAGAAAAATTTATAGAGAAAGTAAAGAGTTTTGTTGTTATAATGGGAAAGTACATATCTCTATACCTGATTCACCCACTGAATTGTATAACTTGTTTACTTCTAAAGAATCTAAATATATGACATTTAAAAAAATTGCACGGGAATATAATAATCACTTTGCTTTCACTTCATTTGGTGTCAAATACGACAAAGAGCTCTTTAAAGCATATCAATGTATTTACACATTTAGAGTTCAAGGATAGGTATATCATTATATAAACGAACTTATCCCAAAGAACAATAAGCCTTCTTATATGCTGTTATATTTTTATGATACAAGTAATGAGATTCAAAATCGTATGAAAATTTCAGAGAACTTTGATGAATGTACTTTAACTATTCTAATTGAAATATTGAAGGTAAATCCATATAGTAGATTTTTCTGGTCTTTAAGTAATATGACTAACTTACGAGATCGTCAAATACATATAAGATGCGATCCATGATTTGATCAAAGAGTATTTAATACTCCTACCTCATCTGAAGTAGCTGCTATATGGGTCGAAAACGATGAAAATACTAATATTCGCTTTCGTGACATTACCATATACAATCATTCTGGTGATTCACATAGAGTTCATTATTATTACGGTTACTATGATCCTCTGAATTTGTTCAATTTCCTAAAAACTAATAGTGTTACCATCATTTTGCTGAGTTTGTTAGAATTAATCTATTTCTCACCTTCTATATTTTTGCTGCCACTCTATCAGATATCATATTTATGTATATCTCTAAATTTAGAATGAATCCTTTAAATGCTATAATAGTAAGAGTAGAATAAACCTCATACTATGATGGTCTCTTTTTCTTCGACATCTTCTTTCCTGGAAGCTATCACAATATTCCACTTGTATGTTTTAGATATTTTTGTGCCCAACCCCTTTTACACTTTCGAATATGTCAATACATCGTCTTCCATTAATGCTAACTCACTTTTTGTTGCAACAAGTTCATTACCACTCTGGTGGACTTCGCATCAATCAAAACTTGTACAATTGTGGCAAAGTATGCCTAAGCCTTCTCAACACTTGAAGTGGTAGTCAAAAGTAGAAGTTGATCCATGATATATCAACTATGCTACATGTTTTGGTCTTTATACAAGACCTACTTTTAAATGCTAAGTCCTATTTTAATAAGTCTAGACGTGCAAATATGAGTGGTTCAGCGACTGGAGAAAAGTGTTCAGTGGCATACAATGAGAATATTTTTATCCATTCTCTCCAAACGATGGTGTACAGTATGAGGCGGCCACCGAAGGTAAGATGAAATTGAGATCATTCTATGTACTATTGTTATTATTAAGCATTTCAATTCTTGCATATTTTGGTAATTAATTTCAATTTATTATTTCCTTTTGGGTAACGGTTTCATTATATACTAATTTAAGTTTTGTGTTGTGTTGCTCATAGCATTTCGAAGACTTTGTAATAGGACATTTCTACAAGCATTCTCGTGATATTCTGATAGCATGTAAAGCCTATGTAGAAAGCACTCAATCGAGTTGTCTTGTCAAATGGATTGTTGAAGATGTTGACGAAAGTGATAAGAGCTGCTCACATGATTTTAATGCCAATTTAGTATAGTTCATCACTACATTAGTAAATACATTTTCTCAAATTAGCACGAAAAATTGTCAAAAGTTCTTTTATTTAGCTCACATTCGTACCTGCTGGGTAGAATATAAAATAAATTTTACATCATGTCTCATACGAAGAGAGGAGGGGAGGAAGAATGTGTTTTTATTACCTTTATGATTTTTGTCATCTAAGATTATAACTTTTTTGCAATTCTTCATTGTTATTGAGTTCCATTTACCATTCAATTAATATTATGTTCTTTCGTTATTAATTCCTATTTTCATAACGTTTGATAATAAAGTTCAGTATCTATAATTCCTAACTCTGGAAAAGCGAGTGCATGAAAAAATGCTACATTATGTATTAAATTTTAAGAAGAATTTACCAAAAAGGAGATAAATATTTTTTTTTAAACGTTAATATTACCTTCGAAATAACATTGTACGGGCAATAGACTAGTTTTGTAAAAAGCTTTGATTAATGGAAGACAAAGATGAAGTTAAATAAGAATTATGATATAAAGAATCTACTTTTAATTAATTATCTACTTATAATGCATACTAATGATTTTTTAGGTCGTCTACCAACCAACTAACCATGTGAACGACATGAATTTCAGTTCACGTAACGGGCCCACAAAACACGTATAATCAATCATTTCCCCTGATTCCAGACGTATGATTATTGGAAACCCATCTTATCACCGTCAATTTCACTGTCATCGACGACTAATCAGAATTTAGTACATGCCATGCTCGGTGGGACTCGTATCTGACCAGTTGATTACAATTCTTACACCTGTTCGGCTGTTCATGGTTACCCTTTAAGCTGGCTGCCTCGTTTAAAGTTGGAGTACAGCATGCGATGCACAATGTACAATAGTTGACATGTAGGGCTTGTTTGGGTAATGTTAATTGGACATGATAAAGTGAAATTGTTGTTTGCACTCGGAATAAAACTTGGGGGAAAAATATGCGAGTTTGTGTATTAGATCTTACCGATGACTCTTCGATATCTTGTTCGACCTCAACTTCGATTAAACGAGCCAGTGACGAGATGAGTTGTCGATCTCCCATTCATGGGTATAGCTGAACTCACTAAGCACGTCTTCCTTTGTAAAGTTGACAAAATTCAAATTTAAACCTATATTTATTAAAATACTTGACAAAAGTTGTCGAAATAAGCAAGCAAACATATTTTATCCCATGTTTCGATTCAACCAAAAGTTAGAATAAAATTTAAATCAAAGTTAACGAATGAACTGTACATTTCATATGATCCACGATTTTTCAACCACATAGTCCATTAATATTTATCAAAACTACTAAAAATTTGAATTTTATCCAAATCAAATAAGATTGTATAATAGACAATATTTGAACATTTTCTCTTTCTCGATAATATCTAGTATTGTCCAATCTTTTTCATCAAATATGAATATTTCATAACAAATATAAAGTCGGTCAAACTTACCTTAGTATTACGTGTATTCTCAAATACTAATAATTCACGTTTGACTAATTTCAACACGGAATAAATTGGTAGACCATCAAAGGTAGGTAACAACGTCTATTTTACGGTCATCGTAAATTTTTTGAATTCCTAAGAGTGTGTTTGGTAGAACTTAAAATTCAATTAAAATTGAAAATATAGTCGTTATTGGGTCTCATTCGTCTAATAAAAGTCAACGATAACAACTAATTTTTCAATTTTAATCTATATCAAACACATTCTAAATGTTTTTCTTAAAAGGAGTAAAGAAAGTGCGTTTTTTGTGTTTCCGCCATGTTAGTAATCTAAACCTCTCCAAACAAGCCTTTAACAATTGATAGTGGGTCTTCTACACAAGTCAATCAGTGCGCAGGTTCGGTCAATTCCCAAGCCTGAAATTCCATGGCCGCACCTTTCTAGGCTCGGATCTTCCTGCCTATAAATGGCTTTTGCGTGTTCCTAACCACGTCATTGCTCTTTACGTGTAGACTCGGGGTTCGACTGCGGAGAAAATCAAAGTATTTTCGAATAAGGTTTTATTTCGTAGACTCAGCACTTTGATGAATTCGCGTTTTCTATTTTCTTTTTCTTGATTGTTAATTTCATTTATTGATTTTGTGAATTGTGAAAACTTTGGTGCCGCTGAAATTTTGAATTTGAGTGAGATTAGAATTTTGATTTGAGCTTTGAATGAATTGAATTGGTTGCTTAGTTTTCTTTGATTCAAATCCAGTTTTGAGGCTTTGTCTTAAACCATGAACTTGTTAACAAAAGCACTACGAGCAGTTTTACTTTAATTTACCTTAACGGATTGATCATTTGAGGACTTTCGTTTTAAAATAGAATATTTGCTGCGATTGAATTATGTAAATTTTGGGAGTTCAGATAGCTAAATTTTGCCGGTCTTCAGTAAATATAGTTCTTAGGAGTTGATTTTAAAAATTTACTAATATTTGATTTTTTATCTTTCTAAATTTGAATTTTATGTAGGATTACAGGATGAGAAAAGTAAGCGAAAATCGATTTTTTGTTTTGAATTTAATTTTAACTTTGGGTAACAGAACAAGAAGGGAGGATTAATTTTCCTATGTTATTTTGATCTGAAGAACAGATAATATGGCTTTAGTATCTGGAGGAAGATCAACACTTAATCCCAACGCGCCTCTTTTCATCCCGGCATCAGTACGCCAAGTAGAGGACTTCTCGCCTGAATGGTGGAATCTAGTGACGACCTCTACTTGGTTTCGTGATTATTGGCTCAGCGAGCACCGGGAAGAGGATATATTTGGCGTGAAGGATGATGGTTTTTATGACAATGATGTTGCTAAATTGCTGCCTGATAACATTGACCTCGTGGTGGATGATGACACCTTGAATATGGAAGCCCAATTCGAGGAATTTCTTCAATCATCTGAGCCCGAATATGGAAGCACGGCTGTCAAGGGAATATCTGAGAATGGTATGCTCCCTTTTTTTCTGATTTTGATTGATAATGGATTCAATAATGCTATTTTATCGGCTGCAGTGGTGAACCTATGTGACATAATTTTAATAATTTTTTAGATGATATGTCATGTCACAACCTATGATGATTACTGTAGTTATTAACTATAAATAGCACTACTTATTTGATTATAACCACGAACATTGTTCAGATTTATAGATGACGATGAAGGTGGAGAATTTACTAATATTGAAAAAATAAAAATATTCCATCCAATGAAGGGAAATGCATAAAACTTGAACCAATCAAGAAGATTTGGGAGATTGTTGGATCTTCAGTATTGCCTATAGCAGCATAGCTATCTTTATTGGAGTAAGCCAATCTATATCCGAAGATCAAATAGTCTCATCACAAACCAGGGAACATAATTGACATCTTAGCCCCTGTTTGGTACACATTAAAATTTTCAGTTTCATTCTTTTAATTATTTTCAAATACACATTCTTCAATAAAATAATATTTTTCATCACATCAATAATTTTTCCTTCTTTGTCAATCACACATTCTTCATCGATCTATTATTCTAGAATTTATTCTTCCAAAATAATGTAGATCAAACACACCCTTGAATTGTAGCAATATAAATTACAGTGCACGCTCTTCTTCTTTGCTTAGAGTCCTTTGACATGCAACTGATGTTCTACCACACTCGATGCTTGTTAAATTTGTATTGGTCATCAGGCTTGAATAGGAATACTGAGGCGCTGATCAAGAATCTAGGTGTGTCAGAATGGAGAAGTTCCGAGTTCTTGGGGGAGCCGGCCAAGCATGTTAGCCCAAAATCTGTTTCCGGTTTCATACAGCAGCCGCGCTGAAGTGTAGATTATTTGGGCTTGGTTTGCAGTTCGGCGAAGAAATGGCAGTCTTGTTTTCTTGTAGCTTTATGTATAGAACAAAGTTGTTCTTAGTTATATTCTGAAGACACTAGTTTAGTTTAGCAGTAAGATAATGTAAAACAATCGCGTTGTAGCACAAATAGAGAAAAATGACGAAAAAAAAAAAGTATTAGTCAAATAAATTTCTCCCATCTTTGAAATCTCTCTTAGCGAGACCAATGGCAGGCAGCAACAAAGAACTAAACTGGTTCTCCATGAATTTTGAGACGGTTAAATACTTAAATTAAGCCCATGTTTGGGCTCCAGTTTCATAAAAATTCATTATTTCAACCCTCATTTTTAATCACATTCTTCGATAAAATAATTTCACGTAAATCGAAATTTTTTCCTTATTTTTTAACTACATATTCTCCAACTTTTTACTATTCCAAAATGCATTTTCTTGAAAAGCCCAAACAAGGTTATTTGTTTTCAGTCATTGTGTTCGGTTTATTGTGAGTCGTTCTTGTAACATGATCTATAGCAATGCAACTTATATGGGTTGCTTTGAACAAACTTGAATCTACAAGATACAGAAATTTGACAAAAACTAACCAACCACAGAAATTTTCATTCGTAAAAGGGTCTCTCCAAAGCTTATTCCGGATCGAGGGAAGGAAGCGTCAAGTGGTACTAGTCAAATCGATAAGAGAGAACCCAATTCTATTAACTACTCAACTTCTACAAAGAAGTGAGTCTACTCACTGATCTACTGCAAACCATTATTAACTACCATAGCTGCTATTGCCTTTGTTGAACAGTTGAACTTATGGAAACACAATTCAGGAACATGATTTTAATCCATGTAACGAACTAAATTCAAGACAAGCAGTATAGAGAGAGATTTATTTTTATTTTCTCGCACAGATAATCATATATCTTTGTACATTGGAGTAATTTCAGGTGATTCACTTTGATAAATTGGATTAAAGAGTCATTATGAGTTGCTAACCGTACGTGCATGATGGAGGAGTAACAAAACAGGCAGAATTTAATTTGACATCCAACCATAGTGCGGGGTCGACATGTTTCATCATCTAGGGGACAAAACAGGTAACGGTGTGCTTGCAGATGCTTGAGCTTGAAGAATCTGAAGCTTTAGAAGCAAGGCAAACCTGGATAAGTTGCAATTGCTCAAAGTTGGATTGTGGTTAGTATATCAGCTACTGCTCAACTAGGTACTTCTGAAAGTAGAGCATCACTTTCTTCTTGAGACTCTCTCTTGGATTGAGCTTCGAGTTTAGTCTGGTTCCCAATTGCATCAGATATAGCCTTTGGCAGCAAAAATCCGGGTCGCTCAAGAATTCGTGCCCGATCAAGTACCATAGGCTCCCGCAAAGTGATCTGGATACCATCATATGTCCAAAGAGTCAAGTTCGCTTCACCTTTTAAACCCAAAGAGAACCAACCTAAGCCAGCCACTGCAACGTCAACACTGTTCACATCCCAGCTTGTTCCAGATGCTTTGACTACTCTCTTCCCCCACATACCCAATTCAGAGACTCGGTTTACACTAACAGGAGGCTGAAAGAATAATTAGCACACAAAATAAAAAAAATTAGCACCAAAAAAAAAAAAAAAAAAAAAAAAACTATCAGAAATTATATTCTGGAATTTGGAATTTGGAATTTTTGTCTTGAATTTCATACGCATGAAAAGTCATTTATGAAGAAAATTGAAAGACCAAAATCTCGAAATTCCTTGAATTGCATATATCATCTTATTATGTGTGTTAAAAGACCAAAAGACAAGTTCTACTTCCCAGAGCACAGGACTCCAAATAAGAAATTTTAAAACTTAAATATTTTACTAGCAATCTGGACTGACACGCTTGGAAAAGATAAAAGCACAATTTGAACTAAGACGTGGCTCATCAGTCATCAACAATGAATATTGCCAAAGTTTAACTACTGAGTAGGTCAAAACAGCCTCAACTGTTCAAAGAAGACAAGAAAAATTTATGAACAGCATACAATCCTAAATCGTAACTTTCTCCATTAATCAACAAGGACACTTTTCTTTTAACGAAGATGTGCTCTTAATTGAGTGAATTTTGCAATTTACATATCTACTTTTAAAATCTTATTTAATCCTGTCTTTATTGTTTCTTCCACTTCAGTCACAAGTGATGGTCTGGAAAAAAAGAAAGTAGTATCTGCAAAAGGATTCCGCAAATGGAGATACCACCCGATACAACATATTGGAAGCAAACATAGCTATACTAAAACATATAAAATACATATAATTAAATATGTGATATTCCAACTGAATGATGGATACTATCTCATTTAATTAAGGGCCAACAGCATCAGTTGTGAAATTATAAAAAAAAAAATCACGGTCAAACTCGTACACATGAACTTCATACATCATAAATATTCTTAAATACGTTATATTCTAAGAGGATGATGAATATTATTCCATTTAAGACAATGGGTCACTGCATCAATTGCAAAAAGAAATAAAAAATCGTGGAAGCTAAACTGTATGCTGTTCAGTTACCAGCTGAAAACCCTAAACCTTTTTATTTTTGAGCTAAATTGCATACACTCAATGTTGCTAAGAGGTTTTCGTTTGTGGTCAGAAGCATTACCTGCAACCTAATGCCAGCATGCTTGCTCTTGATCTCATCAGCATTTTCAATCTTTCCTAGATGAAGTGAGACATTCGGTGACGTCCAAACCGTGACATATATTGTTTCCACAGAAGCCTCATTAAGATCCAGTCTGGCTAAGGCACCAACATGTACAGCTTGACCTACCTGCAGAAGATTAGAATTCTGTATTAGGAGCATGTTTGCTAAGCTTAAGAAAAATAGTAGGAAAGCAAGCAAAGACCTTTTAAAAATGAAGTTTTTGAACTAACAAACCAAACCCCCACCCCCACCCAATCTCCAAATTAAAAAAAAAGTAACTTCTAAAACAGCTCAAACATGTTTGGGGAAAAAAGTTACTCAAAAGCAGCTTTTACATATTTTTAAGCTTACCAAATATGATCAGCAGGCTTTATACAAGCAAGTTTGATGATACATGGATGGTGTTTATTTAAAAACTGAGGTGCTAGAAAATGGGAGGAAAAAAGAGAAAAAAGTCATCTTATAATGACAATAGATATAGCATTTATGCACAGGTGACATATCGACTACATAAATTTTTTTTGTAAATAGCTGTCTTAACAATGAATTAATTCACATAGCAATCCTAATTATAAAAGGAAGTATGCTTAGAATCGCAAAAATACATAATCTTGACATCGTTTAAACCAGCTTATCTCTGACTCTGGCTATTTGTTCATTTATGATTTATCCTTTGCCATAACCAGCTATTACTCATTAGCAAGCCATCTTAAAGGAAAAAATAACAGTTCATACAAATCAATAATTTGAATATTTAGGCAGATTGTTCTGATGTTCTCTATCAGAATTTTAATTACCATAATCTGTAGGATGTCATTAGTTTTAAAGCACAAGTAAATAATAACTTACCTTTATCCTAAAAGATCGAGGTTGTAGCTCTTTTCGTATCTCAACCATTTTCTGCTCCTCCCTGTTCAATCTCATGGACATTAAATATGGATGTAGGAGGCCTGGAGTGTCATACATTTTTGCCTTAGCAGACAATATTCCTCCAATTCTCAAGATACCGAGTGTCGTTCCAGGAATGGCGGCTTCTGTGAGTTTTGTGACCTTTACTCCTTCTTTCTTGGCGAATGCATTGATTAGTGTCGACTTTCCTGCATTTTGAGCCCCAATAACCCAAACATTTCCTCTAGGCCCAGCCATATCCTTGATGAATGCAAACAAGTTCTTTACACCCAAATCCTTACGAGAACTAACCATATAAACCCCACTTAGCTTAGGTGCTCCATTTGCCTTGGCACGGTGCCTAACCCATCTATCTAACCTTGTGGGCGAGATTTGAGAAGGAAGAAGATCAACCTTTGTAGCCACCAACACAAGCCTTGGCAACTTTTTACTAAGCTTTAAACCATCTTTCCTTCCTTCCAACACTTTGAACAAGGACTTGGCTGCACGTTTTGGAAATGAACCATCAAAATCAACACAATCAACCACCATAACCACTACTGTAGCATCTGCATTCCCTGTGGGCTTCATCAACCTCGTACTAATCAAACGATCAAAATCAAAATCCGGTATCAAATTTTCAGCAGCCTGGTTTTTCACCTGGCCATAATTTCTCAGAGAATGACACCGTGCACAAACTGTCACCTCTTCGTTCTCTCTTGGAGCCTCCCTAGCCATTCTTTTTCTCTCCGCCTTAGACACCCTCTTCTTTTTCGCCTTCTCAAGCGTCTCCTCTGTAATGTTACCAAACCCAACTCCAGCTGGAGCAAAACCATCCAACTCCTTCAACAATTCATCATCTTCATCTTCCAACTCAGATTCCCATTCTTCCGAATCCCAATTAATCCCATCCTTGTCATTTTCTTCCAATTTTCCCTCAATGTCATCCTCAAAGTCATCATCGTCTTCTTCAAACTCATTAGATTCCTCGTTCAAAAAGTCATCCGCATATTCCCCATCATCCCCCATATTTGTTACTTCCATTTTCTTCTTCTTGTAATACCCAGGGAGATTCGGGTCTGTATCTTGCATGAACACTCCACAGCCAGGGCATATAGGCCCATAATTCTCATCATTATCTCTTCCTTCACTCAAAATCAAACTTTTAACGCTTTTTCTTGAAACGTTTCCATTCTTTTTCTCAGCTTTCTGAACAGTTGCTTCACTACCTTTTACACTTAAAGCAATGCACAAACCTTTCTTGTTATACCCGTCCTTCTTCTTTCCTACATTCAGCCCTGCAAATAATTGATTTGGCAAGTGGGCTTCACACATAGTGCCAGAAAATGATAGAAATTAGAGAGAGAAAGAAGATTTACCGGTACCAAGCTGAAATCTTGATAAACAGTTAGCTTCAATATTGCTGTTCAAAGAAAAATTGATTTTCAGTTCAATAGTCGTTGATGATAGAGAGGCTGTTGACAGCAAAACCGCCATTTCCCCTCCGCCTTTTTCTTCTGCTAAAAGCCTAAAACCCTGTCCTGTTTGGCTTGCCCCCAATATCCCGTTACAATTTTATCACAAAATTTCCTAAATATTTAGATGGAGGTCACTAAATTTATAGGTTTGTTTTATATAAGTTACTAAACTTTAATTTATTTGAATTAGTAATCAAACTTCTTTTTTTTTCTCGGTTTAACCTTTTTCCTCCTCTCCACGATCAAATCTAGTGACTCGTCCAACATGTCAAACGTAAGGCCCATATTTGGTACGGATTAAAATCATATTTTTAATAGATTTTGATAAAAATTGATAAAATGTGTGGCTGAAAAGTTATGGGTCTTATAAAATGTGCGATTAAAATTAATTGTCGACTTTGACTTAAATTAAAATTTTAATTTTAATAGGTACCAAACATGGACTAGATTAGTGGGCTGTCAACTTAAGAAACTCGTATTTTTCAACAGATAAAGAATATGAGGGTCCTTTTGATTGTGAATGTGGAATTTTGGTGGAAAGAAAATGAATACATTAAATTGTTTAGAATTTGTTTTATTAAGAATTGTAGTTAATTGTATTTGATTGGAATAATTTTTCACTTGAAAAATGTTGAAAGTTTGGTGTCTGACTTTATTTTTCATGAAAATTATCCGTTAACGTGATATATTTTTTACCATTGGGTCTAGAATTTGTTCCAATCGTAAAAAAAAAATTAACATACCGAATACCATTCGTTTAGCTTTATTTTGTATGAAAATTATCAATAAAATTGATAAATCTTTTAACCATTATGTCTAGAATTTTTCCCAATTGCCAAGAAAAAAATTGGAAAATAAAAAACCACAAACAAAAAGAAAACAAATTCATCCATTTGAAGAAAAAAAGGCGCGTGTGATGATGGCTGGGAGTTTTTAGGTAAATTTTTTGCAATCAAACGGGTAAAAAGTGAGAAAATTGAAAATATTTTTCATTTTCCATGAAAAAATATCGGTACGAAAAGGGCTTTAGTTTTGATCATTATGCCTATGAATATTAATAACCAAAACTATTGCTTCAATAATTAGTAATGAGTTTGGAACTAGCCCTCGTTAATTTGTTTAAAGATTTCAAGCTCAAGAAATATGTTATCGAGTAAGAACCCTAGAACTCTCTACTTCGGTCGAATAGTTGCTAATCACTATTGTGGGTGAATTCTTTTCTTATTACTATTTTATATTTAGCCTCTTTTGATTTAGATGTTCTTTTACTTACCCTTTGTTTGGTATAGAATAAAATCAGATTTTTAGTAAATTTTGATAAAAATTGATAAAATGTGTGATTGAAAGATTGTGAGTCCCATAAAATGTACGGTTAAAATTAATTGTTGAATTTAACTTAAGATTTTAATTGAGTTTTAATCTAAACCAAAAAGGGCTTATTCTTCTTCGAACTCAAATGCCCATGTACTTGTACTCTTTTGCACAACTACTAAAGCATTTAGTCGTGCTATGTCTAGCTTCTTTAAAAGTGTGCTAGCGCATAGCACAACCAAATGGAGGTATGGATGGGCTCAAAAAGCAAGAGTTATACCTCAAGTTGGGGAGAACTTATGGTATGTCTTTGGCAAGAGTAGGGCAAAATCGATTGACGCTCATTCGGTTGAGCCTTTTCTCCTCTCTCGATAGGTGGTTGAGCAACTAGAGTGAATAGATCCAACTATTAAAAATGCTTATATATTTATTTTCAAAGATTATTAAAAGAAGTAATATATTTTTCATTCTAATTTCTCCATAGTTAAAATCTTGATTTGAATTTAGCTTATAGCCAAAAATTAATTTTATATGCATGTTATATGAGACCTACAATTTTTTAATCATATATTTCATTAATTTTTATTAAAATCTACTAAAAATCTAATTTTTAGCGACACCAAACATGGTGCTATGTAAAACAATTCTTTCACGAGGTATAACATGGAAAACGATTTCCTTGCCATTTACATCAAGCATTTTCCATAATCTAGAGGTGGAAAAAAGACCCACCGAAAGTTGCGAACAAGAATCCGCATGAATGGACTCTCCACTTCGGGCGTCGAAAATTTCCTATTGTCGCTCGATCCCTAATGGCGGTTCTGTTTGAGTCGTACCTGCATGTAAAAAATTCTTTGTTCCTCTTCTTCAAGTCGTCCACTTGCTTGGACTGAACTGAACGGCTTTTGTTCATATGCTTGAAAAGTATCATTTCTGTGCTATCAATGACGAATTATAGAAATATTTTCTCCCAACAATTGTGGAATTACTCACCTTTTTGGAAGTTGCAAGAAGAACTTCATGAGAAATAAGCTGAACTATGGAATTTGACACTTTTGATTTATTTTCATTTTGATTTAATCACATATTTTTTATTAATATATTATTTTAAAATGCATTCTAAACTAAAAATGAGGTTCAAACGTAACCTAAAAGTCTTTTCCTCCTTTTTCAGGAGATAAAAGGACCCAACTCTGCAAGAATTAATATCCCACAGAGAAAGCAGAAGGCAGTCAACCCAAAAGGAAGAAACAGAGAAATGG